>CANSZD010000809.1:0-207942 GCA_947648045.1 Beta corolliflora
ATTTGATTTTCATTTGATTTAATTAGCTTTGTTGAATGCATTTGAGTTTATTTGATTCAATTAGCTTTGTTGAATGCATTTGAGTTCCATTTAATTCGATTAGCTATGTTTGACTTCATTTGACTTTCATTTTATTCAATTAGCTTTGTTGAATGCATTTGAGTATCATTTGATTCAATTAGCTTTGTTGAATGCATTAGAGTTTCATTTGATTATATTAGCTCTGTTTTACTTTGTTTGACTTTCATTTGATTCAATTAGTTTTGTTTAACTTCATTTGACTTTCATTTGATTCAATTAGCTTTGTTGAATGCATTTGAGTTTCATTTGATTCAATTAGCTTTGTTGAATGCATTTGAGTTTAATTTGATTCAATTACTTTTGTTGAATGCATTTGATTTTCATTTGATTCATTTAGCTTTGATGAATGCATTTGAGTATCATTTGATTCAATTAGCTTTGTTGAATGCATTTGAGTTTCATTTGATTATATTAGCTATGTTTCGACTTTGTTTGACTTTCATTTGATTCAATTAGCCTTGTTTGACTTCATTTGACTTTCATTTGATACAATTAGCTTTGTTGAATGCATTTGAGTTCCACTTGATTCAATTAGCTATGTTTGACTTCATTTGCCTTTCATTTGATTCAATTAATTTTGTTGAATGCATTTGAGTATCATTTGATTCAATTAGCTTTATTGGACTTCATTTGACTTTCGTTTGATACGATTAGCTTTGTTTGACTTCATTTGATTTAATTAGCTTTGTTTGACTTCATTTTACTTTAATTTGATTCAATTAGCTTTGTTGAATGCATTTGAGTTTCATTTGATACAATTAGATTTGTTGAATGCATTTGAGTTTCATTTGATTCAATTAGCTATGTTTGACTTCATTTGACTTTCACTTGATTCAATTAACTTTGTTGAATTCATTTGTGTTTCATTTGATACAATTAGCTTTCTTTGAATGCATTTGAGTTCCATTTGATTCAATTAGCTATGTTTGACTTCATTTGACTTTCATTGGATTCAATTAGCTCTGTTGAATGCATTTGAGTTTCATTTGATTATATTAGCTATGTTTGACTTTGTTTGACTTTCATTTGATTCAATTAGCCTTGTTTGACTTCATTTGACTTTCATTTGATACAATTAGCTTTGTTGAATGCATTTGAGTTCCATTTGATTCAATTAGCTATGTTTGACTTCATTTGACTTTCATTTGATTCAATTAATTTTGTTGAATGCATTTGAGTATCATTTGATTCAATTTGCTTTATCGGACTTCATTTGACTTTCGTTTGATACGATTAGCTTTGTTTGACTTCATTTGATTTAATTAGCTTTGTTTGACTTCATTTTACTTTAATTTGATTCAATTAGCTTTGTTGAATGCATTTGAGTTTCATTTGACTCAATTAGATTTGTTGAATGCATTTGAGTTTCATTTGATTCAATTAGCTATGTTTGACTTCATTTGACTTTCATTTGATTCAATTAGCTTTGTTGAATGCATTTGAGTTTCATTTGATTCAATTAGCTATGTTTGACTTCATTTGACTTTCATTTGATTCAATTAGCTTTGTTGAATGCATTTGAGTTTCATTTGATTCTATTAGCTATGTTTGACTTTCACTTGATTCAATTAGCTTTGTTGAATGCATTTGAGTTTCATTTGATACAATTAGCTTTGTTGAATGCATTTGAGTTCCATTTGATTCAATTAGCTATGTTTGACTTCATTTGACTTTCATTTGATTCAATTAGCTTTGTTGAATGCATTTGAGTTTCATTTGATTCTATTAGCTATGTTTGACTTTGTTTGACTTTCATTTGAATCAATTAGCTTTGTTTGACTTTAATTTGATTCAATTAGCGTTGTTGAATGCATTTGATTTTCATTTGATTTAATTAGCTTTGTTGAATGCATTTGAGTTTATTTGATTCAATTAGCTTTGTTGAATGCATTTGAGTTCCATTTAATTCAATTAGCTATGTTTGACTTCATTTGACTTTCATTTTATTCAATTAGCTTTGTTGAATGCATTTGAGTATCATTTGATTCAATTAGCTTTGTTGAATGCATTAGAGTTTCATTTGATTATATTAGCTCTGTTTTACTTTGTTTGACTTTCATTTGATTCAATTAGTTTTGTTTAACTTCATTTGACTTTCATTTGATTCAATTAGCTTTGTTGAATGCATTTGAGTTTCATTTGATTCAATTAGCTTTGTTGAATGCATTTGAGTTTATTTGATTCAATTAGTTTTGTTGAATGCATTGGATTTTCATTTGATTCATTTAGCTTTGTTGAATGCATTTGAGTATCATTTGATTCATTTACCTTTGCTGAATGCATTTGAGTTTCATTTGATTCTATTATCTATGTTTGACTTCATTTGACTTTCATTTGATTCAATTAGCTTCGTTTGACTTCATTTTACTTTAATTTGATTCAATTAGCTTTGTTTAATGCATTTGAGTTAAATTTCATTCAATTAGCTTTATTGAATGCATTTGTCTTTCATTTGATTCAATTAGCATCGTTGAATGCATTTGAGTATCATTTGATTCAATTAGTTTTGTTGAATGCATTTGATTTTTATTTGATTCATTTAGCTTTGTTGAATGCATTTGAGTATAATTTGATTCAATTAGCTTTGATGAATGCATTTGAGTTTCATTTGATTATATTAGCTATGTTTGACTTTGTTTGACTTTCATTTAATTCAATTAGCCTTGTTTGACTTCATTTGACTTTCATTTGATACAATTAGCTTTGTTGAATGCATTTGAGTTCCATTTGATTCAATTAGCTATGTTTGACTACATTTGACTTTTATTTGATTCAATTAATTTTGTTGAATGCATTTGAGTATCATTTGATTCAATTAGCTTTGTTGAATGCATTTGAGTTTCATTTGATTATATTAGCTATGTTTGACTTTCATTTGATTCAATGAGTTTTGTTTGACTTCATTTGACTTTCATTTGATTCAATTAGCTTTGTTAAATGCATTTGAGTTTCATTTGATTCTATTAGCTATGTTTGACTTTCATTTGATTCAATTAGCTTTGTTTGACTTCATTTTACTTTAATTTGATTCAATTAGCTTTGTTGAATGCATTTGAGTTTCATTTGATTTAATTAGCTTTGTTGAATGTATTTGATTTTCATTTGATTCAATTAGCTATCTTTGACTTCATTTGACTTTCACTTGATTCAATTAGCTTTGTTGAATGCATTTGAGTTTTATTTGATTCAATTAGCTTTGTTGAATGCATTTGAGTTTCATTTGATTCAATTAGTTTTGTTGAATGCATTTGATTTTCATTTGATTCATTTAGCTTTGTTGAATGCATTTGAGTATCATTTGATTCAATTAGCTTTGTTGAATGCATTTGAGTTTCATTTGATTATATTAGCTATGTTAGACTTAGCTTGACTTTCATTTGGTTCAATTAGCCTTGTTTGACTTCATTTGACTTTCATTTGATACAATTAGCTTTGTTGAATGCATTTGAGTTCCATTTGATTCAATTAGCTATGTTTGACTTCATTTGACTTTCATTTGATTCAATTAATTTTGTTGAATGCATTTGAGTATCATTTGATTCAATAAGCTTTGTTGAATGCATTTGAGTTTCATTTGATTATATTAGCTATGTTTGACTTTCATTTGATTCAATGAGTTTTGTTTGACTTCATTTGACTTTCATTTGATTCAATTAGCTTTGTTGAATGCATTTGAGTTTCATTTGATTCTATTAGCTATGTTTGACTTTCACTTGATTCAATTAGCTTTGTTGAATGCATTTGAGTTTCATTTGATACAATTAGCTTTGTTGAATGCATTTGAGTTCCATTTGATTCAATTAGCTATGTTTGATTTCATTTGACTTTCATTTGATTCAATTAGCTTTGTTGAATGCATTTGAGTTTCATTTGATTCTATTAGCTATGTTTGACTTTGTTTGACTTTCATTTGAATCAATTAGCTTTGTTTGACTTTAATTTGATTCAATTAGCGTTGTTGAATGCATTTGAGTTTATTTGATTCAATTAGCTTTGTTGAATGCATTTGAGTTCCATTTAATTCAATTAGCTATGTTTGACTTCATTTGACTTTCATTTTATTCAATTAGCTTTGTTGAATGCATTTGAGTATCATTTGATTCAATTAGCTTTGTTGAATGCATTAGAGTTTCATTTGATTATATTAGCTATGTTTTACTTTGTTTGACTTTCATTTGATTCAATTAGTTTTGTTTAACTTCATTTGACTTTCATTTGATTCAATTAGCTTTGTTGAATGCATTTGAGTTTCATTTGATTCAATTAGCTTTGTTGAATGCATTTGAGTTTAATTTGGTTCAATTACTTTTGTTGAATGCATTTGATTTTCATTTGATTCATTTAGCTTTGATGAATGCATTTGAGTATCATTTGATTCAATTAGCTTTGTTGAATGCATTTGAGTTTCATTTGATTATATTAGCTATGTTTGACTTTGTTTGACTTTCATTTGATTCAATTAGCCTTGTTTGACTTCATTTGACTTTCATTTGATACAATTAGCTTTGTTGAATGCATTTGAGTTCCACTTGATTCAATTAGCTATGTTTGACTTCATTTGCCTTTCATTTGATTCAATTAATTTTGTTGAATGCATTTGAGTATCATTTGATTCAATTAGCTTTATTGGACTTCATTTGACTTTCGTTTGATACGATTAGCTTTGTTTGACTTCATTTGATTTAATTAGCTTTGTTTGACTTCATTTTACTTTAATTTGATTCAATTAGCTTTGTTGAATGCATTTGAGTTTCATTTGATACAATTAGATTTGTTGAATGCATTTGAGTTTCATTTGATTCAATTAGCTATGTTTGACTTCATTTGACTTTCACTTGATTCAATTAACTTTGTTGAATTCATTTGTGTTTCATTTGATACAATTAGCTTTGCTGAATGCATTTGAGTTCCATTTGATTCAATTAGCTATGTTTGACTTCATTTGACTTTCATTTGATTCAATTAGCTTTGTTGAATGCATTTGAGTTTCATTTGATTATATTAGCTATGTTTGACTTTGTTTGACTTTCATTTGATTCAATTAGCCTTGTTTGACTTCATTTGACTTTCATTTGATACAATTAGCTTTGTTGAATGCATTTGAGTTCCATTTGATTCAATTAGCTATGTTTGACTTCATTTGACTTTCATTTGATTCAATTAATTTTGTTGAATGCATTTGAGTATCATTTGATTCAATTTGCTTTATTGGACTTCATTTGACTTTCGTTTGATACGATTAGCTTTGTTTGACTTCATTTGATTTAATTAGCTTTGTTTGACTTCATTTTACTTTAATTTGATTCAATTAGCTTTGTTGAATGCATTTGAGTTTCATTTGACTCAATTAGATTTGTTGAATGCATTTGAGTTTCATTTGATTCAATTAGCTATGTTTGACTTCATTTGACTTTCACTTGATTCAATTAACTTTGTTGAATTCATTTGAGTTTCATTTGATACAATTAGCTTTGCTGAATGCATTTGAGTTCCATTTGATTCAATTAGCTATGTTTGACTTCATTTGACTTTCATTTAATTCTATTAGCTTTGTTTGACTTTGTTTGACTTTCATTTGATTCAATTAGCTTTGTTTGACTTTCATTTGATACAATTAGCTTTGTTGAATGCATTTGAGTTCCATTTGATTCAATTAGCTATGTTTGACTTCATTTGACTTTCATTTGATTCAATTACTTTTGTTGAATGCATTTGATTTTCATTTGATTATATTAGCTATGTTTGACTTTGTTTGACTTTCATTTGATTCAATTAGCCTCGTTTGACTTCATTTGACCTTCATTTGATACAATTAGCTTTGTTGAATGCATTTGAGTTCCATTTGATTCAATTAGCTATGTTTGACTTCATTTGACTTTCATTTGATTCAATTAATTTTATTGAATGCATTTGAGTATCATTTGATTCAATAAGCTTTGTTGAATGCATTTGAGTTTCATTTGATTATATTAGCTATGTTTGACTTTCATTTGATTCAATGAGTTTTGTTTGACTTCATTTGACTTTCATTTGATTCAATTCGCTTTGTTGAATGCATTTGAGTTTCATTTGATTCTATTAGCTATGTTTGACTTTCACTGGATTCAATTAGCTTTGTTGAATGCATTTGAGTTTCATTTGATACAATTAGCTTTGTTGAATGCATTTGAGTTCCATTTGATTCAATTAGCTATGTTTGACTTCATTTGACTTTCATTTGATTCAATTAGCTTTGTTGAATGCATTTGAGTTTCATTTGATTCTATTAGCTATGTTTGACTTTGTTTGACTTTCATTTGAATCAATTAGCTTTGTTTGACTTTAATTTGATTCAATTAGCGTTGTTGAATGAATTTGAGTTTCATTTGATTTAATTAGCTTTGTTGAATGCATTTGAGTTTATTTGATTCAATTAGCTTTGTTGAATGCATTTGAGTTCCATTTGATTCAATTAGCTTTGTTGAATGCATTAGAGTTTCATTTGATTATATTAGCTATGTTTGACTTTGTTTGACTTTCATTTGATTCAATTAGTTTTGTTTGACTTCATTTGACTTTCATTTGATTCAATTAGCTTTGTTGAATGCATTTGCGTTTCATTTGATTCAATTAGCTTTGTTGAATGCATTTGAGTTTCATTTGATTCAATTACTTTTGTTGAATGCATTTGATTTTCATTTGATTCATTTAGCTTTGATGAATGCATTTGAGTACCATTTGATTCAATTAGCTTTGTTGAATGCATTTGAGTTTCATTTGATTATATTAGCTATTTTTGACTTTGTTTGACTTTCATTTGATTCAATTAGCCTTGTTTGACTTCATTTGACTTTCATTTGATACAATTAGCTTTGTTGAATGCATTTGAGTTCCATTTGATTCAATTAGCTATGTTTGACATCATTTGACTTTCATTTGATTCAATTAATTTTGTTGAATGCATTTGAGTATCATTTGATTCAATTTGCTTTATTGTACTTCATTTGACTTTCGTTTGATACGATTAGCTTTGTTTGACTTCATTTGATTTAATTAGCTTTGTTTGACTTCATTTTACTTTAATTTGATTCAATTAGCTTTGTTGAATGCATTTGAGTTTCATTTGATTCAATTAGATTTGTTGAATGCATTTGAGTTTCATTTGATTCAATTAGCTATGTTTGACTTCATTTGACTTTCACTTGATTCAATTAACTTTGTTGAATTCATTTGAGTTTCATTTGATACAATTAGCTTTGCTGAATGCATTTGAGTTCCATTTGATTCAATTAGCTATGTTTGACTTCATTTGACTTTCATTTGATTCTATTAGCTTTGTTGAATGCATTTGAGTTTCATTGGATTCTATTAGCTATGTTTGACTTTGTTTGACTTTCATTTGATTCAATTAGCTTTGTTTGACTTTCATTTGATACAATTAGCTTTGTTGAATGCATTTGAGTATCATTTGATTCAATTAGCTTTGTTGAATGCATTTGAGTTTCATTTGATTCTATTAGCTATGTTTGACTTTGTTTGACTTTTATTTGAATCAATTAGCTTTGTTTGACTGTAATTTGATTCAATTAGCGTTGTTGAATGCATTTGAGTTTCATTTGATTTAATTAGCTTTGTTGAATTCATTTGAGTTTATTTGATTCAATTAGCTTTGTTGAATGCATTTGATTTCCATTTAATTCAATTAGCTATGTTTGACTTCATTTGACTTTCATTTTATTCAATTAGCTTTGTTGAATGCATTTGAGTATCATTTGATTCAATTAGCTTTGTTGAATGCATTAGAGTTTCATTTTATTATATTAGCTATGTTTGACTTTGTTTGACTTTCATTTGATTCAATTAGTTTTGTTTGACTTCATTTGACTTTCATTTGATTCAGTTAGCTTTGTTGAATGCATTTGAGTTTCATTTGATTCAATTAAATTTGTTGAATGCATTTGAGTATCATTTGATTCAATTAGCTTTATTGGACTTCATTTGACTTTCGTTTGATACGATTAGCTTTGTTTGACTTCATTTGATTTAATTAGCTTTGTTTGACTTCATTTTACTTTAATTTGATTCAATTAGCTTTGTTGAATGCATTTGAGTTTCATTTGATTCAATTAGATTTGTTGAATGCATTTGAGTTTCATTTGATTCAATTAGCTATGTTTGACTTCATTTGACTTTCACTTGATTCAATTAACTTTGTTGAATTCATTTGAGTTTCATTTGATACAATTAGCTTTGCTGAATGCATTTGAGTTCCATTTGATTCAATTAGCTATGTTAGACTTCATTTGACTTTCATTTGATTCTATTAGCTTTGTTGAATGCATTTGAGTTTCATTTGATTCTATTAGCTATGTTTGACTTTGTTTGACTTTCATTTGCACTACTACATAAATGAGCTAATGCAACCCCTCAAAACCGTTGCAATAGAGCCCAAAACCGTTGCAATAGAGCTATTGCAACGGTTAAACAACCGTTGCTGTTGCTGCCCTTGCATTAGGTCTAATGCAACGGTTTTTAGGCCTATTGCATTGCAACGGCTACCCCATAACCGTTGCAATAGGTGTAAATAATCTTTGCATTAGCTATAGAGCCTATTGCAACGCCTCTATACCTATTGCAACTCCATCCATTAGCTATTGCAACGCCCCTATTACTTATATTGTGTCCCATTTTGGCATCTAATGCAACACCTCCATATATATTGTAACGCCATCTTATAGCTATTGCAACGCCTATATTACTAATATTATACCTCATTTTAGCACCTATTGCAACGACTCCGTAGCTAATGCAACTCCAATACCGTAATAGTCTATTAGTAATACATTGATATATATATAAAATTATATATTCATAAATTTATTTTGAAATTATATACACAGAAGAGGGATTATACATACAATATTCATGCGCCTAATAACAAAGTTACGAAATACATATTACAAAAGTCTATTAAGTAAAAAACTATATAAAATTTATGGTTTCTCAATTCTCTTGACATGTAAAATGCTCCAATAAATCACTCTACATCTAAAATGCTTCCATGCCATCCTATAAGCAACTAGTTTATCGAATGTGGCGTTCCATTTCTTCATTTATGACCACCCGCAAATTCGGACATATTTGATCAAATTAGTAAAATCAAACGTTTGTAAATAAGTTTCTTTAAACATAGTTGTCCTATAATATAACCAAAATAAAATTTTCAAGCAACAATAAAATATAAGCATAACTATCAATGTAAAAGGAAAGGTTACCTTTATTCCAAGTAAGCAAGAGACTGGTTCCCGTCGACCCAATATGAGGTTTTAATCAGGGAGAAAGTCCCAAAGGAACTCCACCACTAGTAGAAGAAGCATCAAGTGCTTCGGTTAAAAACCATACAAATGCTCCGTACTTGACTCGTAGAGAGTAACTAGTATTGTTGCTTGTTATGTTAAAAATAGTGCTCAAATAACAGATGCACTCACACCCAACTACATGTAGGACTTCTTACAACATCCAATTATAGTCATAAAGTCTTGATTTCTACTTCCGATCCTTTGTTGTATGACTAACAACATTTGAGCATGTATGACTTGTTACTATATGACAATCATTGCTATCACTCCACCATAGCTTGATATGCTATTTAATCATCCCCAACATCAACTTTTGATATTCGAAACATTTCGTATAAGAGAATAAATCACACGAAAAATTGTATAACCAACAACGAAATAACGTATCGCTAGACAATGAAGCACTATATAGAACATATTAAAAATTTCCATCTTATAGACAATTTGCCAAATTAGTTTTGACTATTGAGGTAAGTTCCCCTTAAAAAATAATATTAAGTCAAAGATCAATAATGACAACAAATAATAACAAGTCAAACAATAGACATAGAACACTACTGCAGACCATTAGGGTCGAAGTCTACTAGAGTCCATTCCAACTGAATGTTCAAAAATGCATCTTTTGGTAATGGTGGCAACCTTGTATGACCTTTTAGCTACTGTTATGCAAGTAGATTGGGCCATTCTTTGTAAAATTTTAGTTGCCGTGGCGGGTTGATAATGGTGAAGTTGAAATAGTGGTGAGTTTTATAAAGGACAATGGGGAAACTGCAACTTCCCACTCATAAAAAAGCAGGAGCAATGGATCGGATAATGTATAATACATCTTTACAGAAAAACAAACTCAATAAACCCGGAAAATCCTAGCAAGTTAAAAAAAAGGGGACTCCATAATTTCTTTTGTTGTAAATGTAGCAAAATTCATTGAGTCTAAGTGTAGGAAAAGACAAAAGATACGAAATTAGCCGAAACCGAATAACCACCACCCATTCTCACAAAGATACATAATCCACCATAAGGGAGGGAGGGACAAAGATTCTCCAAAGTGGCCCAAGCCGGCTTTACAATAGTCAAAAGACAACAAAAATACACACGCCAACCTTACAATAGTCAAAAGACAACTAGAATACCAAGTAAGATAAATTATAAGGGAAAAAAAAACAAATTGTAAACCATTGATTAAAAGGGTAAGAATGTGACGGGTTACAAATTGATAACTCTTGGAAAGGTAGAGATTCCTTACCCTTCCGATTGCTAAATCTGCTCGGTGTATGCCTATGGTAGATTTTACTCCGATGAGAATCACACCCTTCATTGTCCTCGGTGCACCCACTTATATCACCACTTTGCTACCACTACTCCGAATCGAAATGCCATTATCGTTGTCGCATCAACCAACCGGCAAATTATTTTGGTACAAATTTGGCCTTCTTTTTTATGCCCTCTATAGCTGCTAACGTGATATGCAAAGAAACTAAAAGAATTATTCGAGACTTGATACACCCAATGAATCGGCCAAATGGGAATAAGATTACCTTGTCCAAACAAATTATCATTTTGCATTCTATTTGATCTTTCATCTTATATAAAATAACATAGGCATATAAAGGGCCAAACAATCCGACTATATGTACCATAAAAATTTCTTTATATTAATATTTTCAATAAGGAAATACCAAAAGAAGAACCATTTGGACTATTACCATAGTTACCTCATAAGGAATAAGATTTCTGGACTTAAATCTCAATTACATGTATTTGTGATTGTAAATGCTGGCATATGGATATCAGTATTATTCTCAGTCAAAGAGTAGCTAGGTAACCATACAAACAAGTAAGAAACTGATCAAACGTAGTGGGCACTATCAAAATTTCTACTAGGTATTTCATCGAACAAGTAGTGGGCACTAGAGCTAACTTTCAAAAACAAATCCAACAATTTCAAATAATTCAATAAGTTCTTATATCAAACGGTATACTTATTCTTGTCAATTATTACTAACAAACAATGAACAAAATCCAACTACATCATCAATTCTCATTGGCAAACAATTTGAATTAAACCCCTCATTATTTACAACTAATTATCAATTCTTTGTTCTTTTGGCAAGAACTAGTTATAAATAATTCTAAATTATTGACACATTATAATCACTTTTTTTAGAGATTGAAACTTGATAAATAGATTAAGGAGAACAAACTAACAACCAATTAAAAGAAATAACAACTCAACAATAAGCAATTAATATTAGGTTAAAATTCGATTACCTAAGTTCGAATTTCTAGAGATCGAGTGGTAGAACTCGGCGGAAAAAGGCTAAGCACTTGTGGCCGACGAGGTGACGGTGGCGACAGGCGGGGACGCGTACACTGGAGTGATGAGTCTAGTGAAAATCCTCGTTGCTCGCACAGAGGAAAACAAAGATAGACTTCGGCACCGGCGAACTGGTGGCCTTGTGCGGTACGGTGGTCCGACTTGCGAGAGAAAGATGGCGTGGTGCGGTGATTTGACTTGCGAGGGAAAGATGGCGTCGTATTGCCTGATATATGTTAGGGAGATGGCAGAGAAATGGAGGACACAAGGTTTTTTTTTGTCTGGAGAAAAAGAAGGCTCTGGGGTATTAGAATTTTCGAGAAAGTTGGATGCAATTGTGGAATTTAATCAAATATAATGGTGTATCATCACCGTTGCTATATCCAGTAAAGGTGTTGCATTTCATGGTGTAATGCAATGGTTCCTAAAATCGTTGCAATACCTGTTGCATTAGAGCAAGCCGTTGCAAACAACCGTTGCAATAGCTCATACCGTTGCAAAAGCATGTTGCAATAGCTCATGCCGTTGCAAATAGCCGTTGCAATAGCTCATTTATGTAGTAGTGTTGATTCAATTAGCTTTGTTTGACTTTCATTTGATACAATTTGCTTTGTTGAATGCATTTGAGTATCATTTGATTCAATTAGCTTTGTTGAATGCATTTGAGTTTCATTTGATTCTATTAGCTATGTTTGACTTTCATTTGATTAAATTAGCTATGTTTGACTTCATTTGACTTTCATTTGATTCAATTAGCTTTGTTGAATGCATTTGAGTTTCATTTGATTATATTAGCTTTGTTTGACTTTGTTTGACTTTCATTTGATTCAATTAGTTTTGTTTGACTTCATTTGACTTTCATTTGATACAATTAGCTTTGTTGAATGCATTTGAGTTCCATTTGATTCAACTAGCTATGTTTGACTTCATTTGACTTTCATTTGATTCAATTAGCTTTGTTGAATGCATTTGAGTTTCATTTGATTCTATTAGCTATGTTTGACTTTGTTTGACTTTTATTTGAATCAATTAGCTTTGTTTGACTTTAATTTGATTCAATTAGCGTTGTTGAATGCATTTGAGTTTCATTTGATTTAATTAGCTTTGTTGAATGCATTTGAGTTTATTTGATTCAATTAGCTTTGTTGAATGCATTTGAGTTCCATTTAATTCAATTAGCTATGTTTGAGTATCATTTGATTCAATTAGCTATGTTGAATGCATTAGAGTTTCATTTTATTATATTAGCTATGTTTGACTTTGTTTGACTTTCATTTGATTCAATTAGTTTTGTTTGACTTCATTTGACTTTCATTTGATTCAATTAGCTTTGTTGAATGCATTTGAGTTTCATTTGATTCAATTAATTTTGTTGAATGCATTTGAGTATCATTTGATTCAATTAGCTTTATTGGATTTCATTTGACTTTCGTTTGATACGATTAGCTTTGTTTGACTTCATTTGATTTAATTAGCTTTGTTTGACTTCATTTTACTTTAATTTGATTCAATTAGCTTTGTTGAATGCATTTGAGTTTCATTTGATTCAATTAGATTTGTTGAATGCATTTGAGTTTCATTTGATTCAATTAGCTATGTTTGACTTCATTTGACTTTCACTTGATTCAATTAACTTTGTTGAATTCATTTGAGTTTCATTTGATACAATTAGCTTTGCTGAATGCATTTGAGTTCCATTTGATTCAATTAGCTATGTTTGACTTCATTTGACTTTCATTTGATTCTATTAGCTTTGTTGAATGCATTTGAGTTTCATTTGATTCTATTAGCTATGTTTGACTTTGTTTGACTTTCATTTGATTCAATTAGCTTTGTTTGACTTTCATTTGATACAATTAGCTTTGTTGAATGCATTTGAGTTCCATTTGATTCAATTAGCTATGTTTGACTTCATTTGACTTTCATTTGATTCAATTAATTTTGTTGAATGCATTTGAGTATCATTTGATTCAATAAGCTTTGTTGAATGCATTTGAGTTTCATTTGATTATATTAGCTATGTTTGACTTTCATTTGATTCAATGAGTTTTGTTTGACTTCATTTGACTTTCATTTGATTCAATTAGCTTTGTTGAATGCATTTGAGTTTCATTTGATTCTATTAGCTATGTTTGACTTTCACTTGATTCAATTAGCTTTGTTGAATGCATTTGAGTTTCATTTGATACAATTAGCTTTGTTGAATGCATTTGAGTTCCATTTGATTCAATTAGCTATGTTTGACTTCATTTGACTTTCATTTGATTCAATTAGCTTTGTTGAATGCATTTGAGTTTCATTTGATTCTATTAGCTATGTTTGACTTTGTTTGACTTTCATTTGAATCAATTAGCTTTGTTTGACTTTAATTTGATTCAATTAGCGTTGTTGAATGCATTTGAGTTTCATTTGATTTAATTAGCTTTGTTGAATGCATTTGAGTTTATTTGATTCAATTAGCTTTGTTGAATGCATTTGAGTTCCATTTAATTCAATTAGCTATGTTTGACTTCATTTGACTTTCATTTTATTCAATTAGCTTTGTTGAATGCATTTGAGTATCATTTGATTCAATTAGCTTTGTTGAATGCATTAGAGTTTCATTTGATTATATTAGCTATGTTTTGACTTTGTTTGACTTTCATTTGATTCAATTAGTTTTGTTTAACTTCATTTGACTTTCATTTGATTCAATTAGCTTTGTTGAATGCATTTGAGTTTCATTTGATTCAATTAGCTTTGTTGAATGCATTTGAGTTTCATTTGATTCAATTACTTTTGTTGAATGCATTTGATTTTCATTTGATTCATTTAGCTTTGATGAATGCATTTGAGTATCATTTGATTCAATTAGCTTTGTTGAATGCATTTGAGTTTCATTTGATTATATTAGCTATGTTTGACTTTGTTTGACTTTCATTTGATTCAATTAGCCTTGTTTGACTTCATTTGACTTTCATTTGATACAATTAGCTTTGTTGAATGCATTTGAGTTCCATTTGATTCAATTAGCTATGTTTGACTTCATTTGACTTTCATTTGATTCAATTAATTTTGTTGAATGCATTTGAGTATCATTTGATTCAATTAGCTTTATTGGACTTCATTTGACTTTCGTTTGATACGATTAGCTTTGTTTGACTTCATTTGATTTAATTAGCTTTGTTTGACTTCATTTTACTTTAATTTGATTCAATTAGCTTTGTTGAATGCATTTGAGTTTCATTTGATTCAATTAGATTTGTTGAATGCATTTGAGTTTCATTTGATTCAATTAGCTATGTTTGACTTCATTTGACTTTCACTTGATTCAATTAACTTTGTTGAATTCATTTGAGTTTCATTTGATACAATTAGCTTTGTTGAATGCATTTGAGTTCCATTTGATTCAATTAGCTATGTTTGACTTCATTTGACTTTCATTTGATTCTATTAGCTTTGTTTGACTTTGTTTGACTTTCATTTGATTCAATTAGCTTTGTTTGACTTTCATTTGATACAATTAGCTTTGTTGAATGCATTTGAGTTTCATTTGATTCAATTAGCTTTGTTTGACTTCATTTGACTTTCATTTGATTCAATTAGCTTTTGTTGAATGCATTTGAGTTTCATTTGATTATATTAGCTTTGTTTGACTTTGTTTGACTTTCATTTGATTCAATTAGCCTTGTTTGACTTCATTTGACCTTCATTTGATACAATTAGCTTTGTTGAATGCATTTGAGTTCCATTTGATTCAATTAGCTATGTTTGACTTCATTTGACTTTCATTTGATTCAATTAATTTTATTGAATGCATTTGAGTATCATTTGATTCAATTAGCTTTGTTGAATGCATTTGAGTTTCATTTGATTATATTAGCTATGTTTGACTTTCATTTGATTCAATGAGTTTTGTTTGACTTCATTTGACTTTCATTTGATTCAATTAGCTTTGTTGAATGCATTTGAGTTTCATTTGATTCAATTAGCTATGTTTGACTTTCATTTGATTCAATTAGCTTTGTTGAATGCATTTGACTTTCATTTGATACAATTAGCTTTGTTGAATGCATTTGAGTTCCATTTGATTCAATTAGCTATGTTTGACTTCATTTGACTTTCATTTGATTCAATTAGCTTTGTTGAATGCATTTGAGTTTCATTTGATTCTATTAGCTATGTTTGACTTTGTTTGACTTTTATTTGAATCAATTAGCTTTGTTTGACTTTAATTTGATTCAATTAGCGTTGTTGAATGCATTTGAGTTTCATTTGATTTAATTAGCTTTGTTGAATGCATTTGAGTTTATTTGATTCAATTAGCTTTGTTGAATGCATTTGAGTTCCATTTAATTCAATTAGCTATGTTTGACTTCATTTGACTTTCATTTTATTCAATTAGCTTTGTTGAATGCATTTGAGTATCATTTGATTCAATTAGCTTTGTTGAATGCATTAGAGTTTCATTTGATTATATTAGCTATGTTTGACTTTGTTTGACTTTCATTTGATTCAATTAGTTTTGTTTGACTTCATTTGACTTTCATTTGATTCAATTAGCTTTGTTGAATGCATTTGAGTTTCATTTGATTCAATTAATTTTGTTGAATGCATTTGAGTATCATTTGATTCAATTAGCTTTATTGGATTTCATTTGACTTTCGTTTGATACGATTAGCTTTGTTTGACTTCATTTGATTTAATTAGCTTTGTTTGACTTCATTTTACTTTAATTTGATTCAATTAGCTTTGTTGAATGCATTTGAGTTTCATTTGATTCAATTAGATTTGTTGAATGCATTTGAGTTTCATTTGATTCAATTAGCTATGTTTCACTTCATTTGACTTTCACTTGATTCAATTAGCTTTGTTGAATTCATTTGAGTTTCATTTGATACAATTAGCTTTGTTGAATGCATTTGAGTTCCATTTGATTCAATTAGCTATGTTTGACTTCATTTGACTTTCATTTGATTCAATTAGCTTTGTTGAATGCATTTGAGTTTCATTTGATTCTATTAGCTATGTTTGACTTTGTTTGACTTTCATTTGATTCAATTAGCTTTGTTTGACTTTCATTTGATACAATTAGCTTTGTTGAATGCATTTGAGTTCCATTTGATTCAATTAGCTATGTTTGACTTCATTTGACTTTCATTTGATTCAATTAATTTTGTTGAATGCATTTGAGTATCATTTGATTCAATTAGCTTTGTTGAATGCATTTGAGTTTCATTTGATTATATTAGCTATGTTTGACTTTCATTTGATTCAATGAGTTTTGTTTGACTTCATTTGACTTTCATTTGATTCAATTAGCTTTGTTGAATGCATTTGAGTTTCATTTGATTCTATTAGCTATGTTTGACTTTCATTTGATTCAATTAGCTTTGTTGAATGCATTTGAGTTTCATTTGATTCAATTAGCTTTGTTGAATGCATTTGAGTTCCATTTGATTCAATTAGCTATGTTTGACTTCATTTGACTTTCATTTGATTCAATTAGCTTTGTTGAATGCATTTGAGTTTCATTTGATTCTATTAGCTATGTTTGACTTTTATTTGAATCAATTAGCTTTGTTTGCCTTTAATTTGATTCAATTAGCGTTGTTGAATGCATTTGAGTTTCATTTGATTTAATTAGCTTTGTTGAATGCATTTGAGTTTATTTGATTCAATTAGCTTTGTTGAATGCATTTGAGTTCCATTTAATTCAATTAGCTATGTTTGACTTCATTTGACTTTCATTTTATTCAATTAGCTTTGTTGAATGCATTTGAGTATCATTTGATTCAATTAGCTTTGTTGAATGCATTAGAGTTTCATTTGATTATATTAGCTATGTTTGACTTTGTTTGACTTTCATTTGATTCAATTAGTTTTGTTTGACTTCATTTGACTTTCATTTGATTCAATTAGCTTTGTTGAATGCATTTGAGTTTCATTTGATTCAATTAGCTTTGTTGAATGCATTTGAGTTTCATTTGATTCAATTACTTTTGTTGAATGCATTTGATTTTCATTTGATTCATTTAGCTTTGATGAATGCATTTGAGTATCATTTGATTCAATTAGCTTTGTTGAATGCATTTGAGTTTCATTTGATTATATTAGCTATGTTTGACTTTGTTTGACTTTCATTTGATTCAATTAGCCTTGTTTGACTTCATTTGACTTTCATTTGATACAATTAGCTTTGTTGAATGCATTTGAGTTCCATTTGATTCAATTAGCTATGTTTGACTTCATTTGACTTTCATTTGATTCAATTAATTTTGTTGAATGCATTTGAGTATCATTTGATTCAATTAGCTTTATTGGACTTCATTTGACTTTCGTTTGATACGATTAGCTTTGTTTGACTTCATTTGATTTAATTAGCTTTGTTTGACTTCATTTTACTTTAATTTGATTCAATTAGCTTTGTTGAATGCATTTGAGTTTCATTTGATTCAATTAGATTTGTTGAATGCATTTGAGTTTCATTTGATTCAATTAGCTATGTTTGACTTCATTTGACTTTCACTTGATTCAATTAACTTTGTTGAATTCATTTGAGTTTCATTTGATACAATTAGCTTTGTTGAATGCATTTGAGTTCCATTTGATTCAATTAGCTATGTTTGACTTCATTTGACTTTCATTTGATTCTATTAGCTTTGTTTGACTTTGTTTGACTTTCATTTGATTCAATTAGCTTTGTTTGACTTTCATTTGATACAATTAGCTTTGTTGAATGCATTTGAGTTCCATTTGATTCAATTAGCTATGTTTGACTTCATTTGACTTTCATTTGATTCAATTAGTTTTGTTGAATGCATTTGAGTATCATTTGATTCAATTAGCTTTGTTGAATGCATTTGAGTTTCATTTGATTATATTAGCTATGTTTGACTTTCATTTGATTCAATGAGTTTTGTTTGACTTCATTTGACTTTCATTTGATTCAATTAGCTTTGTTGAATGCATTTGAGTTTCATTTGATTCTATTAGCTATGTTTGACTTTCATTTGATTCAATTAGCTTTGTTTGAATGCATTTGACTTTCATTTGATACAATTAGCTTTGTTGAATGCATTTGAGTTCCATTTGATTCAATTAGCTATGTTTGACTTCATTTGACTTTCATTTGATTCAATTAGCTTTGTTGAATGCATTTGAGTTTCATTTGATTCTATTAGCTATGTTTGACTTTTATTTGAATCAATTAGCTTTGTTTGCCTTTAATTTGATTCAATTAGCGTTGTTGAATGCATTTGAGTTTCATTTGATTTAATTAGCTTTGTTGAATGCATTTGAGTTTATTTGATTCAATTAGCTTTGTTGAATGCATTTGAGTTCCATTTAATTCAATTAGCTATGTTTGACTTCATTTGACTTTCATTTTATTCAATTAGCTTTGTTGAATGCATTTGAGTATCATTTGATTCAATTAGCTTTGTTGAATGCATTAGAGTTTCATTTGATTATATTAGCTATGTTTGACTTTGTTTGACTTTCATTTGATTCAATTAGTTTTGTTTGACTTCATTTGACTTTCATTTGATTCAATTAGCTTTGTTGAATGCATTTGAGTTTCATTTGATTCAATTAGCTTTGTTGAATGCATTTGAGTTTCATTTGATTCAATTACTTTTGTTGAATGCATTTGATTTTCATTTGATTCATTTAGCTTTGATGAATGCATTTGAGTATCATTTGATTCAATTAGCTTTGTTGAATGCATTTGAGTTTCATTTGATTATATTAGCTATGTTTGACTTTGTTTGACTTTCATTTGATTCAATTAGCCTTGTTTGACTTCATTTGACTTTCATTTGATACAATTAGCTTTGTTGAATGCATTTGAGTTCCATTTGATTCAATTAGCTATGTTTGACTTCATTTGACTTTCATTTGATTCAATTAATTTTGTTGAATGCATTTGAGTATCATTTGATTCAATTAGCTTTATTGGACTTCATTTGACTTTCGTTTGATACGATTAGCTTTGTTTGACTTCATTTGATTTAATTAGCTTTGTTTGACTTCATTTTACTTTAATTTGATTCAATTAGCTTTGTTGAATGCATTTGAGTTTCATTTGATTCAATTAGATTTGTTGAATGCATTTGAGTTTCATTTGATTCAATTAGCTATGTTTGACTTCATTTGACTTTCACTTGATTCAATTAACTTTGTTGAATTCATTTGAGTTTCATTTGATACAATTAGCTTTGTTGAATGCATTTGAGTTCCATTTGATTCAATTAGCTATGTTTGACTTCATTTGACTTTCATTTGATTCTATTAGCTTTGTTTGACTTTGTTTGACTTTCATTTGATTCAATTAGCTTTGTTTGACTTTCATTTGATACAATTAGCTTTGTTGAATGCATTTGAGTTCCATTTGATTCAATTAGCTATGTTTGACTTCATTTGACTTTCATTTGATTCAATTAGCTTTGTTGAATGCATTTGAGTTTCATTTGATTATATTAGCTATGTTTGACTTTGTTTGACTTTCATTTGATTCAATTAGCTTTGTTTGACTTCATTTGACTTTCATTTGATACAATTAGCTTTGTTGAATGCATTTGAGTTCCATTTGATTCAATTAGCTATGTTTGACTTCATTTGACTTTCATTTGATTCAATTAATTTTGTTGAATGCATTTGAGTATCATTTGATTCAATTAGCTTTGTTGAATGCATTTGAGTTTCATTTGATTATATTAGCTATGTTTTTGACTTTCATTTGATTCAATGAGTTTTGTTTGACTTCATTTGACTTTCATTTGATTCAATTAGCTTTGTTGAATGCATTTGAGTTTCATTTGATTCTATTAGCTATGTTTGACTTTCATTTGATTCAATTAGCTTTGTTGAATGCATTTGAGTTTCATTTGATACAATTAGCTTTGTTGAATGCATTTGAGTTCCATTTGATTCAATTAGCTATGTTTGACTTCATTTGACTTTCATTTGATTCAATTAGCTTTGTTGAATGCATTTGAGTTTCATTTGATTCTATTAGCTATGTTTGACTTTGTTTGACTTTCATTTGAATCAATTAGCTTTGTTTGACTTTAATTTGATTCAATTAGCTTTGTTGAATGCATTTGAGTTTCATTTGATTTAATTAGCTTTGTTGAATGCATTTGAGTTTATTTGATTCAATTAGCTTTGTTGAATGCATTTGAGTTCCATTTAATTCAATTAGCTATGTTTGACTTCATTTGACTTTCATTTTATTCAATTAGCTTTGTTGAATGCATTTGAGTATCATTTGATTCAATTAGCTTTGTTGAATGCATTTGAGTTTCATTTGATTATATTAGCTATGTTTGACTTTGTTTGACTTTCATTTGATTCAATTAGTTTTGTTTGACTTCATTTGACTTTCATTTGATTCAATTAGCTTTGTTGAATGCATTTGAGTTTCATTTGATTCAATTAATTTTGTTGAATGCATTTGAGTATCATTTGATTCAATTAGCTTTATTGGACTTCATTTGACTTTCGTTTGATACGATTAGCTTTGTTTGACTTCATTTGATTTAATTAGCTTTGTTTGACTTCATTTTACTTTAATTTGATTCAATTAGCTTTGTTGAATGCATTTGAGTTTCATTTGATTCAATTAGCTTTGTTGAATGCATTTGAGTTTCATTTGATTCAATTAGCTATGTTTGACTTCATTTGACTTTCACTTGATTCAATTAGCTTTGTTGAATTCATTTGAGTTTCATTTGATACAATTAGCTTTGTTGAATGCATTTGAGTTCCATTTGATTCAATTAGCTATGTTTGACTTCATTTGACTTTCATTTGATTCTATTAGCTTTGTTGAATGCATTTGAGTTTCATTTGATTCTATTAGCTATGTTTGACTTTGTTTGACTTTCATTTGATTCAATTAGCTTTGTTTGACTTTCATTTGATACAATTAGCTTTGTTGAATGCATTTGAGTTCCATTTGATTCAATTAGCTATGTTTGACTTCATTTGACTTTCATTTTATTCAATTAATTTTGTTGAATGCATTTGAGTATCATTTGATTCAATTAGCTTTGTTGAATGCATTTGCGTTTCATTTGATTATATAAGCTATGTTTGACTTTCATTTGATTCAATGAGTTTTGTTTGACTTCATTTGACTTTCATTTGATTCAATTAGCTTTGTTGAATGCATTTCAGTTTCATTTGATTCTATTAGCTATGTTTGACTTTCACTTGAATCAATTAGCTTTGATGAATGCATTTGAGTTTCATTTGATACAATTAGCTTTGTTGAATACATTTGAGTTCCATTTGATTCAATTAGCTATGTTTGACTTCATTTGACTTTCATTTGATTCAATTAGCTTTGTTGAATGCATTTGAGTTTCATTTGATTCTATTAGCTATGTTTGACTTTCATTTGATTCAATTAGCTTTGTTTGACTTTAATTTGATTCAATTAGCTTTGTTGAATGCATTTGAGTTTCATTTGATTTAATTAGCTTTGTTGAATGCATTTGAGTTTATTTGATTCAATTAGCTTTGTTGAATGCATTTGAGTTCCATTTAATTCAATTAGCTATGTTTGACTTCATTTGACTTTCATTTTATTCAATTAGCTTTGTTGAATGCATTTGAGTATCATTTGATTCAATTAGCTTTGTTGAATGCATTAGAGTTTCATTTGATTATATTAGCTATGTTTGACTTTGTTTGACTTTCATTTGATTCAATTAGTTTTGTTTGACTTCATTTGACTTTCATTTGATTCAATTAGCTTTGTTGAATGCATTTGAGTTTCATTTGATTCAATTAGCTTTGTTGAATGCATTTGAGTTTCATTTGATTCAATTACTTTTGTTGAATGCATTTGATTTTCATTTGATTCATTTAGCTTTGTTGAATGCATTTGAGTATCATTTGATTCAATTAGCTTTGTTGAATGCATTTGAGTTTCATTTGATTATATTAGCTATGTTTGACTTTGTTTGACTTTCATTTGATTCAATTAGCTTTGTTTGACTTCATTTGACTTTCATTTGATACAATTAGCTTTGTTGAATGCATTTGAGTTCCATTTGATTCAATTAGCTATGTTTGACTTCATTTGACTTTCATTTGATTCAATTAATTTTGTTGAATGCATTTGAGTATCATTTGATTCAATTAGCTTTATTGACTTCATTTGACTTTCGTTTGATACGATTAGCTTTGTTTGACTTTCATTTGATTTAATTAGCTTTGTTTGACTTCATTTTACTTTAATTTGATTCAATTAGCTTTGTTGAATGCATTTGAGTTTCATTTGATTCAATTAGCTTTGTTGAATGCATTTGAGTTTCATTTGATTCAATTAGCTATGTTTGACTTCATTTGACTTTCATTTGATTCAATTAGCTTTGTTGAATTCATTTGAGTTTCATTTGATACAATTAGCTTTGTTGAATGCATTTGAGTTTCATTTGATTCAATTAGCTTTGTTTGAATGCATTTGACTTTCATTTGATTCTATTAGCTTTGTTTGACTTTGTTTGACTTTCATTTGATTCAATTAGCTTTGTTTGACTTTCATTTGATATAATTAGCTTTGTTGAATGCATTTGAGTTCCATTTGATTCAATTAGCTATGTTTGACTTCATTTGACTTTCATTTGATTCAATTAATTTTGTTGAATGCATTTGAGTATCATTTGATTCAATTAGCTTTGTTGAATGCATTTGAGTTTCATTTGATTATATTAGCTATGTTTGACTTTGTTTGACTTTCATTTGATTCAATTAGCTTTGTTTGACTTCATTTGACTTTCATTTGATTCAATTAGCTTTGTTGAATGCATTTGAGTTTCATTTGATTTTATTAGCTTTTTGTTTGACTTTCATTTGATTCAATTAGCTTTGTTGAATGCATTTGAGTTTCATTTGATACAATTAGCTTTGTTGAATGCATTTGAGTTCCATTTGATTCAATTAGCTATGTTTGACTTCATTTGACTTTCATTTGATTCAATTAGCTTTGTTGAATGCATTTGAGTTTCATTTGATTCTATTAGCTTTGTTATGACTTTGTTTGACTTTCATTTGAATCAATTAGCTGTTTGTTTGACTTTAATTTGATTCAATTAGCGTTGTTGAATGCATTTGAGTTTCATTTGATTTAATTAGCTTTGTTGAATGCATTTGAGTTTATTTGATTCAATTAGCTTTGTTGAATGCATTTGAGTTCCATTTAATTCAATTAGCTATGTTTGACTTCATTTGACTTTCATTTTATTCAATTAGCTTTGTTGAATGCATTTGAGTATCATTTGATTCAATTAGCTTTGTTGAATGCATTAGAGTTTCATTTGATTATATTAGCTATGTTTGACTTTGTTTGACTTTCATTTGATTCAATTAGTTTTGTTTGACTTCATTTGACTTTCATTTGATTCAATTAGCTTTGTTGAATGCATTTGAGTTTCATTTGATTCAATTAGCTTTGTTGAATGCATTTGAGTTTCATTTGATTCAATTACTTTTGTTGAATGCATTTGATTTTCATTTGATTCATTTAGCTTTGATGAATGCATTTGAGTATCATTTGATTCAATTAGCTTTGTTGAATGCATTTGAGTTTCATTTGATTATATTAGCTATGTTTGACTTTGTTTGACTTTCATTTGATTCAATTAGCCTTGTTTGACTTCATTTGACTTTCATTTGATACAATTAGCTTTGTTGAATGCATTTGAGTTCCATTTGATTCAATTAGCTATGTTTGACTTCATTTGACTTTCATTTGATTCAATTAATTTTGTTGAATGCATTTGAGTATCATTTGATTCAATTAGCTTTATTGGACTTCATTTGACTTTCGTTTGATACGATTAGCTTTGTTTGACTTCATTTGATTTAATTAGCTTTGTTTGACTTCATTTTACTTTAATTTGATTCAATTAGCTTTGTTGAATGCATTTGAGTTTCATTTGATTCAATTAGATTTGTTGAATGCATTTGAGTTTCATTTGATTCAATTAGCTATGTTTGACTTCATTTGACTTTCACTTGATTCAATTAACTTTGTTGAATTCATTTGAGTTTCATTTGATACAATTAGCTTTGTTGAATGCATTTGAGTTCCATTTGATTCAATTAGCTATGTTTGACTTCATTTGACTTTCATTTGATTCTATTAGCTATGTTTGACTTTGTTTGACTTTCATTTGATTCAATTAGCTTTGTTTGACTTTCATTTGATTCAATTAGCTTTGTTGAATGCATTTGAGTTCCATTTGATTGATTAGCTATGTTTGACTTCATTTGACTTTCATTTGATTCAATTAGCTTTTGTTGAATGCATTTGAGTTTCATTTGATTATATTAGCTATGTTTGACTTTGTTTGACTTTCATTTGATTCAATTAGCTTTGTTTGACTTCATTTGACTTTCATTTGATTCAATTAGCTTTGTTGAATGCATTTGAGTTCCATTTGATTCAATTAGCTATGTTTGACTTCATTTGACTTTC
Organism: Beta corolliflora; assembly: GCA_947648045.1. Lineage (NCBI taxonomy): Eukaryota > Viridiplantae > Streptophyta > Magnoliopsida > Caryophyllales > Amaranthaceae > Beta > Beta corolliflora. Next base: position 25,205 of record CANSZD010000809.1, read on the forward strand.
ATTTGATTCAATTAATTTTGTTGAATGCATTTGAGTATCATTTGATTCAATTAGCTTTGTTGAATGCATTTGAGTTTCATTTGATTATATTAGCTATGTTTGACTTTTTTGATTATGAGTTTTGTTTGACTTCATTTGACTTTCATTTGATTCAATTAGCTTTGTTGAATGCATTTGAGTTTCATTTGATTCTATTAGCTATGTTTGACTTTTGACTTTCATTTGATTCAATTAGCTTTGTTGAATGCATTTGAGTTTCATTTGATACAATTAGCTTTGTTGAATGCATTTGAGTTCCATTTGATTCAATTAGCTATGTTTGACTTCATTTGACTTTCATTTGATTCAATTAGCTTTGTTGAATGCATTTGAGTTTCATTTGATTCTATTAGCTATGTTTGACTTTGTTTGACTTTCATTTGATTCAATTAGCTTTGTTTGACTTTAATTTGATTCAATTAGCTTTGTTGAATGCATTTGAGTTTCATTTGATTTAATTAGCTTTGTTTGAATGCATTTGACTTTCATTTGATTCAATTAGCTTTGTTGAATGCATTTGAGTATCATTTGATTCAATTAGCTTTGTTGAATGCATTAGAGTTTCATTTGATTATATTAGCTATGTTTGACTTTGTTTGACTTTCATTTGATTCAATTAGTTTTGTTTGACTTCATTTGACTTTCATTTGATTCAATTAGCTTTGTTGAATGCATTTGAGTTTCATTTGATTCAATTAGCTTTGTTGAATGCATTTGAGTTTCATTTGATTCAATTACTTTTGTTGAATGCATTTGATTTTCATTTGATTCATTTAGCTTTGATGAATGCATTTGAGTATCATTTGATTCAATTAGCTTTGTTGAATGCATTTGAGTTTCATTTGATTATATTAGCTATTTTTGACTTTGTTTGACTTTCATTTGATTCAATTAGCCTTGTTTGACTTCATTTGACTTTCATTTGATACAATTAGCTTTGTTGAATGCATTTGAGTTCCATTTGATTCAATTAGCTATGTTTGACTTCATTTGACTTTCATTTGATTCAATTAATTTTGTTGAATGCATTTGAGTATCATTTGATTCAATTAGCTTTATTGGACTTCATTTGACTTTCGTTTGATACGATTAGCTTTGTTTGACTTCATTTGATTTAATTAGCTTTGTTTGACTTCATTTTACTTTAATTTGATTCAATTAGCTTTGTTGAATGCATTTGAGTTTCATTTGATTCAATTAGATTTGTTGAATGCATTTGAGTTTCATTTGATTCAATTAGCTATGTTTGACTTCATTTGACTTTCACTTGATTCAATTAACTTTGTTGAATTCATTTGAGTTTCATTTGATACAATTAGCTTTGTTGAATGCATTTGAGTTCCATTTGATTCAATTAGCTATGTTTGACTTCATTTGACTTTCATTTGATTCTATTAGCTTTGTTGAATGCATTTGAGTTTCATTTGATTCTATTAGCTATGTTTGACTTTGTTTGACTTTCATTTGATTCAATTAGCTTTGTTTGACTTTCATTTGATACAATTAGCTTTGTTGAATGCATTTGAGTATCATTTGATTCAATTAGCTTTGTTGAATGCATTTGAGTTTCATTTGATTCTATTAGCTATGTTTTGACTTTCATTTGATTAAATTAGCTTTGTTTGACTTTAATTTGATTCAATTAGCTTTGTTGAATGCATTTGAGTTTCATTTGATTTAATTAGCTTTGTTGAAAGCATTTGAGTTTATTTGATTCAATTAGCTTTGTTGAATGCATTTGAGTTCCATTTGATTCAATTAGCTATGTTTGACTTCATTTGACTTTCATTTGATTCAATTAGCTTTGTTGAATGCATTTGAGTTTCATTTGATTATATTAGCTTTGTTTGACTTTGTTTGACTTTCATTTGATTCAATTAGTTTTGTTTGACTTCATTTGACTTTCATTTGATACAATTAGCTTTGTTGAATGCATTTGAGTTTCATTTGATTCAATTAGCTATGTTTGACTTCATTTGACTTTCATTTGATTCAATTAGCTTTGTTGAATGCATTTGAGTTTCATTTGATTCTATTAGCTATGTTTGACTTTGTTTGACTTTTATTTGAATCAATTAGCTTTGTTTGACTTTAATTTGATTCAATTAGCGTTGTTGAATGCATTTGAGTTTCATTTGATTTAATTAGCTTTGTTGAATGCATTTGAGTTTATTTGATTCAATTAGCTTTGTTGAATGCATTTGATTTCCATTTAATTCAATTAGCTATGTTTGACTTCATTTGACTTTCATTTTATTCAATTAGCTTTGTTGAATGCATTTGAGTATCATTTGATTCAATTAGCTTTGTTGAATGCATTAGAGTTTCATTTGATTATATTAGCTATGTTTGACTTTGTTTGACTTTCATTTGATTCAATTAGTTTTGTTTGACTTCATTTGACTTTCATTTGATTCAATTAGCTTTGTTGAATGCATTTGAGTTTCATTTGATTTAATTAATTTTGTTGAATGCATTTGAGTATCATTTGATTCAATTAGCTTTATTGGACTTCATTTGACTTTCGTTTGATACGATTAGCTTTGTTTGACTTCATTTGATTTAATTAGCTTTGTTTGACTTCATTTTACTTTAATTTGATTCAATTAGCTTTGTTGAATGCATTTGAGTTTCATTTGATTCAATTAGATTTGTTGAATGCATTTGAGTTTCATTTGATTCAATTAGCTATGTTTGACTTCATTTGACTTTCACTTGATTCAATTAACTTTGTTGAATTCATTTGAGTTTCATTTGATACAATTAGCTTTGTTGAATGCATTTGAGTTCCATTTGATTCAATTAGCTATGTTTGACTTCATTTGACTTTCATTTGATTCTATTAGCTTTGTTGAATGCATTTGAGTTTCATTTGATTCTATTAGCTATGTTTGACTTTGTTTGACTTTCATTTGATTCAATTAGCTTTGTTTGACTTTCATTTGATACAATTAGCTTTGTTGAATGCATTTGAGTATCATTTGATTCAATTAGCTTTGTTGAATGCATTTGAGTTTCATTTGATTCTATTAGCTATGTTTGACTTTCATTTGATTAAATTAGCTTTGTTTGACTTTAATTTGATTCAATTAGCTTTTATGAATGCATTTAAGTTTCATTTGATTTAATTAGCTTTTTTGAAAGCATTTGAGTTTATTTGATTCAATTAGCTTTGTTGAATGCATTTGAGTTCCATTTGATTCAATTAGCTATGTTTGACTTCATTTGACTTTCATTTGATTCAATTAGCTTTGTTGAATGCATTTGAGTTTCATTTGATTATATTAGCTTTGTTTGACTTTGTTTGACTTTCATTTGATTCAATTAGTTTTGTTTGACTTCATTTGACTTTCATTTGATACAATTAGCTTTGTTGAATGCATTTGAGTTCCATTTGATTCAATTAGCTATGTTTGACTTCATTTGACTTTCATTTGATTCAATTAGCTTTGTTGAATGCATTTGAGTTTCATTTGATTCTATTAGCTATGTTTGACTTTGTTTGACTTTTATTTGAATCAATTAGCTTTGTTTGACTTTAATTTGATTCAATTAGCGTTGATGAATGCATTTGAGTTTCATTTGATTTAATTAGCTTTGTTGAATGCATTTGAGTTTCATTTGATTCAATTAGCTTTGTTGAATGCATTTGAGTTCCATTTAATTCAATTAGCTATGTTTGACTTCATTTGACTTTCATTTTATTCAATTAGCTTTGTTGAATGCATTTGAGTATCATTTGATTCAATTAGCTTTGTTGAATGCATTAGAGTTTCATTTTATTATATTAGCTATGTTTGACTTTGTTTGACTTTCATTTGATTCAATTAGTTTTGTTTGACTTCATTTGACTTTCATTTGATTCAATTAGCTTTGTTGAATGCATTTGAGTTTCATTTGATTCAATTAATTTTGTTGAATGCATTTGAGTATCATTTGATTCAATTAGCTTTATTGGACTTCATTTGACTTTCGTTTGATACGATTAGCTTTGTTTGACTTCATTTGATTTAATTAGCTTTGTTTGACTTCATTTTACTTTAATTTGATTCAATTAGCTTTGTTGAATGCATTTGAGTTTCATTTGATTCAATTAGATTTGTTGAATGCATTTGAGTTTCATTTGATTCAATTAGCTATGTTTGACTTCATTTGACTTTCACTTGATTCAATTAACTTTGTTGAATTCATTTGAGTTTCATTTGATACAATTAGCTTTGTTGAATGCATTTGAGTTCCATTTGATTCAATTAGCTATGTTTGACTTCATTTGACTTTCATTTGATTCTATTAGCTTTGTTGAATGCATTTGAGTTTCATTTGATTCTATTAGCTATGTTTGACTTTGTTTGACTTTCATTTGATTCAATTAGCTTTGTTTGACTTTCATTTGATACAATTAGCTTTGTTGAATGCATTTGAGTTCCATTTGATTCAATTAGCTATGTTTGACTTCATTTGACTTTCATTTGATTCAATTAATTTTTGTTGAATCCATTTGAGTTTCATTTGATTCAATTAGCTTTGTTGAATGCATTTGAGTTTCATTTGATTATATTAGCTATGTTTGACTTTCATTTGATTCAATTAGTTTTGTTTGACTTCATTTGACTTTCATTTGATTCAATTAGCTTTGTTGAATGCATTTGAGTTTCATTTGATTATTTGTTTGACTTTGTTTGACTTTCATTTGATTCAATTAGCTTTGTTTGAATTCATTTGACTTTCATTTAATACAATTAGCTTTGTTGAATGCATTTGAGTTCCATTTGATTCAATTAGCTATGTTTGACTTCATTTGACTTTCATTTGATTCAATTAGCTTTGTTGAATGCATTTGAGTTTCATTTGATTCTATTAGCTATGTTTGACTTTGTTTGACTTTCATTTGAATCAATTAGCTTTGTTTGACTTTAATTTGATTCAATTAGCGTTGTTGAATGCATTTGAGTTTCATTTGATTTAATTAGCTTTGTTGAATGCATTTGAGTTTATTTGATTAATTAGCTTTGTTGAATGCATTTGAGTTCCATTTAATTCAATTAGCTATGTTTGACTTCATTTTGACTTTCATTTTATTCAATTAGCTTTGTTGAATGCATTTGAGTATCATTTGATTCAATTAGCTTTGTTGAATGCATTTGAGTTTCATTTGATTATATTAGCTATGTTTGACTTTGTTTGACTTTCATTTGATTCAATTAGTTTTGTTTAACTTCATTTGACTTTCATTTGATTCAATTAGCTTTGTTGAATGCATTTGAGTTTCATTTGATTCAATTAGCTTTGTTGAATGCATTTGAGTTTCATTTGATTCAATTACTTTTGTTGAATGCATTTGATTTTCATTTGATTCATTTAGCTTTGATGAATGCATTTGAGTATCATTTGATTCAATTAGCTTTTGTTGAATGCATTTGAGTTTCATTTGATTATATTAGCTATGTTTGACTTTGTTTGACTTTCATTTGATTCAATTAGCTTTGTTTGACTTCATTTGACTTTCATTTGATTCAATTAGCTTTGTTGAATGCATTTGAGTTCCATTTGATTCAATTAGCTATGTTTGACTTGCATTTGACTTTCATTTGATTCAATTAATTTTGTTGAATGCATTTGAGTATCATTTGATTCAATTAGCTTTATTGGACTTCATTTGACTTTCGTTTGATACGATTAGCTTTGTTGTTTTGATTTCATTTGATTTAATTAGCTTTGTTTGACTTCATTTTACTTTAATTTGATTCAATTAGCTTTGTTGAATGCATTTGAGTTTCATTTGATATAATTAGCTTTGTTGAATGCATTTGAGATTTATTTGATTCAATTAGCTATGTTTGACTTCATTTGACTTTCATTTGATTCAATTAACTTTGTTGAATTCATTTGAGTTTCATTTTATTCTATTAGCTATGTTGACTTCATTTGACTTTCATTTGATTCAATTAGCTATGTTTGACTTCATTTGACTTTCATTTGATTCATTAGCTTTGTTGAATGCATTTGAGTTTCATTTGATTCTATTAGCTATGTTTGACTGTGTTTGACTTTCATTTGATTCAATTAGCTTTGTTTGACTTCATTTGACTTTCATTTGATACAATTAGCTTTGTTGAATGCATTTGAGTTCCATTTGATTCAATTAGCTATGTTTGACTTCATTTGACTTTCATTTGATTCAATTAACTTTTGTTGAATGCATTTGAGTATCATTTGATTCAATTAGCTTTGTTGAATGCATTTGAGTTTCATTTGATTATATTAGCTATGTTTGACTTTCATTTGATTCAATTAGCTTTGTTGAATGCATTTGACTTTCATTTGATTAATTAGCTTTGTTGAATGCATTTGAGTTTCATTTGATTCTATTAGCTATGTTGAATGCATTTGAGTTTCATTTGATTCAATTAGCTTTGTTGAATGCATTTGAGTTTCATTTGATACAATTAGCTTTGTTGAATGCATTTGAGTTCCATTTGATTCAATTAGCTATGTTTGACTTCATTTGACTTTCATTTGATTCAATTAGCTTTGTTGAATGCATTTTGAGTTTCATTTGATTCTATTAGCTATGTTTGACTTTGCTTTGACTTTCATTTGAATCAATTAGCTTTGTTTGACTTTAATTTGATTCAATTAGCTTTGTTGAATGCAATTTGAGTTTCATTTGATTTAATTAGCTTTGTTGAATGCATTTGAGTTTCATTTGATTCAATTAGCTTTGTTGAATGCATTTGAGTTCCATTTTTGATTAGCTTTGTTGAATGCATTTGAGTTTCATTTGATTATATTAGCTATTTTTGACTTGTTTTTGACTTTCATTTGATTCAATTAGCCTTGTTTGACTTCATTTGACTTTCATTTGATACAATTAGCTTTGTTGAATGCATTTGAGTTCCATTTGATTCAATTAGCAATGTTTGACATCATTTGACTTTCATTTGATTCAATTAATTTTGTTGAATGCATTTGAGTATCATTTGATTCAATTAGCTTTATTGAACTTCATTTGACTTTCGTTTGATACGATTAGCTTTTTTGCATTTGATTTCATTTGATTTAATTAGCTTTGTTTGACTTCATTTTACTTTCATTTGATTCAATTAGCTTTGTTGAATGCATTTGAGTTTCATTTGATTCAATTAGCTTTGTTGAATGCATTTGAGTTTCATTTGATTCAATTAGCTATGTTTGACTTCATTTGACTTTCATTTGATTCAATTAACTTTGTTGAATTCATTTGAGTTTCATTTGATTCAATTAGCTTTTTGAATGCATTTGAGTTTCATTTGATTAATTAGCTATGTTTGACTTCATTTGACTTTCATTTGATTCTATTAGCTTTGTTGAATGCATTTGAGTTTCATTTGATTCTATTAGCTTTGTTTGACTTTTTTTGACTTTCATTTGATTTGATTGAATGCTGTTTGACTTTCATTTGATACAATTAGCTTTGTTGAATGTATTTGAGTATCATTTGATTCAATTAGCTTTGTTGAATGCATTTGAGTTTCATTTGATTTATTAGTTCTATGTTTGACTTTCATTTGATTAAATTAGCTTTGTTCTTGTTTGACTTTAATTTGATTCAATTAGCTTTGTTGAATGCATTTGAGTTTCATTTGATTTAATTAGCTTTTTTTGAAAGCATTTGAGTTTATTTGATTCAATTAGCTTTGTTGAATGCATTTGAGTTCCATTTGATTCAATTAGCTATGTTTGACTTCATTTGACTTTCATTTGATTCAATTAGCTTTGTTGAATGCATTTGAGTTTCATTTGATTATATTAGCTTTGTTTGACTTTGTTTGACTTTCATTTGATTCAATTAGCTTGGTTTGACTTCATTTGACTTTCATTTGATACAATTAGCTTTGTTGAATGCATTTGAGTTTCATTTGATTCAATTAGCTATGTTTGACTTCATTTGACTTTCATTTGATTCAATTAGCTTTGTTGAATGCATTTGAGTTTCATTTGATTCTATTAGCTATGTTTGACTTTGTTTGACTTTTATTTGAATCAATTAGCTTTGTTTGACTTTAATTTGATTCAATTAGCGTTGTTGAATGCATTTGAGTTTCATTTGATTTAATTAGCTTTGTTGAATGCATTTGAGTTTATTTGATTCAATTAACTTTGTTGAATGCATTTGATTTCCATTTAATTCAATTAGCTATGTTTGACTTCATTTGACTTTCATTTTATTCAATTAGCTTTGTTGAATGCATTTGAGTATCATTTGATTCAATTAGCTTTGTTGAATGCATTAGAGTTTCATTTTATTATATTAGCTATGTTTGACTTTGTTTGACTTTCATTTGATTCAATTAGTTTTGTTTGACTTCATTTGACTTTCATTTGATACAATTAGCTTTGTTGAATGCATTTGAGTTCCATTTGATTCAATTAGCTATGTTTGACTTCATTTGACTTTCATTTGATTCTATTAGCTTTGTTGAATGCATTTGAGTTTCATTTGATTCTATTAGCTATGTTTGACTTTGTTTGACTTTCATTTGATTAATTAGCTTTGTTTGACTTTCATTTGATCAATTAGCTTTGTTGAATGCATTTGAGTATCATTTGATTCAATTAGCTTTGTTGAATGCATTTGGGTTTCATTTGATTCTATTAGCTTTTATGTTTGACTTTCATTTGATTAAATTAGCTTTGTTTGAGCTTTTTAATTTGATTCAATTAGCTTTGTTGAATGCATTTGAGTTTCATTTGATTTAATTAGCTTTTTTGAAAGCATTTGAGTTTCATTTGATTCAATTAGCTTTGTTGAATGCATTTGAGTTCCATTTGATTCAATTAGCTATGTTTGACTTCATTTGACTTTCATTTGATTCAATTAGCTTTGTTGAATGCATTTGAGTTTCATTTGATTATATTAGCTATGTTTGACTTTGTTTGACTTTCATTTGATTCAATTAGTTTTGTTTGACTTCATTTGACTTTCATTTGATACAATTAGCTTTGTTGAATGCATTTGAGTTCCATTTGATTCAATTAGCTATGTTTGACTTCATTTGACTTTCATTTGATTCAATTAGCTTTGTTGAATGCATTTGAGTTTCATTTGATTCTATTATCTATGTTTGACTTTGTTTGACTTTTATTTGAATCAATTAGCTTTGTTTGACTTTAATTTGATTCAATTAGCGTTGTTGAATGCATTTGAGTTTCATTTGATTTAATTAGCTTTGTTGAATGCATTTGAGTTTATTTGATTCAATTAGCTTTGTTGAATGCATTTGAGTTCCATTTAATTCAATTAGCTATGTTTGACTTCATTTGACTTTCATTTTATTCAATTAGCTTTGTTGAATGCATTTGAGTATCATTTGATTCAATTAGCTTTGTTGAATGCATTAGAGTTTCATTTTATTATATTAGCTATGTTTGACTTTGTTTGACTTTCATTTGATTCAATTAGCTTTGTTTGACTTCATTTGACTTTCATTTGATTCAATTAGCTTTGTTGAATGCATTTGAGTTTCATTTGATTCAATTAGTTTTGTTGAATGCATTTGAGTTTCATTTGATTCAATTAGCTTTATTGGACTTCATTTGACTTTCGTTTGATACGATTAGCTTTGTTTGACTTCATTTGATTTAATTAGCTTTGTTTGACTTCATTTTACTTTAATTTGATTCAATTAGCTTTGTCTGACATTCATTTGATTCTATTAGCTTTGTTGAATGCATTTGAGTTTCATTTTATTCAATTAGCTATGTTTGACTTCATTTGACTTTCACTTGATTCAATTAACTTTGTTGAATTCATTTGAGTTTCATTTGATACAATTAGCTTTGTTGAATGCATTTGAGTTCCATTTGATTCGATTAGCTATGTTTGACTTCATTTGACTTTCATTTGATTCAATTAGCTTTGTTGAATGCATTTGAGTTTCATTTGATTCTATTAGCTATGTTTGACTTTGTTTGACTTTCATTTGATTCAATTAGCTGTGTTTGACTTTCATTTGATCCGATTAGCTTTGTTGAATGCATTTGAGTATCATTTGATTCAATTAGCTTTGTTGAATGCATTTGAGTTTCATTTGATTCTATTAGCTATGTTTGACTTTCATTTGATTAAATTAGCTTTGTTTGACTTTAATTTGATTCAATTAGCTTTGTTGAATGCATTTGAGTTTCATTTGATTTAATTAGCTTTTTTGAAAGCATTTGAGTTTATTTGATTGATTAGCTTTGTTGAATGCATTTGAGTTCCATTTGATTCGATTAGCTATGTTTGACTTCATTTGACTTTCATTTGATTCGATTAGCTTTGTTGAATGCATTTGAGTTTCATTTGATTATATTAGCTTTGTTTGACTTTGTTTGACTTTCATTTGATTCAATTAGTTTTGTTTGACTTCATTTGACTTTCATTTGATACGATTAGCTTTGTTGAATGCATTTGAGTTCCATTTGATTCAATTAGCAATGTTTGACTTCATTTGACTTTCATTTGATTCAATTAGCTTTGTTGAATGCATTTTGAGTTTCATTTGATTCTATTAGCTATGTTTGACTTTGTTTGACTTTTATTTGAATCAATTAGCTTTGTTTGACTTTTAATTTGATTCAATTAGCGTTGTTGAATGCATTTGAGTTTCATTTGATTTAATTAGCTTTGTTGAATGCATTTGAGTTTATTTGATTGATTAGCTTTGTTGAATGCATTTGAGTTCCATTTAATTTAATTAGCTATGTTTGACTTCATTTGACTTTCATTTTATTCAATTAGCTTTGTTGAATGCATTTGAGTATCATTTGATTCAATTAGCTTTGTTGAATGCATTAGAGTTTCATTTTATTATATTAGCTATGTTTGACTTTGTTTGACTTTCATTTGATTCAATTAGTTTTGTTTGACTTCATTTGACTTTCATTTGATTCAATTAGCTTTGTTGAATGCATTTGAGTTTCATTTGATTCAATTAATTTTGTTGAATGCATTTGAGTATCATTTGATTCAATTAGCTTTGTTTGACTTCATTTGACTTTTCGTTTGATACGATTAGCTTTGTTTTTTGACTTCATTTGATTTAATTAGCTTTGTTTGACTTCATTTTACTTTAATTTGATTCAATTAGCTTTGTTGAATGCATTTGACTTTCATTTGATTCAATTAGATTTGTTGAATGCATTTGAGTTTCATTTGATTGATTAGCTATGTTTGACTTCATTTGACTTTCACTTGTTAATTAACTTTGTTGAATTCATTTGAGTTTCATTTGATATCAATTAGCTTTGTTGAATGCATTTGAGTTCCATTTGATTCAATTAGCTATGTTTGACTTCATTTGACTTTCATTTGTTCTATTAGCTTTGTTGAATGCATTTGAGTTTCATTTGATTCTATTAGCTATGTTTGACTTTGTTTGACTTTCATTTGATTCAATTAGCTTTGTCATTTGACTTTCATTTGATACAATTAGCTTTGTTGAATGCATTTGAGTATCATTTGATTCAATTAGCTTTGTTGAATGCATTTGAGTTTCATTTGATTCTATTAGCTATGTTTGACTTTTCTTTCATTTGATTAAATTAGCTTTGTTTGACTTTAATTTGATTCAATTAGCTTTGTTGAATGCATTTGAGTTTCATTTGATTTAATTAGCTTTGTTGAAAGCATTTGAGTTTATTTGATTCAATTAGCTTTGTTGAATGCATTTGAGTTCCATTTGATTTAATTAGCTATGTTTGACTTCATTTGACTTTCATTTGATTCAATTAGCTTTGTTGAATGCATTTGAGTTTCATTTGATTATATTAGCTTTGTTTGACTTTGTTTGACTTTCATTTGATTCAATTAGTTTTGTTTGACTTCATTTGACTTTCATTTGATATAATTAGCTTTGTTGAATGCATTTGAGTTCCATTTGATTTGATTAGCTATGTTTGACTTCATTTGACTTTCATTTGATTCAATTAGCTTTGTTGAATGCATTTGAGTTTCATTTGATTCTATTAGCTATGTTTGACTTTGTTTGACTTTTCATTTGAATCAATTAGCTTTGTTATTTGACTTTAATTTGATTCAATTAGCTTTGTTGAATGCATTTGAGTTTCATTTGATTTAATTAGCTTTGTTGAATGCATTTGAGTTTATTTGATTCAATTAGCTTTGTTGAATGCATTTGAGTTCCATTTAATTGAATTAGCTATGTTTGACTTCATTTGACTTTCATTTGATTCAATTAACTTTGTTGAATTCATTTGAGTTTCATTTGATACAATTAGCTTTGTTGAATGCATTTGAGTTCCATTTGATTGATTAGCTATGTTTGACTTCATTTGACTTTCATTTGATCCTATTAGCTTTGTTGAATGCATTTGAGTTTCATTTGATTCTATTAGCTATGTTTGACTTTGTTTGACTTTCATTTGATTCAATTAGCTTTGTTTGCTTTTCATTTGATTCTGATTAGCTTTGTTGAATGCATTTGAGTTCCATTTGATTGATTAGCTATGTTTGACTTCATTTGACTTTCATTTGATTCAATTAATTTTGTTGAATGCATTTTAGTATCATTTGATTCAATAAGCTTTGTTGAATGCATTTGAGTTTCATTTGATTATATTAGCTATGTTTGACTTTCATTTGATTAATGAGTTTTGTTTGACTTCATTTGACTTTCATTTGATTCAATTAGCTTTGTTGAATGCATTTGAGTTTCATTTGATTCTATTAGCTATTTTGACTTTCATTTGATTAATTAGCTTTGTTGAATGCATTTGAGTTTCATTTAATACAATTAGCTTTGTTGAATGCATTTGAGTTCCATTTGATTCAATTAGCTATGTTTGACTTCATTTGACTTTCATTTGATTCAATTAGCTTTGTTGAATGCATTTGAGTTTCATTTGATTCTATTAGCTATGTTTGACTTTGTTTGACTTTCATTTGAATCAATTAGCTTTGTTTGACTTTAATTTGATTCAATTAGCTTTGTTGAATGCATTTGAGTTTCATTTGATTTAATTAGCTTTGTTGAATGCATTTGAGTTTATTTGATTCAATTAGCTTTGTTGAATGCATTTGAGTTCCATTTAATTCAATTAGCTATGTTTGACTTCATTTGACTTTCATTTTATTCAATTAGCTTTGTTGAATGCATTTGAGTATCATTTGATTCAATTAGCTTTGTTGAATGCATTAGAGTTTCATTTGATTATATTAGCTATGTTTTACTTTGTTTGACTTTCATTTGATTCAATTAGTTTTGTTTAACTTCATTTGACTTTCATTTGATTCAATTAGCTTTGTTGAATGCATTTGAGTTTCATTTGATTCAATTAGCTTTGTTGAATGCATTTGAGTTTCATTTGATTCAATTAGCTTTTGTTGAATGCATTTGATTTTCATTTGATTCATTTAGCTTTGTTGAATGCATTTGAGTATCATTTGATTCAATTAGCTTTGTTGAATGCATTTGAGTTTCATTTGATTATATTAGCTATGTTTGACTTTCATTTGATTCAATTAGCATTGTTTGACTTCATTTGACTTTCATTTGATACAATTAGCTTTGTTGAATGCATTTGAGTTCCATTTGATTCAATTAGCTATGTTTGACTTCATTTGACTTTCATTTGATTCGATTAATTTTGTTGAATGCATTTGAGTATCATTTGATTCAATTAGCTTTATTGGACTTCATTTGACTTTCGTTTGATTCGATTAGCTTTGTTTGACTTCATTTGATTTAATTAGCTTTGTTTGACTTCATTTTACTTTTAATTTGATTCAATTAGCTTTGTTGAATGCATTTGAGTTTCATTTGATACAATTAGCTTTGTTGAATGCATTTGAGTTTCATTTGATTCAATTAGCTATGTTTGACTTCATTTGACTTTCATTTGATTCAATTAACTTTGTTGAATTCATTTGTGTTTCATTTGATACAATTAGCTTTGTTGAATGCATTTGAGTTCCATTTGATTCAATTAGCTATGTTTGACTTCATTTTGACTTTCATTTGATTCAATTAGCTTTGTTGAATGCATTTGAGTTTCATTTGATTATATTAGCTATGTTTGACTTTGTTTGACTTTCATTTGATTCAATTAGCCTTGTTTGACTTCATTTGACTTTCATTTGATATAATTAGCTTTGTTGAATGCATTTGAGTTCCATTTGATTCAATTAGCTATGTTTGACTTCATTTGACTTTCATTTTATTCAATTAATTTTGTTGAATGCATTTGAGTATCATTTGATTCAATTAGCTTTGTTGAATGCATTCGCGTTTCATTTTATTCAATTAGCTATGTTTGACTTTCATTTGTTATTATGAGTTTTGTTTGACTTCATTTGACTTTCATTTGATTCAATTAGCTTTGTTGAATGCATTTGAGTTTCATTTGATTCGTTAGCTATGTTTGCTTTGACTTTCATTTGATTCAATTAGCTTTGTTGAATGCATTTGAGTTTCATTTGATTTAATTAGCTTTGTTGAATGCATTTGAGTTTCATTTGATTGATTAGCTATGTTTGACTTCATTTGACTTTCATTTGATTCAATTAGCTTTGTTGAATGCATTTGAGTTTCATTTGATTCTATTAGCTATGTTTGACTTTGTTTGACTTTCATTTGATTCAATTATCTTTGTTTGACTTTAATTTGATTCAATTAGCTTTGTTGAATGCATTTGAGTTTCATTTGATTTAATTAGCTTTGTTGAATGCATTTGAGTTTCATTTGATTCAATTAGCTTTGATGAATGCATTTGAGTACCATTTGATTCAATTAGCTTTGTTGAATGCATTTGAGTTTCATTTGATTATATTAGCTATTTTGACTTTGTTTGACTTTCATTTGATTAATTAGCCTTGTTTGACTTCATTTGACTTTCATTTGATTCAATTAGCTTTGTTGAATGCATTTGAGTTCCATTTGATTCAATTAGCTATGTTTGACATCATTTGACTTTCATTTGATTCAATTAATTTTGTTGAATGCATTTGAGTATCATTTGATTCAATTAGCTTTATTGGACTTCATTTGACTTTCGTTTGATACGATTAGCTTTGTTTGACTTCATTTGATTTAATTAGCTTTGTTTGACTTCATTTGACTTTCATTTGATTCAATTAGTTTTGTTGAATGCATTTGAGTTTCATTTGATTCAATTAGATTTGTTGAATGCATTTGAGTTTCATTTGTTTTGATTAGCTATGTTTGACTTCATTTGACTTTCATTTGATTCGATTAACTTTGTTGAATTCATTTGAGTTTCATTTGATTAAATTAGCTTTGTTGAATGCATTTGAGTTACATTTGATTCAATTAGCTATGTTTGACTTCATTTGACTTTCATTTGATTCGATTAGTTTTGTTGAATGCATTTGAGTTTCATTTGATTCTATTAGCTATGTTTGACTTTGTTTGACTTTCATTTGATTGATTAGCTTTGTTTGACTTTCATTTGATACAATTAGCTTTGTTGAATGTATTTGAGTATCATTTGATTCAATTAGCTTTGTTGAATGCATTTGAGTTTCATTTGATTCTATTAGCTATGTTTGACTTTCATTTGATTAAATTAGCTTTGTTTGACTTTAATTTGATTCAATTAGCTTTGTTGAATGCATTTGAGTTTCATTTGATTTAATTAGCTTTTTGAAAGCATTTGAGTTTATTTGATTCAATTAGCTTTGTTGAATGCATTTGAGTTCCATTTGATTGATTAGCTATGTTTGACTTCATTTGACTTTCATTTGATTAATTAGCTTTGTTGAATGCATTTGAGTTTCATTTGATTTTATTAGCTATGTTGAATGACTTTTTTGACTTTTCATTTGATTCAATTAGCTTTGTACTTTGACTTTAATTTGATTCAATTAGCTTTGTTGAATGCATTTGAGTTTCATTTGATTTAATTAGCTTTGTTGAATGCATTTTGAGTTTATTTGATTAATTAGCTTTGTTGAATGCATTTGAGTTCCATTTAATTCAATTAGCTATGTTTGACTTCATTTGACTTTCATTTTATTCAATTAGCTTTGTTGAATGCATTTGAGTATCATTTGATTCAATTAGCTTTCTTGAATGCATTAGAGTTTCATTTGATTATATTAGCTTTGTTTGACTTTGTTTGACTTTCATTTGATTCAATTAGTTTTGTCTGACTTCATTTGACTTTCATTTGATTCAATTAGCTTTGTTGAATGCATTTGAGTTTCATTTGATTCAATTAATTTTGTTGAATGCATTTGAGTATCATTTGATTCGATTAGCTTTATTGACTTCATTTGACTTTTCGTTTGATACGATTAGCTTTGTGTTTGACTTCATTTGATTTAATTAGCTTTGTTTGACTTCATTTTACTTTAATTTGATTCAATTAGCTTTGTTGAATGCATTTGAGTTTCATTTGATTCAATTAGATTTGTTGAATGCATTTGAGTTTCATTTGATTAATTTTAGCTATGTTTGACTTCATTTGACTTTCACTTGATTGATTAGCTTTGTTGAATTCATTTTGTGTTTCATTTGATACAATTAGCTTTCTTTGAATGCATTTGAGTTCCATTTGATTCGATTAGCTATGTTTGACTTCATTTGACTTTCATTTGATTCAATTAGCTTTGTTGAATGCATTTGAGTTTCATTTGATTATATTAGCTATGTTTGACTTTGTTTGACTTTCATTTGATTCAATTAGTTTTGTTTGACTTCATTTGACTTTCATTTGATCCAATTAGCTTTGTTGAATGCATTTGAGTTTCATTTGATTAATTAGCTATGTTTGACTTCATTTGACTTTCATTTGATTCAATTAGCTTTGTTGAATGCATTTGAGTTTTCATTTGATTCTATTAGCTATGTTTGACTTTGTTTGACTTTCATTTGATTCAATTAGCTTTGTTTGACTTTTTAATTTGATTCAATTAGCGTTGTTGAATGCATTTGAGTTTCATTTGATTTAATTAGCTTTGTTGAATGCATTTGAGTTTATTTGATTCGATTAGCTTTGTTGAATGCATTTGAGTTCCATTTAATTGATTAGCTATGTTTGACTTCATTTGACTTTCATTTTATTGATTAACTTTGTTGAATGCATTTGAGTATCATTTGATTCAATTAGCTTTGTTGAATGCATTAGAGTTTCATTTTATTATATTAGCTATGTTTGACTTTCATTTGATTGATTAGCTTTGTTTGACTTCATTTGACTTTCATTTGATTATTAGCTTTGTTGAATGCATTTGAGTTCCATTTGATTCAATTAGCAATGTTTGACTTCATTTGACTTTCATTTGATTCAATTAATTTTGTTGAATGCATTTGAGTATCATTTGATTCAATTAGCTTTGTTTGACTTCATTTGACTTTCATTTGATACGATTAGCTTTGTTTGACTTCATTTGATTTAATTAGCTTTGTTTGACTTCATTTTACTTTAATTTGATTCAATTAGCTTTGTTGAATGCATTTGAGTTTCATTTGATTCAATTAGATTTGTTGAATGCATTTGAGTTTCATTTGATTCAATTAGCTTTGTTTGACTTCATTTGACTTTCATTTGATTCAATTAGCTTTGTTGAATTCATTTTGAGTTTCATTTGATTAATTAGCTTTGTTGAATGCATTTGAGTTTCATTTGATTTAATTAGCTATGTTTGACTTCATTTGACTTTCATTTGATTCAATTAGCTTTGTTGAATGCAATTGAGTTTGATTTGATTCTATTTGCTATGTTTGACTTTTGTTTGACTTTCATTTGATTCAATTAGCTTTGTTTGAATTCATTTGACTTTCATTTGATTCAATTAGCTTTGTTGAATGCATTTGAGTTCCATTTGATTCAATTAGCTATGTTTGACTTCATTTGACTTTCATTTGATTCAATTAGCTTTGTTGAATGCATTTGAGTATCATTTGATTCAATTAGCTTTGTTGAATGCATTTGAGTTTCATTTGATTATATTAGCTATGTTTGTTTTTGACTTTCATTTGATTCAATTAGTTTTGTTTGACTTCATTTGACTTTCATTTGATTCAATTAGCTTTGTTGAATGCATTTGAGTTTCATTTGATTCAATTAGCTTTGTTGAATGCATTTGAGTTTCATTTGATTCAATTAGCTTTGTTGAATGCATTTGAGTTTCATTTGATTCATTAGCTTTGTTGAATGCATTTGAGTTTCATTTGATTCAATTAGCTTTGTTGAATGCATTTGACTTTCATTTGATTGATTAGCTTTGTTGAATGCATTTGAGTTTCATTTGATTCGATTAGCTATGTTTGACTTTATTTGACTTTCATTTGATTCAATTAGCTTTTGTTGAATGCATTTGAGTTTCATTTGATTCAATTAGCTTTGTTGAATGCATTTGAGTTTCATTTGATTCGATTAGCTTTGTTTGAATGCATTTGATGTTTCATTTATTTTAATTTATTAATGTTTTGTTGAATGCATTTGAGTTTCATTTGATTCGATTAGCTTTGTTGAATGCATTTGAGTTTCATTTGATTAGATTAGCTATGTTTGACTTTGTTTGACTTTCATTTGATTGATTAGCTTTGTTTGACTTCATTTGAGTTTCATTTGATTAATTAGCTTTGTTGAATGCATTTGAGTTTCATTTGATTTAATTAGCTTTGTTTGACTTCATTTGACTTTCATTTGATTGATTAGTTTTGTTGAATGCATTTGAGTTTCATTTGATTTCAATTAGCTTTGTTTGACTTCATTTGACGTTTCGTTTGATTCGATTAGCTTTGTTTTTTTGATTTCATTTGATTTAATTAGCTTTGTTGAATGCATTTTGACTTTCATTTGATTCAATTAGCTTTGTTGAATGCATTTGAGTTTCATTTGATTCAATTAGCTTTGTTGAATGCATTTGAGTTTCATTTGATTCAATTAGCTTTGTTTGAATTCATTTGACTTTCATTTGATTCAATTAGCTTTGTTGAATGCATTTGAGTTTCATTTGATTCAATTAGCTTTGTTGAATGCATTTGAGTTTCATTTGATTCAATTAGCTTTGTTTGACTTCATTTGACTTTCATTTGATTTAATTAGCTTTGTTGAATGCATTTGAGTTTCATTTGATTCAATTAGCTATGTTTGACTTCGTTTGACTTTCATTTGATTCAATTAGCTTTGTTTTTTTGTTGAATGCATTTGAGTTTCATTTGATTTAATTAGCTTTGTTGAATGCATTTGAGTTTCATTTGATTAATTAGTTTTGTTGAATTGCATTTGAGTTTCATTTGATTGATTAGCTATTTTGATTTCTTTGAATGCATTTGACTTTCATTTGATTCGATTAGCTTTGTTGAATGCATTTGAGTTTCATTTGATTCAATTAGCTTTGTTGAATGCATTTGAGTTTCATTTGATTCAATTAGCTTTGTTGAATGCATTTGAGTTTCATTTGATTCAATTAGCTATGTTTGACTTCATTTGACTTTCATTTGATTCAATTAGCTTTGTTGAATGCATTTGAGTTTCATTTGATTCAATTAGCTATGTTTGACTTTGTTTGACTTTCATTTGATTCAATTAGCTTTGTTTGACTTTAATTTGATTCAATTAGCTTTGTTGAATGCATTTGAGTTTCATTTGATTTAATTAGCTTTGTTGAATGCATTTGAGTATCATTTGATTCAATTAGCTTTGTTGAATGCATTTGAGTTTCATTTGATTAATTAGCTTTGTTTGACTTCATTTGACTTTCATTTGATTCAATTAGCTTTGTTGAATGCATTTGAGTTTCATTTGATTCAATTAGCTTTGTTGAATGCATTTGAGTTTTCATTTGATTCGATTAGCTTTGTTTGAATGCTTTGACTTTCATTTGATTAATTAGCTTTGTTTGAATGCATTTGAGTTTCATTTGATTCAATTAGCTTTGTTGAATGCATTTGAGTTTCATTTGATTCAATTAGTTTTGTTGAATGCATTTGACTTTCATTTGATTCAATTAGCTTTGTTGAATTGCATTTGAGTTTCATTTGATACGATTAGCTTTGTTGAATGCTTTGAGTTTCATTTGATTCGATTAGCTTTGTTTGACTTCATTTGACTTTCATTTGATTCAATTAGCTTTGTTGAATGCATTTGAGTTTCATTTGATTCGATTAGCTTTGTTGAATGCATTTGAGTTTCATTTGATTCAATTAGCTTTGTTTGACTTCATTTGACTTTCATTTGATTCAATTAGCTTTGTTGAATGCATTTGAGTTTCATTTGATTAAATTAGCTTTGTTGAATGCATTTGAGTTTCATTTGATTCAATTAGCTTTGTTTGACTTCATTTGACTTTCATTTGATTCAATTAGCTTTGTTGAATGCTCATTTGAGTTTCATTTGATTCAATTAGCTTTGTTGAATGCGTTTGACTTTCATTTGATTCAATTAGCTTTGTTTGACTTCATTTGACTTTCATTTGATTCAATTAGCTTTGTTTGAATGCATTTGAGTTTCATTTGATTCAATTAGCTTTGTTGAATGCATTTGAGTTTCATTTGATTCAATTAGCTTTGTTGAATGCATTTGAGTTTCATTTGATTCAATTAGCTTTGTTGAATGCTTTGAGTTTCATTTGATTCAATTAGCTTTGTTTGACTTTGAGTTTCATTTGATTCAATTAGCTTTGTTGAATGCATTTGACTTTCATTTGATTCAATTAGCTTTGTTGAATGCATTTGACTTTCATTTGATTCAATTAGCTTTGTTGAATGCATTTGAGTTTCATTTGATTCAATTAGCTATGTTTGACTTCATTTGACTTTTCATTTGATTCAATTAACTTTTGTTGAATGCATTTGAGTTTCATTTGATTCGATTAGCTTTGTTGAATGCATTTGAGTTTCATTTGATTATATTAGCTATGTTTGACTTTGTTTGACTTTCATTTGATTCAATTAGCTTTGTTTGACTTCATTTGAGTTTCATTTGATTCAATTAGCTTTGTTGAATGCATTTGAGTTTCATTTGATTCAATTAGCTTTGTTGAATCTTTTGACTTTCATTTGATTGATTAGCTTTGTTGAATGCATTTGATTTTCATTTGATTTGATTAGCTTTGTTGAATGCATTTGAGTTTCATTTGATTTGATTAGCTTTGTTTGACTTCATTTGACTTTCATTTGATTCAATTAGCTTTGTTGAATGCATTTGAGTTTCATTTGATTCAATTAGCTTTGTATGATTTGACTTTAATTTGATTAATTAGCTTTGTTGAATGCATTTGAGTTTCATTTGATTCAATTAGTTTTGTTGAATGCATTTGAGTTTCATTTGATTAATTAGCTTTGTTGAATGCATTTGAGTTCCATTTGATTCAATTAGCCATGTTTGACTTCATTTGACTTTCATTTGATTGATTAGCTTTGTTGAATGCATTTGAGTTTCATTTGATTTTATTAGCTATGTTTGACTTTGTTTGACTTTCATTTGATTCAATTAGCTTTGTTTGACATTTGACTTTCATTTGATCTAATTAGCTTTGTTGAATGCATTTGAGTTTCATTTGATTCAATTAGCTATGTTTGACTTCATTTGACTTTCATTTGATTCAATTAGCTTTGTTGAATGCATTTGAGTTTCATTTGATTCTATTAGCTATTGTTTGACTTTTATTTGATTAAATTAGCTTTGTGTTTGACTTTCATTTGATTCAATTAGATTTGTTGAATGCATTTGAGTTTCATTTGATTTAATTAGCTTTGTTGAATGCATTTGAGTTTATTTGATTCAATTAGCTTTGTTGAATGCATTTAAGTTCCATTTGATTCAATTAGCTATGTTTGACTTCATTTGACTTTCATTT
Source organism: Beta corolliflora (assembly GCA_947648045.1). Classification (NCBI taxonomy): domain Eukaryota; kingdom Viridiplantae; phylum Streptophyta; class Magnoliopsida; order Caryophyllales; family Amaranthaceae; genus Beta; species Beta corolliflora. Next base: position 47,055 of record CANSZD010000809.1, read on the forward strand.
GATTCAATTAACTTTGTTGAATGCATTTGAGTTTCATTTGATATGTTATATTAGCTATGTTTGACTTTGTTTGACTTTCATTTGATTAATTAGTTTTGTTTGACTTCATTTGACTTTCATTTGATTCAATTAGCTTTGTTGAATGCATTTAAGTTTCATTTGATTCAATTAGCTTTGTTTGACTGCATTTGAGTTTCATTTGATTTAATTAGCTTTGTTGAATGCATTTGAGTTTCATTTGATTCAATTAGCTTTGTTTGACTGCATTTGACTTTCATTTGATTAATTAGCTTTGTTGATCTTTTGAGTTTCATTTGATTAAATTAGCTTTGTTTGAATGCATTTGAGTTTCATTTGATTCAATTAGCTTTGTTGAATGCATTTGAGTTTCATTTGATTCAATTAGCTTTGTTGAATGCATTTGAGTTCCATTTAATTCAATTAGCTATGTTTGACTTCATTTGACTTTCATTTGATTCAATTAGCTTTGTTGAATGCATTTGAGTATCATTTGATTCAATTAGCTTTGTTGAATGCATTAGAGTTTCATTTGATTATATTAGCTATGTTTGACTTTGTTTGACTTTCATTTGATTCAATTAGTTTTGTTTGACTTCATTTGACTTTCATTTGATTCAATTAGCTTTGTTGAATTCATTTGAGTTTCATTTGATTCGATTAATTTTGTTGAATGCATTTGAGTATCATTTGATTCAATTAGCTTTTTTTGGACTTCATTTGACTTTCGTTTGATTCGATTAGCTTTGTTTGACTTCATTTGATTTAATTAGCATTGTTTGACTTCATTTTACTTTAATTTGATTCAATTAGCTTTGTTGAATGCATTTGAGTTTCATTTGATTCAATTAGATTTGTTGAATGCATTTGAGTTTGATTTGATTCAATTAGCTATGTTTGACTTCATTTGACTTTCATTTGATTCAATTAACTTTGTTGAATTCATTTGAGTTTCGTTTGATACAATTAGCTTTGTTGAATGCATTTGAGTTCCATTTGATTCGATTAGCTTTGTTTGACTTCATTTGACTTTCATTTGATTCTATTAGTTTTGTTGAATGCATTTGAGTTTCATTTGATTCTATTAGCTATGTTTGACTTTGTTTGACTTTCATTTGATTCAATTAGCTTTGTTTGACTTTCTTTCATTTGATACAATTAGCTTTGTTGAATGCATTTGAGTTCCATTTGATTCAATTAGCTATGTTTGACTTCATTTGACTTTCATTTGATTCAATTAGCTTTGTTGAATGCATTTGAGTTTCATTTGATTTTAGTTAGCTATGTTTGACTTTCATTTGATTAAATTAGCTTTTGTTTGACTCTTAATTTGATTCAATTAGCTTTGTTGAATGCATTTGAGTTTCATTTGATTTAATTAGCTTTGTTGAAAGCATTTGAGTTTATTTGATTCAATTAGCTTTGTTGAATGCATTTGAGTTCCATTTGATTCAATTAGCTATGTTTGACTTCATTTGACTTTCATTTGATTCAATTAGCTTTGTTGAATGCATTTGAGTTTCATTTGATTATATTAGCTTGTTTGACTTTGTTTGACTTTCATTTGATTCCAATTAGCCTTGTTTGACTTCATTTGACTTTCATTTGATTCAATTAGCTTTGTTGAATGCATTTGATTTCCATTTGATTCAATTAGCTATGTTTGACTTCATTTGACTTTCATTTGATCCAATTAGCTTTGTTGAATGCATTTGAGTTCCATTTGATTCAATTAGCTTTGTTTGATTACATTTGACTTTTATTTGATTCAATTAATTTTGTTGAATGCATTTGAGTATCATTTGATTCAATTAGCTTTGTTGAATGCATTTGAGTTTCATTTGATTATATTAGCTATGTTTGACTTTGTTTGACTTTCATTTGATTATGAGTTTTGTTTGACTTCATTTGATTTTCATTTGATTGATTCAATTAGCTTTGTTGAATGCATTTGAGTTTCATTTGATTCTATTAGCTATGTTTTTGACTTTCATTTGATTCAATTAGCTTTGTTTGACTTCATTTTACTTTAATTTGATTCAATTAGCTTTGTTGAATGCATTTGAGTTTCATTTTGATTTAGTTAGCTTTGTTGAATGTATTTGAGTTTCATTTGATTCAATTAGCTTTGTTGAATGCATTTGAGTTCCATTTGATTCAATTAGCTATGTTTGACTTCATTTGACTTTCATTTGATTCAATTAGCTTTGTTGAATGCATTTGAGTATCATTTGATTCAATTAGCTTTGTTGAATGCATTAGAGTTTCATTTGATTATATTAGCTATGTTTGACTTTGTTTGACTTTCATTTGATTCAATTAGTTTTGTTTGACTTCATTTGACTTTCATTTGATTCAATTAGCTTTGTTGAATGCATTTGAGTTTCAATTAATTCAATTAGCTTTGTGGAATGCATTTGAGTTTCATTTGATTCTATTAGTTTTGTTGAATGCATTTGATTTTCATTTGATTCATTTAGCTTTGTTAAATGCATTTGAGAATCATTTGATTGATTAGCTTTGTTGAATGCATTTGAGTTTCATTTGATTATATTAGCTTTGTTTGACTTCGTTTGACTTTCATTTGATTCAATTAGCCTTGTTTGACTTCATTTGACTTTAATTTGATTCAATTAGCTTTGTTGAATGCATTTGAGTTCCATTTGATTCAATTAGCTATGTTTGACTTTATTTGACTTTCATTTGATTCAATTAATTTTGTTGAATGTATTTGAGTATCATTTGATTCAATTAGCTTTGTTGAATGCATTTTAGTTTCATTTGATTATATTAGCTATGTTTGACTTTGTTTGACTTTCATTTGATTCTATTAGTTTTGTTGAATGCATTTGAGTTTCATTTGATTCTATTAGCTATGTTTGACTTTGTTTGACTTTCATTTGATTCAATTAGCTTTGTTTGACTTTCATTTGATACAATTAGCTTTGTTGAATGCATTTGAGTTCCATTTGATTCAATTAGCTATGTTTGACTTCATTTGACTTTCATTTGATTCGATTAGCTTTGTTGAATGCATTTGAGTTTCATTTGATTCTATTAGCTATGTTTGATTTCATTTGATTTAATTAGCTTTGTTTATTTGACTTTAATTTGATTCAATTAGCTTTGTTGAATGCTTTTGAGTTTCATTTGATTTAATTAGCTTTGTTGAAAGCATTTGAGTTTCATTTGATTCAATTAGCTTTGTTGAATGCATTTGAGTTCCATTTGATTCAATTAGCTATGTTTGACTTCATTTGACTTTCATTTGATTCAATTAGCTTTGTTGAATGCATTTGAGTTTCATTTGATTATATTAGCTATGTTTGACTTTGTTTGACTTTCATTTGATTCAATTAGCCTTGTTTGACTTCATTTGACTTTCATTTGATACAATTAGCTTTGTTGAATGCATTTGAGTTCCATTTGATTCAATTAGCTATGTTTGACTTCATTTGACTTTCATTTGATACAATTAGCTTTGTTGAATGCATTTGAGTTCCATTTGATTCAATTAGCTATGTTTGATTACATTTGACTTTTATTTGATTCAATTAATTTTGTTGAATGCATTTGAGTATCATTTGATTCAATTAGCTTTGTTGAATGCATTTGAGTTTCATTTGATTATATTAGCTATGTTTGACTTTGTTTGACTTTCATTTGATTCAATGAGTTTTGTTTGACTTCATTTGACTTTCATTTGATTCAATTAGCTTTGTTGAATGCATTTGAGTTTCATTTGATTCTATTAGCTATGTTTGACTTTCATTTGATTCAATTAGCTTTGTTTGACTTCATTTTACGTTTAATTTGATTCAATTAGCTTTGTTGAATGCATTTGAGTTTCATTTGATTTAGTTAGCTTTGTTGAATGTATTTGAGTTTCATTTGATTCAATTAGCTTTGTTGAATGCATTTGAGTTCCATTTGATTCAATTAGCTATGTTTGACTTCATTTGACTTTCATTTCATTCAATTAGCTTTGTTGAATGCATTTGAGTATCATTTGATTCAATTAGCTTTGTTGAATGCATTTTAGTTTCATTTGATTATATTAGCTATGTTTGACTTTGTTTGACTTTCATTTGATTGATTAGTTTTGTTTGACTTCATTTGACTTTCATTTGATTCAATTAGCTTTGTTGAATGCATTTGAGTTTCATTTAATTCAATTAGCTTTGTGGAATGCATTTGAGTTTCATTTGATTCTATTAGTTTTGTTGAATGCATTTGATTTTCATTTGATTCATTTAGCTTTGTTAAATGCATTTGAGAATCATTTGATTCAATTAGCTTTGTTGAATGCATTTGAGTTTCATTTGATTATATTAGCTATGTTTGACTTTGTTTGACTTTCATTTGATTGAATTAGCCTTGTTTGACTTCATTTGACTTTCATTTAATTCAATTAGCTTTGTTGAATGTATTTGAGTTCCATTTGATTCAATTAGCTATGTTTGACTTCATTTGACTTTCATTTGATTCAATTAATTTTGTTGAATGTATTTGAGTATCATTTGATTCAACTAGCTTTGTTGAATGCATTTTAGTTTCATTTGATTATATTAGCTATGTTTGACTTTGTTTGACTTTCATTTGATTCTATTAGTTTTGTTGAATGCATTTGAGTTTCATTTGATTCTATTAGCTATGTTTGACTTTGTTTGACTTTCATTTGATTCAATTAGCTTTGTTTGACTTTCATTTGATACAATTAGCTTTGTTGAATGCATTTGAGTTCCATTTGATTCAATTAGCTATGTTTGACTTCATTTGACTTTCATTTGATTCAATTAGCTTTGATGAATGCATTTGAGTTTCATTTGATTCTATTAGCTATGTTTGACTTTCATTTGATTCAATTTGCTTTGTTTGACTTTAATTTGATTCAATTAGCTTTGTTGAATGCATTTGAGTTTCATTTGATTTAATTAGCTTTGTTGAAAGCATTTGAGTTTATTTGATTCAATTAGCTTTGTTGAATGCATTTGAGTTCCATTTGATTCAATTAGCTATGTTTGACTTCATTTGACTTTCATTTGATTCAATTAGCTTTGTTGAATGCATTTGAGTTTCATTTGATTATATTAGCTATGTTTGACTTTGTTTGACTTTCATTTGATTCAATTAGCCTTGTTTGACTTCATTTGACTTTCATTTGATACAATTAGCTTTGTTGAATGCATTTGAGTTACATTTGATTCAATTAGCTATGTTTGACTTCATTTGACTTTCATTTGATACAATTAGCTTTGTTGAATGCATTTGAGTTCCATTTGATTCAATTAGCTATGTTTGATTACATTTGACTTTTATTTGATTCAATTAATTTTGTTGAATGCATTTGAGTATCATTTGATTCAATTAGCTTTGTTGAATGCATTTGAGTTTCATTTGATTATATTAGCTATGTTTGACTTTGTTTGACTTTCATTTGATTCAATGAGTTTTGTTTGACTTCATTTGACTTTCATTTGATTCAATTAGCTTTGTTGAATGCATTTGAGTTTCATTTGATTCTATTAGCTATGTTTGACTTTCATTTGATTCAATTAGCTTTGTTTGACTTCATTTTACTTTAATTTGATTCAATTAGCTTTGTTGAATGCATTTGAGTTTCATTTGATTTAGTTAGCTTTGTTGAATGTATTTTGAGTTTCATTTGATTCAATTAGCTTTGTTAAATGCATTTGAGTTCCATTTGATTCAATTAGCTATGTTTGACTTCATTTGACTTTTCATTTCATTCAATTAGCTTTTGTTGAATGCATTTGAGTATCATTTGATTCAATTAGCTTTGTTGAATGCATTAGAGTTTCATTTGATTATATTAGCTATGTTTGACTTTGTTTGACTTTCATTTGATTCAATTAGTTTTGTTTGACTTCATTTGACTTTCATTTGATTCAATTAGCTTTGTTGAATGCATTTGAGTTTCAATTAATTCAATTAGCTTTGTGGAATGCATTTGAGTTTCATTTGATTCTATTAGTTTTGTTGAATGCATTTGATTTTCATTTGATTCATTTAGCTTTGTTAAATGCATTTGAGTATCATTTGATTCAATTAGCTTTGTTGAATGCATTTGAGTTTCATTTGATTATATTAGCTATGTTTGACTTTGTTTGACTTTCATTTGATTCAATTAGCCTTGTTTGACTTCATTTGACTTTAATTTAATTCAATTAGCTTTGTTGAATGTATTTGAGTTCATTTGATTATTAGCTTTAGATTCCATTTGATTCAATTAGCTATGTTTGACTTCATTTGACTTTCATTTGATTCAATTAATTTTGTTGAATGTATTTGAGTATCATTTGATTCAACTAGCTTTGTTGAATGCATTTTAGTTTCATTTGATTATATTAGCTATGTTTGACTTTGTTTGACTTTCATTTGATTCTATTAGTTTTGTTGAATGCATTTGAGTTTCATTTGATTCTATTAGCTATGTTTGACTTTGTTTGACTTTCATTTGATTCAATTAGCTTTGTTTGACTTTCATTTGATTGCAATTAGCTTTGTTGAATGCATTTGAGTTTCATTTGATTCAATTAGCTATGTTTGACTTCATTTGACTTTCATTTGATTCAATTAGCTTTGATGAATGCATTTGAGTTTCATTTGATTCTATTAGCTATGTTTGACTTTCAATTGATTAAATTAGCTTTGTTTGACTTTAATTTGATTCAATTAGCTTTGTTGAATGCATTTGAGTTTCATTTGATTTAATTAGCTTTGTTGAAAGCATTTGAGTTTATTTGATTCAATTAGCTTTGTTGAATGCATTTGAGTTCCATTTGATTCAATTAGCTATGTTTGACTTCATTTGACTTTCATTTGATTCAATTAGCTTTGTTGAATGCATTTGAGTTTCATTTGATTATATTAGCTATGTTTGACTTTGTTTGACTTTCATTTGATTCAATTAGCTTTGTTTGACTTCATTTGACTTTCATTTGATACAATTAGCTTTGTTGAATGCATTTGAGTTCCATTTGATTCAATTAGCTATGTTTGACTTCATTTGACTTTCATTTGATACAATTAGCTTTGTTGAATGCATTTGAGTTCCATTTGATTCAATTAGCTATGTTTGATTACATTTGACTTTTATTTGATTCAATTAATTTTGTTGAATGCATTTGAGTATCATTTGATTCAATTAGCTTTGTTGAATGCATTTGAGTTTCATTTGATTATATTAGCTATGTTTGACTTTGTTTGACTTTCATTTGATTCAATGAGTTTTGTTTGACTTCATTTGACTTTCATTTGATTCAATTAGCTTTGTTGAATGCATTTGAGTTTCATTTGATTCTATTAGCTATGTTTGACTTTCATTTGATTCAATTAGCTTTGTTTGACTTCATTTTATTTCTTTAATTTGATTCAACTAGCTTTGTTGAATGCATTTGAGTTTCATTTGATTTAGTTAGCTTTGTTGAATGTATTTGAGTTTCATTTGATTCAATTAGCTTTGTTGAATGCATTTGAGTTCCATTTGATTCGATTAGCTATGTTTGACTTCATTTGACTTTCATTTCATTCAATTAGCTTTGTTGAATGCATTTGAGTATCATTTGATTCAATTAGCTTTGTTGAATGCATTAGAGTTTCATTTGATTATATTAGCTATGTTTGACTTTGTTTGACTTTCATTTGATTCAATTAGTTTTGTTTGACTTCATTTGACTTTCATTTGATTCAATTAGCTTTGTTGAATGCATTTGAGTTTCAATTAATTCAATTAGCTTTGTGGAATGCATTTGAGTTTCATTTGATTCTATTAGTTTTGTTGAATGCATTTGATTTTCATTTGATTCATTTAGCTTTGTTAAATGCATTTGAGAATCATTTGATTCAATTAGCTTTGTTGAATGCATTTGAGTTTCATTTGATTATATTAGCTATGTTTGACTTTGTTTGACTTTCATTTGATTCAATTAGCCTTGTTTGACTTCATTTGACTTTAATTTGATTCAATTAGCTTTGTTGAATGTATTTGAGTTCCATTTGATTCAATTAGCTATGTTTGACTTCATTTGACTTTCATTTGATTCAATTAATTTTGTTGAATGTATTTGAGTATCATTTGATTCAACTAGCTTTGTTGAATGCATTTGAGTTTCATTTGATTATATTAGCTATGTTTGACTTTATTTGACTTTCATTTGATTCTATTAGTTTTGTTGAATGCATTTGAGTTTCATTTGATTCTATTAGCTATGTTTGACTTTGTTTGACTTTCATTTGATTCAATTAGCTTTGTTTGACTTTCATTTGATACAATTAGCTTTGTTGAATGCATTTGAGTTCCATTTGATTCAATTAGCTATGTTTGACTTCATTTGACTTTCATTTGATTCAATTAGCTTTGATGAATGCATTTGAGTTTCATTTGATTCTATTAGCTATGTTTGACTTTCATTTGATTCAATTAGCTTTGTTTGACTTTAATTTGATTCAATTAGCTTTGTTGAATGCATTTGAGTTTCATTTGATTTAATTAGCTTTGTTGAAAGCATTTGAGTTTATTTGATTCAATTAGCTTTGTTGAATGCATTTGAGTTCCATTTGATTCAATTAGCTATGTTTGACTTCATTTGACTTTCATTTGATTCAATTAGCTTTGTTGAATGCATTTGAGTTTCATTTGATTATATTAGCTATGTTTGACTTTGTTTGACTTTCATTTGATTCAATTAGCCTTGTTTGACTTCATTTGACTTTCATTTGATACAATTAGCTTTGTTGAATGCATTTGAGTTCCATTTGATTCAATTAGCTATGTTTGACTTCATTTGACTTTCATTTGATACAATTAGCTTTGTTGAATGCATTTGAGTTCCATTTGATTCAATTAGCTATGTTTGATTACATTTGACTTTTATTTGATTCAATTAATTTTGTTGAATGCATTTGAGTATCATTTGATTCAATTAGCTTTGTTGAATGCATTTGAGTTTCATTTGATTATATTAGCTATGTTTGACTTTGTTTGACTTTCATTTGATTCAATGAGTTTTGTTTGACTTCATTTGACTTTCATTTGATTCAATTAGCTTTGTTGAATGCATTTGAGTTTCATTTGATTCTATTAGCTATGTTTGACTTTCATTTGATTCAATTAGCTTTGTTTGACTTCATTTTACTTTAATTTGATTCAACTAGCTTTGTTGAATGCATTTGAGTTTCATTTGATTTAGTTAGCTTTGTTGAATGTATTTGAGTTTCATTTGATTCAATTAGCTTTGTTGAATGCATTTGAGTTTCATTTGATTCAATTAGCTATGTTTGACTTCATTTGACTTTCATTTCATTCAATTAGCTTTGTTGAATGCATTTGAGTATCATTTGATTCAATTAGCTTTGTTGAATGCATTAGAGTTTCATTTGATTATATTAGCTATGTTTGACTTTGTTTGACTTTCATTTGATTCAATTAGTTTTGTTTGACTTCATTTGACTTTCATTTGATTCAATTAGCTTTGTTGAATGCATTTGAGTTTCAATTAATTCAATTAGCTTTGTGGAATGCATTTGAGTTTCATTTGATTCTATTAGTTTTGTTGAATGCATTTGATTTTCATTTGATTCATTTAGCTTTGTTGAATGCATTTGAGTATCATTTGATTCAATTAGCTTTGTTGAATGCATTTGAGTTTCATTTGATTATATTAGCTATGTTTGACTTTGTTTGACTTTCATTTGATTCAATTAGCCTTGTTTGACTTCATTTGACTTTAATTTAATTCAATTAGCTTTGTTGAATGTATTTGAGTTCCATTTGATTCAATTAGCTATGTTTGACTTCATTTGACTTTCATTTGATTCAATTAATTTTGTTGAATGTATTTGAGTATCATTTGATTCAACTAGCTTTGTTGAATGCATTTTAGTTTCATTTGATTATATTAGCTATGTTTGACTTTGTTTGACTTTCATTTGATTCTATTAGTTTTGTTGAATGCATTTGAGTTTCATTTGATTCTATTAGCTATGTTTGACTTTGTTTGACTTTCATTTGATTCAATTAGCTTTGTTTGATCTTTCATTTGATACAATTAGCTTTGTTGAATGCATTTGAGTTCCATTTGATTCAATTAGCTATGTTTGACTTCATTTGACTTTCATTTGATTCAATTAGCTTTGATGAATGCATTTGAGTTTCATTTGATTCTATTAGCTATGTTTGACTTTCATTTGATTAAATTAGCTTTGTTTGACTTTAATTTGATTCAATTAGCTTTGTTGAATGCATTTGAGTTTCATTTGATTTAATTAGCTTTGTTGAAAGCATTTGAGTTTATTTGATTCAATTAGCTTTGTTGAATGCATTTGAGTTCCATTTGATTCAATTAGCTATGTTTGACTTCATTTGACTTTCATTTGATTCAATTAGCTTTGTTGAATGCATTTGAGTTTCATTTGATTATATTAGCTATGTTTGACTTTGTTTGACTTTCAGTTGATTCAATTAGCCTTGTTTGACTTCATTTGACTTTCATTTGATACAATTAGCTTTGTTGAATGCATTTGAGTTCCATTTGATTCAATTAGCTATGTTTGACTTCATTTGACTTTCATTTGATACAATTAGCTTTGTTGAATGCATTTGAGTTCCATTTGATTCAATTAGCTATGTTTGATTACATTTGACTTTTATTTGATTCAATTAATTTTGTTGAATGCATTTGAGTATCATTTGATTCAATTAGCTTTGTTGAATGCATTTGAGTTTCATTTGATTATATTAGCTATGTTTGACTTTGTTTGACTTTCATTTGATTCAATGAGTTTTGTTTGACTTCATTTGACTTTCATTTGATTCAATTAGCTTTGTTGAATGCATTTGAGTTTCATTTGATTCTATTAGCTATGTTTGACTTTCATTTGATTCAATTAGCTTTGTTTGACTTCATTTTACTTTAATTTGATTCAACTAGCTTTGTTGAATGCATTTGAGTTTCATTTGATTTAGTTAGCTTTGTTGAATGTATTTGAGTTTCATTTGATTCAATTAGCTTTGTTGAATGCATTTGAGTTCCATTTGATTCAATTAGCTATGTTTGACTTCATTTGACTTTCATTTCATTCAATTAGCTTTGTTGAATGCATTTGAGTATCATTTGATTCAATTAGCTTTGTTGAATGCATTAGAGTTTCATTTGATTATATTAGCTATGTTTGACTTTGTTTGACTTTCATTTGATTCAATTAGTTTTGTTTGACTTCATTTGACTTTCATTTGATTCAATTAGCTTTGTTGAATGCATTTGAGTTTCAATTAATTCAATTAGCTTTGTGGAATGCATTTGAGTTTCATTTGATTCTATTAGTTTTGTTGAATGCATTTGATTTTCATTTGATTCATTTAGCTTTGTTAAATGCATTTGAGTATCATTTGATTCAATTAGCTTTGTTGAATGCATTTGAGTTTCATTTGATTATATTAGCTATGTTTGACTTTGTTTGACTTTCATTTGATTCAATTAGCCTTGTTTGACTTCATTTGACTTTAATTTGATTCAATTAGCTTTGTTGAATGTATTTGAGTTCCATTTGATTCAATTAGCTATGTTTGACTTCATTTGACTTTCATTTGATTCAATTAATTTTGTTGAATGTATTTGAGTATCATTTGATTCAACTAGCTTTGTTGAATGCATTTTAGTTTCATTTGATTACATTAGCTATGTTTGACTTTGTTTGACTTTCATTTGATTCAATGAGTTTTGTTTAACTTCATTTGACTTTCATTTGATTCAATTAGCTTTGTTGAATGCATTTGAGTTTCATTTGATTTAATTAGCTTTGTTGAATACATTTGAGTTTATTTGATTCAATTAGCTTTGGTGAATGCATTTGAGTTTCATTTGATTCAATTAGCTTTATTGGACTTCATTTGATTCAATTAGTTTTGTTGAATGCATTGGATTTTCATTTGATTCATTTAGCTTTGTTGAATGCATTTGATGTGAAATAGAAGTATTAGTTATGAAGAGTTCTAGTTCTGTTAGAATTCTATGTAATTTAGGGTTTTAATTCATAGTTTGTTTAGAGTTTCAATTGAATTAGGACTTTATTTTAATTAGAGTTTGAGTTGTGTTAGGAGTCCTAATCCTAATCACATTAGGCGTGTGAAAAAATCGAGTCACGGTCGTGTGATGATAGATTAGTTTGTTATGTTTATCTTTTATGCTTTACTAGTTCTACTAGGTTTAGGTTACTTTGCTTTAATAGTTCTACTAGGTTTAGGATTATTTGCACTATAAATAGACCATTCGGTCATATTAATAAAGGTAGAGTATGTTTAAGTTAATTCTTGTGAATTACAGATTTAGGAGAGAATCCAAAACGAATCCGGAGAGAATCCAAAAACCCCCTAGTTGAACTTTGAGACGAAATACGCCTAAGTTCTCCATATCCTGGTTACCAATCGAGTTATTGAGACGAAATACGCCAATATACTTGATCTTTGCTACTGATTGAATTAAAGTTTCAATCTTTCATCTACAAAAGCCACTAAACTACATCAAAGAGCCTAAATTTCGTGAATCTTGTTTCAAGAATCACATCAAGTGGTGTGGCTGCTGATTTCCACCCCCCGCACTACTGATTTGCGTCACATCTGACAGCAGTTCGGTAAAATTGTTCCTGTGGCTCCGTTACAAGTCGGAATTCAGATTTTCTTGGTTCGTTGGAAAGCTAACAAAGATATCTCTCTTGTGTTAAAATTTGAGCGCATTTCAACCAGTAACGAAGTCGCAGTCATCGAATCCATCTGCGTCAAATTTCTGTCGCCAGTTTGACACTGCTCGATTGAAACGGTGCGTGACAGAGCGTGTGCCATCAGAATTCTCTGATTTTTGGTTCTTTGGACTTACAACATCTGGAGGTTTGTTGTGTCAAAATTTGATCACGTTCTAATACGTAACGAGTTCTGTACCGCGTTAAACTTCCACCATGCCTGATGAACCCGAAACTTGGCAACAAGCCATCCAACAACTTGCTGCTCAGATGGCTGCTATGGCCACGAAAGTTACTACCATTGAACGCGATGCAAACTTTGCTAAACCACCTCAACATCAACCTAGGCGTGAGGATGACATCAAGTTGGCTGATTTACCTTCGTTTGATGGCGACCTAGACCCCGAATCCTATTTGGAATGGGAAAGAAGGTTGGATAGGTACTTTGATCATAAGAACTTGAGTGAAGGCTCTCGTTTTTCATATGCTATTCTGAGACTCACGAAGTATGCTTCCCTTTGGTATGACTCTATGCGTACACGGCGTGCACGAGAGGACAAACTCGCCATTGATTACTGGTCCTCTCTCAAAGCCAAGATGCGTAAGCGTTTTGTGCCTCGTACCTACAAACAGGAGCTTTTTGTGCGCCTTAATTCCTTCCATCAGGCCACTTTGAGTGTCGAGCAGTACACTAAGGAATTTGAACGGCTCCATATGGCGTGTGACATTCAAGAAGTGGATGAACAAAAAATTGCTCGTTTTCTTGTCGGTTTGAACAAATCCATCGCCCACTTGGTTGAATTGCAGCAATATGTCACGTTTGATGATGTTTGCATCCTCGCTTCCAAAATTGAACGCCAACAAAACGACACTCGTTTTAAGAAGCCTTCGTGGTTTAAAAACGCTGCTGCCTCGTTGGATGCCTCGTCGACCACTCCTCCAACCACGACTGACTTGGCGAGTGATAAGCCCAAGGAGACCGCGTCCTCCACCACATCTACCACTGCTCCTAGTGCCACGTTAAAGGCAAAAAAACCTCAATGTTTTCGTTGCCAAGGCCTCGGTCTTATTGCTCGCAACTGTCCCAACACTACTCTCACCACACGTGAGGAGTTAGTCTGCTATTTGGCTCAAGAGATGCAGGCACATCACTCTTCTACTTCGGCCTCACTTGATCCTCCTATGGATGATGATGATTTTTGGTCGAAGCAACCAATTTGTGCTCCGGAACATGAGCATCCTACTTTGCTCATCCGTCGATCTTTATTTACTTCCAGCCATGATGAGACTGAAGATGAGCAACGCAACAATCTCTTTCACTCGAATTGTGTCATCAAGGGTAAAGTTTGTCCCTTTATCATAGATAGCGGTTCATGTACTAATGTGTTTGATTTGTCTTTGGCTGAATCATTGAATTTGCAAACTCGCAAGCATCCGCATCCATATAAACTGAGTTGGTTGAATGATGATGGCGTTTGGGTGCGTAAACAAGCGTTAGTTGGCTTCCGTGTGGGTGAATATATGGATCAACTATGGTGTGATGCATTGCCCATGACGACATGCGCGTTATTACTAAGCCGTCCTTGGCAAAGTGATAGGCATGTGATGCATAATGGCAAAACCAATGCTTATTCGGTTTTAATGGGTGATAAACGCATGATATTGCAGTCTTTACCTCCTAAAACTAGGCGTCCCAAGCCTCCCGATGCTGCTGCTGCCGTTATGGATGAACCACCACCTACGCATGGTTCGCATGTTTGTCTTGCTTCTTGCCACCATGAGCTGTTGGACACCGCCAACAACAAGAAGGAACGTCGAGCTAATTACCTCCAATTGCGACAAGGTAGTAAGCTAGCCAAAGGTGATCGTGTTTGGTTGTCTTTAAACGCTCAAAAACTGCATATCAATCACAAGTATGACGAACCAATGGATGAAGGCCCTTTCGAAATCATTGAGCAAACTGGGTATGAAACGTTCAAAGTTCTCCTTGGTGATGGTATTTGTGCAACTCTCACTTCGAGTGATCTCGTCCCATGTTTTCCGGCTGACGAAACTTGAGGACAAGTTTCTTTCAAGAAGGGGAGTTTGATGTGAAATAGAAGTATTAGTTATGAAGAGTTCTAGTTCTGTTAGAATTCTATGTAATTTAGGGTTTTAATTCATAGTTTGTTTAGAGTTTCAATTGAATTAGGACTTTATTTTAATTAGAGTTTGAGTTGTGTTAGGAGTCCTAATCCTAATCACATTAGGCGTGTGAAAAAATCAGTCACAGCCGTGTGATGATAGATTAGTTTGTTATGTTTATCTTTTATGCTTTACTAGTTCTACTAGGTTTAGGTTACTTTGCTTTAATAGTTCTACTAGGTTTAGGATTATTTGCACTATAAATAGACCATTCGGTCATATTAATAAAGGTAGAGTATGTTTAAGTTAATTCTTGTGAATTACAGATTTAGGAGAGAATCCAAAACGAATCCGGAGAGAATCCAAAAACCCCCTAGTTGAACTTTGAGACGAAATACGCCTAAGTTCTCCATATCCTGGTTACCAATCGAGTTATTGAGACGAAATACGCCAATATACTTGATCTTTGCTACTGATTTAATTAAAGTTTCAATCTTTCATCTACAAAAGCCACTAACCTACATCAAAGAGCCTAAATTTCGTGAATCTTGTTTCAAGAATCACATCAGCATTTGAGTATCATTTGATTCAGTTAGTTTTGTTGAATGCATTTGAGTTTCATTTGATTATATTAGGTATGTTTGACTTTGTTTGACTTTTATTTGATTCAATTAGCTTCGTTTGACTTCATTTGACTTTCATTTGATTCAATTACCTTTGTTTAGCTTCATTTTACTTTAATTTGATTCAATTAGCTTTGTAGAATGCATTTGAGTTTCATTTGATTCATTTACCTTTGCTGAATGCATTTGAGTTTCATTTGATTCTATTATCTATGTTTGACTTCATTTGACTTTCAATTGATTCAATTAGCTTCGTTTGACTTTATTTTACTTTAATTTGATTCAATTAGCTTTGTTGAATGCATTTGAGTTAAATTTGATTCAATTAGCTTTATTGAATGCATTTGTCTTTCATTTGATTCAATTAGCTTTGTTGAATGCATTTGAGTATCATTTGATTCAATTAGTTTTGTTGAATGCATTTGATTTTCATTTGATTCATTTAGCTTTGTTGAATGCATCTGAGTATAATGTGATTCAATTAGCTTTGTTGAATGCATTTGAGTTTCATTTGATTATATTAGCTATGTTTGACTTTGTTTGACTTTCATTTAATTCAATTAGCCTTGTTTGACTTCATTTGACTTTCATTTGATACAATTAGCTTTGTTGAATGCATTTGAGTTTCATTTGATTCAATTAGCTATGTTTGACTTTCATTTGATTCAATTAGCTTTGTTTGACTTCATTTTACTTTAATTTGATTCAATTAGCTTTGTTGAATGCATTTGAGTTTCATTTGATTTAATTAGCTTTGTTGAATGTATTTGAGTTTCATTTGATTCAATTAGCTATCTTTGACTTCATTTGACTTTCATTTGATTCATTTAGCTTTGATGAATGCATTTGAGTATCATTTGATTCAATTAGCTTTGTTGAATGCATTTGAGTTTCATTTGATTATATTAGCTATGTTTGACTTTGTTTGACTTTCATTTGATTCAATTAGCCTTGTTTGACTTCATTTGACTTTCATTTGATACAATTAGCTTTGTTGAATGCATTTGAGTTCCATTTGATTCA
Source organism: Beta corolliflora (assembly GCA_947648045.1). Classification (NCBI taxonomy): domain Eukaryota; kingdom Viridiplantae; phylum Streptophyta; class Magnoliopsida; order Caryophyllales; family Amaranthaceae; genus Beta; species Beta corolliflora. The sequence continues at coordinate 63,599 of CANSZD010000809.1, forward strand.
ATTAGCTATGTTTGACTACATTTGACTTTTATTTGATTCAATTAATTTTGTTGAATGCATTTGAGTATCATTTGATTCAATTAGCTTTGTTGAATGCATTTGAGTTTCATTTGATTATATTAGCTATGTTTGACTTTGTTTGACTTTCATTTATTCAATGAGTTTTGTTTGACTTCATTTGACTTTCATTTGATTCAATTAGCTTTGTTGAATGCATTTGAGTTTCATTTGATTCTATTAGCTATGTTTGACTTTCATTTGATTCAATTAGCTTGGTTTGACTTCATTTTACTTTAATTTGATTCAATTAGCTATGTTGAATGCATTTGAGTTTCATTTGATTTAATTAGCTTTGTTGAATGTATTTGAGTTTCATTTGATTCAATTAGCTATCTTTGACTTCATTTGACTTTCACTTGATTCAATTAGCTTTGTTGAATGCATTTGAGTTTTATTTGATTCAATTAGCTTTGTTGAATGCATTTGAATTTCATTTGATTCAATTAGTTTTGTTGAATGCATTTGATTTCATTTTATTCATTTAGCTTTGTTGAATGCGTTTGAGTATCTTTGGATTCAATTAGCTTTGTTGAATGCATTAGAGTTTCATTTGATTATATTAGCAATGTTTGACTTTGTTTGACTTTCATTTGATTCAATTAGTTTTGTTTGACTTCATTTGACTTTCATTTGATTCAATTAGCTTTGTTGAATGCATTTGAGTTTCATTTGATTCAATTAGCTTTGTTGAATGCATTTGAGTTTCATTTGATTCAATTACTTTTGTTGAATGCATTTGATTTTCATTTGATTCATTTAGCTTTGATGAATGCATTTGAGTATCATTTGATTCAATTAGCTTTGTTGAATGCATTTAAGTTTCATTTGATTATATTAGCTATGTTTGACTTTGTTTGACTTTCATTTGATTCAATTAGCCTTGTTTGACTTCATTTGACTTTCATTTGATACAATTAGCTTTGTTGAATGCATTTGAGTATCATTTGATTCAATTAGCTTTATTGGACTTCATTTGACTTTCGTTTGATACGATTAGCTTTGTTTAACTTCATTTGATTTAATTAGCTTTGTTTGACTTCATTTTACTTTAATTTGATTCAATTAGCTTTGTTGAATGCATTTGAGTTTCATTTGATTCAATTAGATTTGTTGAATGCATTTGAGTTTCATTTGATTCAATTAGCTATGTTTGACTTCATTTGACTTTTACTTGATTCAATTAACTTTGTTGAATTCATTTGAGTTTCATTTGATACAATTAGCTTTGTTGAATGCATTTGAGTTCCATTTGATTCAATTAGCTATGTTTGACTTCATTTGACTTTCATTTGATTCTATTAGCTTTGTTGAATGCATTTGAGTTTCATTTGATTCTATTAGCTATGTTTGACTTTGTTTGACTTTCATTTGATTCAATTAGCTTTGTTTGACTTTCATTTGATACAATTAGCTTTGTTGAATGCATTTGAGTTCCATTTGATTCAATTAGCTATGTTTGACTTCATTTGACTTTCATTTGATTCAATTAGCTTTGATGAATGCATTTGAGTTTCATTTGATTCTATTAGCTATGTTTGACTTTGTTTGACTTTCATTTGATTAAATTAGCTTTGTTTGACTTTAATTTGATTCAATTAGCTTTGTTGAATGCATTTGAGTTTCATTTGATTTAATTAGCTTTGTTGAAAGCATTTGAGTTTATTTGATTCAATTAGCTTTGTTGAATTCATTTGAGTTCCATTTGATTCAATTAGCTATGTTTGATTTCATTTGACTTTCATTTGATTCAATTAGCTTTGTTGAATGCATTTGAGTATCATTTGATTCAATTAGCTTTGTTGAATGCATTAGAGTTTCATTTGATTATATTAGGTATGTTTGACTTTGTTTGACTTTTATTTGATTCAATTAGCTTCGTTTGACTTCATTTGACTTTCATTTGATTCAATTACCTTTGTTTTAGCTTCATTTTACTTTAATTTGATTCAATTAGCTTTGTAGAATGCATTTGAGTTTCATTTGATTCATTTACCTTTACTGAATGCATTTGAGTTTCATTTGATTCTATTATCTATGTTTGACTTCATTTGACTTTCATTTGATTCAATTAGCTTCGTTTGACTTTATTTTACTTTAATTTGATTCAATTAGCTTTGTTGAATGCATTTGAGTTAAATTTGATTCAATTAGCTTTATTGAATGGATTTGTCTTTCATTTGATTTAATTAGCTTTGTTGAATGCATTTGAGTATCATTTGATTCAATTAGTTTTGTTGAATGCATTTGATTTTCATTTGATTCATTTAGCTTTGTTGAATGCATTTGAGTATAATTTGATTCAATTAGCTTTGTTGAATGCATTTGAGTTTCATTTGATTATATTAGCTATGTTTGACTTTGTTTGACTTTCATTTAATTCAATTAGCCTTGTTTGACTTCATTTGACTTTCATTTGATACAATTAGCTATGTTTGACTACATTTGACTTTTATTTGATTCAATTAATTTTGTTGAATGCATTTGAGTATCATTTGATTCAATTAGCTTTGTTGAATGCATTTGAGTTTCATTTGATTATATTAGCTATGTTTGACTTTGTTTGACTTTCATTTGATTCAATGAGTTTTGTTTGACTTTATTTGACTTTCATTTGATTCAATTAGCTTTGTTGAATGCATTTGAGTTTCATTTGATTCTATTAGCTATGTTTGACTTTCATTTGATTCAATTAGCTTTGTTTGACTTCATTTTACTTTAATTTGATTCAATTAGCTTTGTTGAATGCATTTGAGTTTCATTTGATTTAATTAGCTTTGTTTAATGTATTTGAGTTTCATTTGATTCAATTAGCTATCTTTGACTTCATTTGACTTTCATTTGATTCAATTAGCTTTGTTGAATGCATTTGATTTTTATTTGATTCAATTAGCTTTGTTGAATGCATTTGAGTTTCATTTGATTCAATTAGTTTTGTTGAATGCATTTGATTTTCATTTGATTCATTTAGCTTTGTTGAATGCATTTGAGTATCATTTGATTCAATTAGCTTTGTTGAATGCATTTGAGTTTCATTTGATTATATTAGCTATGTTAGACTTTGCTTGACTTTCATTTGATTCAATTAGCCTTGTTTGACTTCATTTGACTTTCATTTGATATAATTAGCTTTGTTGAATGCATTTGAGTTCCATTTGATTCAATTAGCTATGTTTGACTTCATTTGACTTTCATTTGATTCAATTAATTTTGTTGAATGCATTTGAGTATCATTTGATTCAATTAGCTTTGTTGAATGCATTTGAGTTTCATTTGATTATATTAGCTATGTTTGACATTGTTTGACTTTCATTTGATTCAATGAGTTTTGTTTGACTTCATTTGACTTTCATTTGATTCAATTAGCTTTGTTGAATGCATTTGAGTTTCATTTGATTCTATTAGCTATGTTTGACTTTCACTTGATTCAATTAGCTTTGTTGAATGCATTTGAGTTTCATTTGATACAATTAGCTTTGTTGAATGCATTTGAGTTCCATTTGATTAAATTAGCTATGTTTGACTTCATTTGACTTTCATTTGATTCAATTAGCTTTGTTGAATGCATTTGAGTTTCATTTGATTCTATTAGCTATGTTTGACTTTCATTTGATTCAATTAGCTTTGTTTGACTTTCATTTGATACAATTAGCTTTGTTGAATGCATTTGAGTTCCATTTGATTCAATTAGCTATGTTTGACTTCATTTGACTTTCATTTGATTCAATTAGCTTTGATGAATGCATTTGAGTTTCATTTGATTCTATTAGCTATGTTTGACTTTGTTTGACTTTCATTTGATTAAATTAGCTTTGTTTGACTTTAATTTGATTCAATTAGCTTTGTTGAATGCATTTGAGTTTCATTTGATTTAATTAGCTTTGTTGAAAGCTTTTGAGTTTATTTGATTCAATTAGCTTTGTTGAATTCATTTGCGTTCCATTTGATTCAATTAGCTATGTTTGACTTCATTTGACTTTCATTTGATTCAATGAGCTTTGTTGAATGCATTTGAGTATCATTTGATTCAATTAGCTTTGTTGAATGCATTAGAGTTTCATTTGATTATATTAGCTATGTTTGACTTTGTTTGACTTTCATTTGATTCAATTAGTTTTGTTTGACTTCATTTGACTTTCATTTGATTCAATTAGCTTTGTTGAATGCATTTGAGTTTCAATTAATTCAATTAGCTTTGTGGAATGCATTTGAGTTTCATTTGATTCTATTAGTTTTGTTGAATGCATTTGATTTTCATTTGATTCATTTAGCTTTGTTGAATGCATTTGAGTATCATTTGATTCAATTAGCTTTGTTGAATGCATTTGAGTTTCATTTGATTATATTAGCTATGTTTGACTTTGTTTGACTTTTATTTGATTCAATTAGCCTTGTTTGACTTCATTTGACTTTAATTTGATTCAATTAGCTTTGTTGAATGTATTTGAGTTCCATTTGATTCAATTAGCTTTGTTTGACTTCATTTGACTTTCATTTGATTCAATTAATTTTGTTGAATGCATTTGAGTATCATTTGATTCAACTAGCTTTGTTGAATGTATTTTAGTTTCATTTGATTATATTAGCTATGTTTGACTTTGTTTGACTTTCATTTGATTCAATGAGTTTTGTTTGACTTCATTTGACTTTCATTTGATTCAATCAGCTTTGTTGAATGCATTTGAGTTTCATTTGATTTAATTAGCTTTGTTGAATACATTTGAGTTTATTTGATTCAATTAGCTTTGGTGAATGCATTTGAGTTTCATTTGATTCAATTAGCTTTATTGGACTTCATTTGATTCAATTAGTTTTGTTGAATGCATTGGATTGTCATTTGATTCATTTAGCTTTGTTGAATGCATTTGAGTATCATTTGATTCAGTTAGTTTTGTTGAATGCATTTGAGTTTCATTTGATTATATTAGGTATGTTTGACTTTGTTTGACTTTTATTTGATTCAATTAGCTTCGTTTGACTTCATTTGACTTTCATTTGATTCAATTACCTTTGTTTAGCTTCATTTTACTTTAATTTGATTCAATTAACTTTGTAGAATGCATTTGAGTTTCATTTGATTCATTTACCTTTGCTGAATGCATTTGAGTTTCATTTGATTCTATTATATATGTTTGACTTCATTTGACTTTCATTTGATTCAATTAGCTTCGTTTGACTTTATTTTACTTTAATTTGATTCAATTAGCTTTGTTGAATGCATTTGAGTTAAATTTGATTCAATTAGCTTTATTGAATGCATTTGTCTTTCATTTGATTCAATTAGCTTTGTTGAATGCATTTGAGTATCATTTGATTCAATTAGTTTTGTTGAATGCATTTGATTTTCATTTGATTCATTTAGCTTTGTTGAATGCATTTGAGTATAATTTGATTCAATTAGCTTTGTTGAATGCATTTGAGTTTCATTTGATTATATTAGCTATGTTTGACTTTGTTTGACTTTCATTTAATTCAATTAGCCTTGTTTGACTTCATTTGACTTTCATTTGATACAATTAGCTTTGTTGAATGCATTTGAGTTCCATTTGATTCAATTAGCTATGTTTGACTGCTTTTGACTTTTATTTGATTCAATTAATTTTGTTGAATGCATTTGAGTATCATTTGATTCAATTAGCTTTGTTGAATGCATTTGAGTTTCATTTGATTATATTAGCTATGTTTGACTTTGTTTGACTTTCATTTGATTGAATGAGTTTTGTTTGACTTCATTTGACTTTCATTTGATTCAATTAGCTTTGTTGAATGCATTTGAGTTTCATTTGATTCTATTAGCTATGTTTGACTTTTATTTGATTCAATTAGCTTTGTTTGACTTCATTTTACTTTAATTTGATTCAATTAGCTTTGTTGAATGAATTTGAGTTTCATTTGATTTAATTAGCTTTGTTGAATGTATGTGAGTTTCATTTGATTCAATTAGCTATCTTTGACTTCATTTGACTTTCACTTGATTCAATTAGCTTTGTTGAATGCATTTGATTTTTATTTGATTCAATTAGCTTTGTTGAATGCATTTGAGTTTCATTTGATTCAATTAGTTTTGTTGAATGCATTTGATTTTCATTTGATTCATTTAGCTTTGTTGAATGCATTTGAGTATCATTTGATTCAATTAGCTTTGTTGAATGCATTTGAGTTTCATTTGATTATATTAGTTTTGTTGAATGCATTTGATTTTCATTTGATTCATTTAGCTTTGTTGAATGCATTTGAGTATCATTTGATTCAATTAGCTTTGTTGAATGCATTTGAGTTTCATTTGATTATATTAGCTATGTTTGACTTTGTTTGACTTTCATTTGATTCAATTAGCCTTGTTTGACTTCATTTGACTTTAATATGATTCAATTAGCTTTGTTGAATGTATTTGAGTTCCATTTGATTCAATTAGCTTTGTTTGACTTCATTTGACTTTCATTTGATTCAATTAATTTTGTTGAATGCATTTGAGTATCATTTGATTCAACTAGCTTTGTTGAATGTATTTTAGTTTCATTTGATTATATTAGCTATGTTTGACTTTGTTTGACTTTCATTTGATTCAATGAGTTTTGTTTGACTTCATTTGACTTTCATTTGATTCAATTAGCTTTGTTGAATGCATTTGAGTTTCATTTGATTTAATTAGCTTTGTTGAATACATTTGAGTTTATTTGATTCAATTAGCTTTGTTGAATGCATTTGAGTTTCATTTGATTCAATTAGCTTTTATTGTTATTTCATTTGATTCAATTAGCTTTGGTGAATGCATTGGATTTTCATTAGATTCATTTAGCTTTGTTGAATGCATTTGAGTATCATTTGATTCAGTTAGTTTTGTTGAATGCATTTGAGTTTCATTTGATTATATTAGGTATGTTTGACTTTTATTTGATTCAATTAGCTTCGTTTGACTTCATTTGACTTTCATTTGATTCAATTACCTTTGTTTAGCTTCATTTTACTTTAATTTGATTCAATTAGCTTTGTAGAATGCATTTGAGTTTCATTTGATTCATTTACCTTTACTGAATGCATTTGAGTTTCATTTGATTCTATTATCTATGTTTGACTTCATTTGACTTTCATTTGATTCAATTAGCTTCGTTTGACTTTATTTTACTTTAATTTGATTCAATTAGCTTTGTTGAATGCATTTGAGTTAAATTTGATTCAATTAGCTTTATTGAATGCATTTGTCTTTCATTTGATTCAATTAGCTTTGTTGATTGCATTTGAGTATCATTTGATTCAATTAGTTTTGTTGAATGCATTTGATTTTCATTTGATTCATTTAGCTTTGTTGAATGCATTTGAGTATAATTTGATTCAATTAGCTTTGTTGAATGCATTTGAGTTTCATTTGATTATATTAGCTATGTTTGACTTTGTTTGACTTTCATTTAATTCAATTAGCCTTGTTTGACTTCATTTGACTTTCATTTGATACAATTAGCTTTGTTGAATGCATTTGAGTTCCATTTGATTCAATTAGCTATGTTTGACTTGCTTTTGACTTTTATTTGATTCAATTAATTTTGTTGAATGCATTTGAGTATCATTTGATTCAATTAGCTTTGTTGAATGCATTTGAGTTTCATTTGATTATATTAGCTATGTTTGACTTTGTTTGACTTTCATTTGATTCAATGAGTTTTGTTTGACTTCATTTGACTTTCATTTGATTCAATTAGCTTTGTTGAATGCATTTGAGTTTCATTTGATTCTATTAGCTATGTTTGACTTTTATTTGATTCAATTAGCTTTGTTTGACTTCATTTTACTTTAATTTGATTCAATTAGCTTTGTTGAATGCATTTGAGTTTCATTTGATTTAATTAGCTTTGTTGAATGTATTTGAGTTTCATTTGATTCAATTAGCTATCTTTGACTTCATTTGACTTTCACTTGATTCAATTAGCTTTGTTGAATGCATTTGATTTTTATTTGATTCAATTAGCTTTGTTGAATGCATTTGAGTTTCATTTGATTCAATTAGTTTTGTTGAATGCATTTGATTTTCATTTGATTCATTTAGCTTTGTTGAATGCATTTGAGTATCATTTGATTCAATTAGCTTTGTTGAATGCATTTGAGTTTCATTTGATTATATTAGCTATGTTAGACTTTGCTTGACTTTCATTTGATTCAATTAGCCTTGTTTGACTTCATTTGACTTTCATTTGATACAATTAGCTTTGTTGAATGCATTTGAGTTCCATTTGATTCAATTAGCTATGTTTGACTTCATTTGACTTTCATTTGATTCAATTAATTTTGTTGAATGCATTTGAGTATCATTTGATTCAATAAGCTTTGTTGAATGCATTTGAGTTTCATTTGATTATATTAGCTATGTTTGACTTTGTTTGACTTTCATTTGATTCAATGAGTTTTGTTTGACTTCATTTGACTTTCATTTGATTCAATTAGCTTTGTTGAATGCATTTGAGTTTCATTTGATTCTATTAGCTATGTTTGACTTTCACTTGATTCAATTAGCTTTGTTGAATGCATTTGAGTTTCATTTGATTCAATTAGCTATGTTTGACTTCATTTGACTTTCATTTGATTCAATTAGCTTTGTTGAATGCATTTGAGTTTCATTTGATTCTATTAGCTATGTTTGACTTTGTTTGACTTTCATTTGAATCAATTAGCTTTGTTTGACTTTAATTTGATTCAATTAGCGTTGTTGAATGCATTTGAGTTTCATTTGATTTAATTAGCTTTGTTGAATGCATTTGAGTTTATTTGATTCAATTAGCTTTGTTGAATGCATTTGAGTTCCATTTAATTCAATTAGCTATGTTTGGCTTCATTTGACTTTCATTTTATTCAATTAGCTTTGTTGAATGCATTTGAGTATCATTTGATTCAATTAGCTTTGTTGAATGCATTAGAGTTTCATTTGATTATATTAGCTATGTTTGACTTTGTTTGACTTTCATTTGATTCAATTAGTTTTGTTTGACTTCATTTGACTTTCATTTGATTCAATTAGCTTTGTTGAATGCATTTGAGTTTCATTTGATTCAATTAGCTTTGTTGAATGCATTTGAGTTTCATTTGATTCAATTACTTTTGTTGAATGCATTTGATTTTCATTTGATTCATTTAGCTTTGATGAATGCATTTGAGTATCATTTGATTCAATTTGCTTTGTTGAATGCATTTGAGTTTCATTTGATTATATTAGCTATGTTAGACTTTGCTTTGACTTTCATTTGATTCAATTAGCTTTGTTGAATGCATTTGATTTTAATTGATTCAATTAGCTTTGTTGAATGCATTTGAGTTTCATTTGATTCAATTAGTTTTGTTGAATGCATTTGATTTTCATTTGATTCATTTAGCTTTGTTGAATGCATTTGAGTATCATTTGATTCAATTAGCTTTGTTGAATGCATTTGAGTTTCATTTGATTATATTAGCTATGTTAGACTTTGCTTGACTTTCATTTGATTCAATTAACCTTGTTTGACTTCATTTGACTTTCATTTGATACAATTAGCTTTGTTGAATGCATTTGAGTTCCATTTGTTTCAATTAGCTATGTTTGACTTCATTTGACTTTCATTTGATTCAATTAATTTTGTTGAATGCATTTGAGTATCATTTGATTCAATTAGCTTTGTTGAATGCATTTGAGTTTCATTTGATTATATTAGCTATGTTTGACTTTGTTTGACTTTCATTTGATTCAATTAGCCTTGTTTGACTTCATTTGACTTTCATTTGATACAATTAGCTTTGTTGAATGCATTTGAGTTCCATTTGATTCAATTAGCTATGTTTGACTTCATTTGACTTTCATTTGATTCAATTAATTTTGATGAATGCATTTGAGTATCATTTGATTCAATTAGCTTTATTGGACTTCATTTGACTTTCGTTTGATACGATTAGCTTTGTTTGACTTCATTTGATTTAATTAGCTTTGTTTGACTTAATTTTACTTTAATTTGATTCAATTAGCTTTGCTGAATGCATTTGAGTTTCATTTGATTCAATTAGATTTGTTGAATGCATTTGAGTTTCATTTGATTCAATTAGCTATGTTTGACTTCATTTGACTTTCACTTGATTCAATTAACTTTGTTGAATTCATTTGAGTTTCATTTGATACAATTAGCTTTGTTGAATGCATTTGAGTTCCATTTGATTCAATTAGCTATGTTTGACTTCATTTGACTTTCATTTGATTCTATTAGCTTTGTTGAATGCATTTGAGTTTCATTTGATTCTATTAGCTATGTTTGACTTTGTTTGACTTTCATTTGATTCAATTAGCTTTGTTTGACTTTCATTTGATACAATTAGCTTTGTTGAATGCATTTGAGTTCCATTTGATTCAATTAGCTATGTTTGACTTCATTTCACTTTCATTTGATTCAATTAGCTTTGTTGAATGCATTTGAGTTTCATTTGATTCTATTAGCTATGTTTGACTTTCATTTGATTAAATTAGCTTTGTTTGACTTTAATTTGATTCAATTAGCTTTGTTGAATGCATTTGAGTTTCATTTGATTTAATTTGCTTTGTTGAAATCATTTGAGTTTATTTGATTCAATTAGCTTTGTTGAATGCATTTGAGTTCCATTTGATTCAATTAGCTATGTTTGACTTCATTTGACTTTCATTTGATTCAATTAGCTTTGTTGAATGCATTTGAGTTTCATTTGATTATATTAGCTATGTTTGACTTTGTTTGACTTTCATTTGATTCAATTAGTTTTGTTTGACTTCATTTGACTTTCATTTGATACAATTAGCTTTGTTGAATGCATTTGAGTTCCATTTGTTTCAATTAGCTATGTTTGACTTCATTTGACTTTCATTTGATTCAATTAGCTTTGTTGAATGCATTTGAGTTTCATTTGATTCTATTAGCTATGTTTGACTTTGTTTGACTTTCATTTGAATCAATTAGCTTTGTTTGAATTTAATTTGATTCAATTAGCGTTGTTGAATGCATTTGAGTTTCATTTGATTTAATTAGCTTTGTTGAATGCATTTGAGTTTATTTGATTCAATTAGCTTTGTTGAATGCATTTGAGTTTCATTTGATTATATTAGCTATATTTGACTTTGTTTGACTTTCAGTTGATTCAATTAGCCTTGTTTGACTTCATTTGACTTTCATTTGATACAATTAGCTTTGTTGAATGCATTTGAGTTCCATTTGATTCAATTAGCTATGTTTGACTTCATTTGATTCAATTAATTTTGTTGAATGCATTTGAGTATCATTTGATTCAATTAGCTTTATTGGACTTCATTTGACTTTCGTTTGATACGATTAGCTTTGTTTGACTTCATTTGATTTAATTAGCTTTGTTTGACTTCATTTTACTTTAATTTGATTCAATTAGCATTGTTGAATGCATTTGAGTTTCATTTGATTCAATTAGATTTGTTGAATGCATTTGAGTTTCATTTGATTCAATTAGCTATGTTTGACTTCATTTGACTTTCACTTGATTCAATTAACTTTGTTGAATTCATTTGAGTTTCATTTGATACAATTAGCTTTGTTGAATGCATTTGAGTTCCATTTGATTAAATTAGCTATGTTTGACTTCATTTGACTTTCATTTGATTCTATTAGCTTTGTTGAATGCATTTGAGTTTCATTTGATTCTATTAGCTATGTTTGACTTTGTTTGACTTTCATTTGATTCAATTAGCTTTGTTTGACTTTCATATGATACAATTAGCTTTGTTGAATGCATTTGAGTTTCATTTGATTCAATTAGCTATGTTTAACTTCATTTGACTTTCATTTGATTCAATTAGCTTTGATGAATGCATTTGAGTTTCATTTGATTCTATTAGCTATGTTTGACTTTGTTTGACATTCATTTGATTTAAATTAGCTTTGTTTGACTTTAATTTGATTCAATTAACTTTGTTGAATGCATTTGAGTTTCATTTGATTTAATTAGCTTTGTTGAAAGCATTTGAGTTTATTTGATTCAATTAGCTTTATTGAATGCATTTGAGTTCCATTTGATTCAATTAGCTATGTTTGACTTCATTTGACTTTCATTTGATTCAATTAGCTTTGTTGAATGCATTTGAGTATCATTTGATTCAATTAGATTTGTTGAATGCATTAGAGTTTCATTTGATTATATTAGCTATGTTTGACTTTGTTTGACTTTCATTTGATTCAATTAGTTTTGTTTGACTTCATTTGACTTTCATTTGATTCAATTAGCTTTGTTGAATGCATTTGAGTTTCAATTAATTCAATTAGCTTTGTGGAATGCATTTGAGTTTCATTTGATTCTATTAGTTTTGTTGAATGCATTTGATTTTCATTTGATTCATTTAGCTTTGTTGAATGCATTTGAGTATCATTTGATTCAATTAGCTTTGTTGAATGCATTTGAGTTTCATTTGATTATATTAGCTATGTTTGACTTTCATTTGATTCAATTAGCCTTGTTTGACTTCATTTGACTTTAATTTGATTCAATTAGCTTTGTTGAATGTATTTAAGTTCCATTTGATTCAATTAGCTATGTTTGACTTCATTTGACTTTCATTTGATTCAATTAATTTTGTTGAATGCATTTGAGTATCATTTGATTCAACTAGCTTTGTTGAATGCATTTTAGTTTCATTTGATTATATTAGCTATGTTTGACTTTGTTTGACTTTCATTTGATTCAATGAGTTTTGTTTGACTTCATTTGACTTTCATTTGATTCAATTAGCTTTGTTGAATGCATTTGAGTTCCATTTGATTCAATTAGCTATGTGTGACTTCATTTGACTTTCATTTGATTCAATTAGCTTTGTTGAATGCATTTGAGTTTCATTTGATTCTATTAGCTATGTTTGACTTTATATGACTTTCATTTGATTCAATCAACTAGCTTTGTTTGACTTTAATTTGATTCAATTAGCGTTGTTGAATGCATTTGAGTTTCATTTGATTTAATTAGCTTTGTTGAATGCATTTGAGTTTATTTGATTCAATTAGCTTTGTTGAATGCATTTGAGTTCCATTTAATTCAATTAGCTATGTTTGACTTCATTTGACTTTCATTTTATTCAATTAGCTTTGTAGAATTCATTTGAGTATCATTTGATTCAATTAGCTTTGTTGAATGCATTAGAGTTTCATTTGATTATATTAGCTATGTTTGACTTTGTTTGACTTTCATTTGATTCAATTAGTTTTGTTCGACTTCATTTGACTTTCATTTGATTCAATTAGCTTTGTTGAATGCATTTGAGTTTCATTTGATTCAATTAGCTTTGTTGAATGCATTTGAGTTTCATTTGATTCAATTACTTTTGTTGAATGCATTTGATTTTCATTTGATTCATTTAGCTTTGTTGAATGCATTTGAGTATCATTTGATTCAATTTGCTTTGTTGAATGCATTTGAGTTTCATTTGATTATATTAGCTATGTTAGACTTTGTTTGACTTTCATTTGATTCAATTAGCTTTGTTGAATGCATTTGAGGTTTTAATTGATTCAATTAGCTTTGTTGAATGCATTTGAGTTTCATTTGATTCAATTAGTTTTGTTGAATGCATTTGATTTTCATTTGATTCATTTAGCTTTGTTGAATGCATTTGAGTATCATTTGATTCAATTAGCTTTGTTGAATGCATTTGAGTTTCATTTGATTATATTAGCTATGTTAGACTTTGCTTGACTTTCATTTGATTCAATTAGCCTTGTTTGACTTCATTTGACTTTCATTTGATACAATTAGCTTTGTTGAATGCATTTGAGTTCCATTTGATTCAATTAGCTATGTTTGACTTCATTTGACTTTCATTTGATTCAATTAATTTTGTTGAATGCATTTGAGTATCATTTGATTCAATAAGCTTTGTTGAATGCAATTGAGTTTCATTTGATTATATTAGCTATGTTTGACTTTGTTTGACTTTCATTTGATTCAATTAGCCTTGTTTGACTTCATTTGACTTTCATTTGATACAATTAGCTTTGTTGAATGCATTTGAGTTCCATTTGATTCAATTAGCTATGTTTGACTTCATTTGACTTTCATTTGATTCAATTAATTTTGATGAATGCATTTGAGTATCATTTGATTCAATTAGCTTTGTTGGACTTCATTTGACTTTCGTTTGATACGATTAGCTTTGTTTGACTTCATTTGATTTAATTAGCTTTGTTTGACTTCATTTTACTTTAATTTGATTCAATTAGCTTTGTTGAATGCATTTGAGTTTCATTTGATTCAATTAGATTTGTTGAATGCATTTGAGTTTCATTTGATTCAATTAGCTATGTTTGACTTCATTTGACTTTCACTTGATTCAATTAACTTTGTTGAATTCATTTGAGTTTCATTTGATAAAATTAGCTTTGTTGAATGCATTTGAGTTCCATTTGATTCAATTAGCTATGTTTGACTTCATTTGACTTTCATTTGATTCTATTAGCTTTGTTGAATGCATTTGAGTTTCATTTGATTCTATTGGCTATGTTTGACTTTGTTTGACTTTCATTTGATTCAATTAGCTTTGTTTTGACTTTCATTTGATACAATTAGCTTTGTTGAATGCATTTGAGCTCCATTTGATTCAATTAGCTATGTTTGACTTCATTTGACTATCATTTGATTCAATTAGCTTTGTTGAATGCATTTGAGTATCATTTGATTCAATTAGATTTGTTGAATGCATTAGAGTTTCATTTGATTATATTAGCTATGTTTGACTTTGTTTGACTTTCATTTGATTCAATTAGCCTTGTTTGACTTCATTTGACTTTCATTTGATTCAATTAGCTTTGTTGAATGCATTTGAGTTCCATTTGATTCAATTAGCTATGTTTGACTTCATTTGACTTTCATTTGATTCAATTAGCTTTGTTGAATGCATTTGAGTTTCATTTGATTATATTAGCTATGTTTGACTTTGTTTGACTTTCATTTGATTCAATTAGTTTTGTTTGACTTCATTTGACTTTCATTTGATACAATTAGCTTTGTTGAATGCATTTGAGTTCCATTTGTTTCAATTAGCTATGTTTGACTTCATTTGACTTTCATTTGATTCAATTAGCTTTGTTGAATGCATTTGAGTTTCATTTGATTCTAATAGCTATGTTTGACTTTGTTTGACTTTCATTTGAATCAATTAGCTTTGTTTTGACTTTAATTTGATTCAATTAGCGTTGTTGAATGCATTTGAGTTTCATTTGATTTAATTAGCTTTGTTGAATGCATTTGAGTTTTATTTGATTCAATTAGTTTTGTTGAATGCATTTGAGTTTCATTTGATTATATTAGCTATATTTGACTTTGTTTGACTTTCATTTGATTCAATTAGCCTTGTTTGACTTCATTTGACTTTCATTTGATACAATTAGCTTTGTTGAATGCATTTGAGTTCCATTTGATTCAATTAGCTATGTTTGACTTCATTTGATTCAATTAATTTTGTTGAATGCATTTGAGTATCATTTGATTCAATTAGCTTTATTGGACTTCATTTGACTTTCGTTTGATACGATTAGCTTTGTTTGACTTCATTTGATTTAATTAGCTTTGTTTGACTTCATTTTACTTTAATTTGATTCAATTAGCTTTGTTGAATGCATTTGAGTTTCATTTGATTCAATTAGATTTGTTGAATGCATTTGAGTTTCATTTGATTCAATTAGCTATGTTTGACTTCATTTGACTTTCACTTGATTCAATTAACTTTGTTGAATTCATTTGAGTTTCATTTGATACAATTAGCTTTGTTGAATGCATTTGAGTTCCATTTGATTAAATTAGCTATGTTTGACTTCATTTGACTTTCATTTGATTCTATTAGCTTTGTTGAATGCATTTGAGTTTCATTTGATTCTATTAGCTATGTTTCGACTTTGTTTGACTTTCATTTGATTCAATTAGCTTTTGTTTGACTTTCATTTGATACAATTAGCTTTGTTGAATGCATTTGAGTTTCATTTGATTCAATTAGCTATGTTTAACTTCATTTGACTTTCATTTGATTCAATTAGCTTTGTTGAATGCATTTGAGTTTCATTTGATTATATTAGCTATGTTTGACTTTCATTTGATTCAATTAGCCTTGTTTGACTTCATATGACTTTAATTTGATTCAATTAGCTTTGTTGAATATATTTAAGTTCCATTTGATTCAATTAGCTATGTTTGACTTCATTTGACTTTCATTTGATTCAATTAATTTTGTTGAATGCATTTCAGTATCATTTGATTCAATTAGCTTTGTTGAATGCATTTTAGTTTCATTTGATTCATTTTGCTATGTTTGACTTTGTTTGACTTTCATTTGATTCAATGAGTTTTGTTTGACTTCATTTGACTTTCATTTGATTCAATTAGCTTTGTTGAATGCATTTGAGTTCCATTTGATTCAATTAGCTATGTATGACTTCATTTGACTTTCATTTGATTCAATTAGCTTTGTTGAATGCATTTGAGTTTCATTTGATTCTATTAGCTATGTTTGACTTTGTTTGACTTTCATTTGAATCAACTAGCTTTGTTTGACTTTAATTTGATTCAATTAGCGTTGTTGAATGCATTTGAGTTTCATTTGATTTAATTAGCTTTGTTGAATGCATTTGAGTTTATTTGATTCAATTAGCTTTGTTGAATGCATTTGAGTTCCATTTAATTCAATTAGCTATGTTTGACTTCATTTGACTTTCATTTTATTCAATTAGCTTTGTAGAATACATTTGAGTATCATTTGATTCAATTAGCTTTGTTGAATGCATTAGAGTTTCATTTGATTATATTAGCTATGTTTGACTTTGTTTGACTTTCATTTGATTCAATTAGTTTTGTTCGACTTCATTTGACTTTCATTTGATTCAATTAGCTTTGTTGAATGCATTTGAGTTTCATTTGATTCAATTAGCTTTGTTTGAATGCATTTGAGTTTCATTTGATTCAATTACTTTTGTTGAATGCATTTGATTTTCATTTGATTCATTTAGCTTTGATGAATGCATTTGAGTATCATTTGATTCAATTAGCTTTGTAGAATGCATTTGAGTTTCATTTGATTATATTAGCTATGTTAGACTTTGCTTGACTTTCATTTGATTCAATTAGCTTTGTTGAATGCATTTGAGTTTTAATTGATTCAATTAGCTTTGTTGAATGCATTTGAGTTTCATTTGATTCAATTAGTTTTGTTGAATGCATTTGATTTTCATTTGATTCATTTAGCTTTGTTGAATGCATTTGAGTATCATTTGATTCAATTAGCTTTGTTGAATGCATTTGAGTTTCATTTGATTATATTAGCTATGTTAGACTTTGCTTGACTTTCATTTGATTCAATTAGCTTTGTTTGACTTCATTTGACTTTCATTTGATACAATTAGCTTTGTTGAATGCATTTGAGTTCCATTTGATTCAATTAGCTATGTTTGACTTCATTTGACTTTCATTTGATTCAATTAATTTTGTTGAATGCATTTGAGTATCATTTGATTCAATTAGCTTTGTTGAATGCAATTGAGTTTCATTTGATTATATTAGCTATGTTTGACTTTGTTTGACTTTCATTTGATTCAATTAGCCTTGTTTGACTTCATTTGACTTTCATTTGATACAATTAGCTTTGTTGAATGCATTTGAGTTCCATTTGATTCAATTAGCTATGTTTGACTTCATTTGACTTTCATTTGATTCAATTAATTTTGATGAATGCATTTGAGTATCATTTGATTCAATTAGCTTTACTGGACTTCATTTGACTTTCGTTTGATACGATTAGCTTTGTTTGACTTCATTTGATTTAATTAGCTTTGTTTGACTTCATTTTACTTTAATTTGATTCAATTAGCTTTGTTGAATGCATTTGAGTTTCATTTGATTCAATTAGATTTGTTGAATGCATTTGAGTTTCATTTGATTCAATTAGCTATGTTTGACTTCATTTGACTTTCACTTGATTCAATTAACTTTGTTGAATTCATTTGAGTTTCATTTGATACAATTAGCTTTGTTGAATGTATTTGAGTTCCATTTGATTCAATTAGCTATGTTTGACTTCATTTGACTTTCATTTGATTCTATTAGCTTTGTTGAATGCATTTGAGTTTCATTTGATTCTATTAGCTATGTTTGACTTTGTTTGACTTTCATTTGATTCAATTAGCTTTGTTTGACTTTCATTTGATCCAATTAGCTTTGTTGAATGCATTTGAGCTCCATTTGATTCAATTAGCTATGTTTGACTTCATTTGACTTTCATTTGATTCAATTAGCTTTGTTGAATGCATTTGAGTATCATTTGATTCAATTAGATTTGTTGAATGCATTAGAGTTTCATTTGATTATATTAGCTATGTTTGACTTTGTTTGACTTTCATTTGATTCAATTAGCCTTGTTTGACTTCATTTGACTTTCATTTGATACAATTAGCTTTGTTGAATGCATTTGAGTTCCATTTGATTCAATTAGCTATGTTTGACTTCATTTGATTCAATTAATTTTTGTTGAATGCATTTGAGTATCATTTGATTCAATTAGCTTTATTGGACTTCATTTGACTTTCGTTTGATACGATTAGCTTTGTTTGACTTCATTTTGATTTAATTAGCTTTGTTTGACTTCATTTTACTTTAATTTGATTCAATTAGCATTGTTGAATGCATTTTGAGTTTCATTTGATTCAATTAGATTTGTTGAATGCATTTGAGTTTCATTTGATTCAATTAGCTATGTTTGACTTCATTTGACTTTCACTTAATTCAATTAACTTTGTTGAATTCATTTGAGTTTCATTTGATACAATTAGCTTTGTTGAATGCATTTGAGTTCCATTTGATTAAATTAGCTATGTTTGACTTCATTTGACTTTCATTTGATTCTATTAGCTTTGTTGAATGCATTTGAGTTTCATTTGATTCTATTAGCTTTGTTTGACTTTGTTTGACTTTCATTTGATTCAATTAGCTTTGTTTGACTTTCATATGATACAATTAGCTTTGTTGAATGCATTTGAGTTTCATTTGATTCAATTAGCTATGTTTAACTTCATTTGACTTTCATTTGATTCAATTAGCTTTGATGAATGCATTTGAGTTTCATTTGATTCTATTAGCTATGTTTGACTTTGTTTGACTTTCATTTGATTTAAATTTGCTTTGTTTGACTTTAATTTGATTCAATTAACTTTGTTGAATGCATTTGAGTTTCATTTGATTTAATTAGCTTTGTTGAAAGCATTTGAGTTTATTTGATTCAATTAGCTTTATTGAATGCATTTGAGTTCCATTTGATTCAATTAGCTATGTTTGACTTCATTTGACTTTCATTTGATTCAATTAGCTTTGTTGAATGCATTTGAGTATCATTTGATTCAATTAGATTTGTTGAATGCATTAGAGTTTCATTTGATTATATTAGCTATGTTTGACTTTGTTTGACTCTCATTTGATTCAATTAGTTTTGTTTGACTTCATTTGACTTTCATTTGATTCAATTAGCTTTGTTGAATGCATTTGAGTTTCAATTAATTCAATTAGCTTTGTGGAATGCATTTGAGTTTCATTTGATTCTATTAGTTTTGTTGAATGCATTTGATTTTCATTTGATTCATTTAGCTTTGTTGAATGCATTTGAGTATCATTTGATTCAATTAGCTTTGTTGAATGCATTTGAGTTTCATTTGATTATATTAGCTATGTTTGACTTTCATTTGATTCAATTAGCCTTGTTTGACTTCATATGACTTTAATTTGATTCAATTAGCTTTGTTGAATGTATTTAAGTTCCATTTGATTCAATTAGCTATGTTTGACTTCATTTGACTTTCATTTGATTCAATTAATTTTGTTGAATGCATTTTAGTTTCATTTGATTATATTAGCTATGTTTGACTTTGTTTGACTTTCATTTGATTCAATGAGTTTTGTTTGACTTCATTTGGCTTTCATTTGATTCAATTAGCTTTGTTGAAAGCATTTGAGTTTCATTTGATTTAATTAGCTTTGTTGAATACATTTGAGTTTATTTGATTCAATTAGCTTTGGTGAATGCATTTGAGTTTCATTTGATTCAATTAGCTTTTGTTTGACTTCATTTGACTTTCATTTGATACAATTAGCTTTGTTGAATGCATTTGAGTTCCATTTGATTCAATTAGCAATGTTTGACTTCATTTGACTTTCATTTGATTCAATTAATTTTGTTGAATGCATTTGAGTATCATTTGATTCAATTAGCTTTGTTGAATGCATTTGAGTTTCATTTGATTATATTAGCTATGTTTGACTTTGTTTGACTTTCATTTGATTCAATGAGTTTTGTTTGACTTCATTTGACTTTCATTTGATTCAATTAGCTTTGTTGAATGCATTTGAGTTTCATTTGATTCTATTAGCTATGTTTGACTTTCACTTGATTCAATTAGCTTTGTTGAATGCATTTGAGTTTCATTTGATACAATTAGCTTTGTTGAATGCATTTGAGTTCCATTTGATTCAATTAGCTATGTTTGACTTCATTTGACTTTCATTTGATTCAATTAGCTTTGTTGAATGCATTTGAGTTTCATTTGATTCTATTAGCTATGTTTGACTTTGTTTGACTTTCATTTGAATCAATTAGCTTTGTTTGACTTTAATTTGATTCAATTAGCGTTATTGAATGCATTTGAGTTTCATTTGATTTAATTAGCTTTGTTGAATGCATTTGAGTTTATTTGATTCAATTAGCTTTGTTGAATGCATTTGAGTTCCATTTAATTCAATTAGCTATGTTTGACTTCATTTGACTTTCATTTTATTCAATTAGCTTTGTAGAATGCATTTGAGTATCATTTGATTCAATTAGCTTTGTTGAATGCATTAGAGTTTCATTTGATTATATTAGCTATGTTTGACTTTGTTTGACTTTCATTTGATTCAATTAGTTTTGTTTGACTTCATTTGACTTTCATTTGATTCAATTAGCTTTGTTGAATGCATTTGAGTTTCATTTGATTCAATTAGCTTTGTTGAATGCATTTGAGTTTCATTTGATTCAATTACTTTTGTTGAATGCATTTGATTTTCATTTGATTCATTTAGCTTTGATGAATGCATTTGAGTATCATTTGATTCAATTAGCTTTGTTGAATGCATTTGAGTTTCATTTGATTATATTAGCTATGTTAGACTTTGCTTGACTTTCATTTGATTCAATGAGTTTTGTTTGACTTCATTTGACTTTCATTTGATTCAATTAGCTTTGTTGAATGCATTTGAGTTTCATTTGATTCTATTAGCTATGTTTGACTTTCACTTGATTCAATTAGCTTTGTTGAATGCATTTGAGTTTCATTTGATTCAATTAGCTTTGTTGAATGCATTTGAGTTTCATTTGATTATATTAGCTATGTTAGACTTTGCTTGACTTTCATTTGATTCAATTAGCCTTGTTTGACTTCATTTGACTTTCATTTGATACAATTAGCTTTGTTGAATGCATTTGAGTTCCATTTGATTCAATTAGCTATGTTTGACTTCATTTGACTTTCATTTGATTCAATTAATTTTGTTGAATGCATTTGAGTATCATTTGATTCAATAAGCTTTGTTGAATGCATTTGAGTTTCATTTGATTATATTAGCTATGTTTGACTTTGTTTGACTTTCATTTGATTCAATTAGCCTTGTTTGACTTCATTTGACTTTCATTTGATATAATTAGCTTTGTTGGATGCATTTGAGTTCCATTTGATTCAATTAGCTATGTTTGACTTCATTTGACTTTCATTTGATTCAATTAATTTTGATGAATGCATTTGAGTATCATTTGATTCAATTAGCTTTATTGGACTTCATTTGACTTTCGTTTGATACGATTAGCTTTGTTTGACTTCATTTGATTTAATTAGCTTTGTTTGACTTCATTTTACTTTAATTTGATTCAATTAGCTTTGTTGAATGCATTTGAGTTTCATTTGATTCAATTAGATTTGTTGAATGCATTTGAGTTTCATTTGATTCAATTAGCTATGTTTGACTTCATTTGACTTTCCCTTGATTCAATTAACTTTGATGAATTCATTTGAGTTTCATTTGATACAATTAGCTTTGCTGAATGCATTTGAGTTCCATTTGATTCAATTAGCTATGTTTGACTTCATTTGACTTTCATTTGATTCTATTAGCTTTGTTGAATGCATTTGAGTTTCATTTGATTCTATTGGCTATGTTTGACTTTGTTTGACTTTCATTTGATTCAATTAGCTTTGTTTGACTTTCATTTGATTCAATTAGCTTTGTTGAATGCATTTGAGTTCCATTTGATTCAATTAGCTATGTTTGACTTCATTTCACTTTCATTTGATTCAATTAGCTTTGATGAATGCATTTGAGTTTCATTTGATTCTATTAGCTATGTTTGACTTTCATTTGATTAAATTAGCTTTGTTTGACTTTAATTTGATTCAATTAGCTTTGTTGAATGCATTTGAGTTTCATTTGATTTAATTAGCTTTGTTGAAATCATTTGAGTTTATTTGATTCAATTAGCATTGTTGAATGCATTTGAGTTCCATTTGATTCAATTAGCTATGTTTGACTTCATTTGACTTTCATTTGATTCAATTAGCTTTGTTGAATGCATTTGAGTTTCATTTGATTATATTAGCTATGTTTGACTTTGTTTGACTTTCATTTGATTCAATTAGTTTTGTTTGACTTCATTTGACTTTCATTTGATACAATTAGCTTTGTTGAATGCATTTGAGTTTCATTTGATTATATTAGCTATGTTTGACTTTGTTTGACTTTCATTTGATTCAATTAGTTTTGTTTGACTTCATTTGACTTTCATTTGATACAATTAGCTTTGTTGAATGCATTTGAGTTCCATTTGTTTCAATTAGCTATGTTTGACTTCATTTGACTTTCATTTGATTCAATTAGCTTTGTTGAATGCATTTGAGTTTCACTTGATTCTATTAGCTATGATTGACTTTGTTTGACTTTCATTTGAATCAATTAGCTTTGTTTGACTTTAATTTGATTCAATTAGCGTTGTTGAATGCATTTGAGTTTCATTTGATTTAATTAGCTTTGTTGGATGCATTTGAGTTTATTTGATTCAATTAGCTTTGTTGAATGCATTTGAGTTTCATTTGATTTAATTAGTTTGTTGAAAGCATTTGAGTTTATTTGATTCAATTAGCTTTATTGAATGCATTTGAGTTACATTTGATTCGATTAGCTATGTTTGACTTCATTTGACTTTCATTTGATTCAATTAGCTTTGTTGAATGCATTTGAGTATCATTTGATTCAATTAGATTTGTTGAATGCATTAGAGTTTCATTTGATTATATTAGCTATGTTTGACTTTGTTTGACTCTCATTTGATTCAATTAGTTTTGTTTGACTTCATTTGACTTTCATTTGATTCAATTAGCTTTGTTGAATGCATTTGAGTTTCAATTAATTCAATTAGCTTTGTGGAATGCATTTGAGTTTCATTTGATTCTATTAGTTTTGTTGAATGCATTTGATTTTCATTTGATTCATTTAGCTTTGTTGAATGCATTTGAGTATCATTTGATTCAATTAGCTTTGTTGAATGCATTTGAGTTTCATTTGATTATATTAGCTATGTTTTGACTTTCATTTGATTCAATTAGCCTTGTTTGACTTCATATGACTTTAATTTGATTCAATTAGCTTTGTTGAATGTATTTAAGTTCCATTTGATTCAATTAGCTATGTTTGACTTCATTTGACTTTCATTTGATTCAATTAATTTTGTTGAATGCATTTTAGTTTAATTTGATTATATTAGCTATGTTTGACTTTGTTTGACTTTCATTTGATTCAATGAGTTTTGTTTGACTTCATTTGACTTTCATTTGATTCAATTAGCTTTGTTGAAAGCATTTGAGTTTCATTTGATTTAATTAGCTTTGTTGAATACATTTGAGTTTATTTGATTCAATTAGCTTTGGTGAATGCATTTGAGTTTCATTTGATTCAATTAGCCTTGTTTGACTTCATTTGACTTTCATTTGATACAATTAGCTTTGTTGAATGCATTTGAGTTCCATTTGATTCAATTAGCAATGTTTGACTTCATTTGACTTTCATTTGATTCAATTAATTTTGTTGAATGCATTTGAGTATCATTTGATTCAATAAGCTTTGTTGAATGCATTTGAGTTTCATTTGATTATATTAGCTATGTTTGACTTTGTTTGACTTTCATTTGATTCAATGAGTTTTGTTTGACTTCATTTGACTTTCATTTGATTCAATTAGCTTTGTTGAATGCATTTGAGTTTCATTTGATTCTATTAGCTATGTTTGACTTTCACTTGATTCAATTAGCTTTGTTGAATGCATTTGAGTTTCATTTGATACAATTAGCTTTGTTGAATGCATTTGAGTTCCATTTGATTCAATTAGCTATGTTTGACTTCATTTGACTTTCATTTGATTCAATTAGCTTTGTTGAATGCATTTGAGTTTCATTTGATTCTATTAGCTATGTTTGACTTTGTTTGACTTTCATTTGAATCAATTAGCTTTGTTTGACTTTAATTTGATTCAATTAGCGTTGTTGAATGCATTTGAGTTTCATTTGATTTAATTAGCTTTGTTGAATGCATTTGAGTTTATTTGATTCAATTAGCTTTGTTGAATGCATTTTGAGTTCCATTTAATTCAATTAGCTATGTTTGACTTCATTTGACTTTCATTTTATTCAATTAGCTTTGTAGAATGCATTTGAGTATCATTTGATTCAATTAGCTTTGTTGAATGCATTAGTGTTTCATTTGATTATATTAGCTATGTTTGACTTTGTTTGACTTTCATTTGATTCAATTAGTTTTGTTTGACTTCATTTGACTTTCATTTGATTCAATTAGCTTTGTTGAATGCATTTGAGTTTCATTTGATTCAATTAGCTTTGTTGAATGCATTTGAGTTTCATTTGATTCAATTACTTTTGTTGAATGCATTTGATTTTCATTTGATTCATTTAGCTTTGATGAATGCATTTGAGTATCATTTGATTCAATTTGCTTTGTTGAATGCATTTGAGTTTCATTTGATTATATTAGCTATGTTAGACTTTGCTTGACTTTCATTTGATTTAATTAGCTTTGTTGAATGCATTTGAGTTTTAATTGATTCAATTAGCTTTGTTGAATGCATTTGAGTTTCATTTGATTCAATTAGTTTTGTTGAATGCATTTGATTTTCATTTGATTCATTTAGCTTTGTTGAATGCATTTGAGTATCATTTGATTCAATTAGCTTTGTTGAATGCATTTGAGTTTCATTTGATTATATTAGCTATGTTAGACTTTGCTTGACTTTCATTTGATTCAATTAGCCTTGTTTGACTTCATTTGACTTTCATTTGATACAATTAGCTTTGTTGAATGCATTTGAGTTCCATTTGATTCAATTAGCTATGTTTGACTTCATTTGACTTTCATTTGATTCAATTAATTTTGTTGAATGCATTTGAGTATCATTTGATTCAATAAGCTTTGTTGAATGCATTTGAGTTTCATTTGATTATATTAGCTATGTTTGACTTTGTTTGACTTTCATTTGATTCAATTAGCCTTGTTTGACTTCATTTGACTTTCATTTGATACAATTAGCTTTGTTGGATGCATTTGAGTTCCATTTGATTCAATTAGCTATGTTTGACTTCATTTGACTTTCATTTGATTCAATTAATTTTGATGAATGCATTTGAGTATCATTTGATTCAATTAGCTTTATTGGACTTCATTTGACTTTCGTTTGATACGATTAGCTTTGTTTGACTTCATTTGATTTAATTAGCTTTGTTTGACTTCATTTTACTTTAATTTGATTCAATTAGCTTTGTTGAATGCATTTGAGTTTCATTTGATTCAATTTGATTTGTTGAATGCATTTGAGTTTCATTTGATTCAATTAGCTATGTTTGACTTCATTTGACTTTCACTTGATTCAATTAACTTTGTTGAATTCATTTGAGTTTCATTTGATACAATTAGCTTTGCTGAATGCATTTGAGTTCCATTTGATTCAATTAGCTATGTTTGACTTCATTTGACTTTCATTTGATTCTATTAGCTTTGTTGAATGCATTTGAGTTTCATTTGATTCTATTGGCTATGTTTGACTTTGTTTGACTTTCATTTGATTCAATTAGCTTTGTTTGACTTTCATTTGATACAATTAGCTTTGTTGAATGCATTTGAGTTCCATTTGATTCAATTAGCTATGTTTGACTTCATTTCACTTTCATTTGATTCAATTAGCTTTGATGAATGCATTTGAGTTTCATTTGATTCTATTAGCTATGTTTGACTTTCATTTGATTAAATTAGCTTTGTTTGACTTTAATTTGATTCAATTAGCTTTGTTGAATGCATTTGAGTTTCATTTGATTTAATTAGCTTTGTTGAAATCATTTGAGTTTATTTGATTCAATTAGCTTTGTTGAATGCATTTGAGTTCCATTTGATTCAATTAGCTATGTTTGACTTCATTTGACTTTCATTTGATTCAATTAGCTTTGTTGAATGCATTTGAGTTTCATTTGATTATATTAGCTATGTTTGACTTTGTTTGACTTTCATTTGATTCAATTAGTTTTGTTTGACTTCAGTTGACTTTCATTTGATACAATTAGCTTTGTTGAATGCATTTGAGTTTCATTTGATTATATTAGCTATGTTTGACTTTGTTTGACTTTCATTTGATTCAATTAGTTTTGTTTGACTTCATTTGACTTTCATTTGATACAATTAGCTTTGTTGAATGCATTTGAGTTCCATTTGTTTCAATTAGCTATGTTTGACTTCATTTGACTTTCATTTGATTCAATTAGCTTTGTTGAATGCATTTGAGTTTCACTTGATTCTATTAGCTATGATTGACTTTGTTTGACTTTCATTTGAATCAATTAGCTTTGTTTGACTTTAATTTGATTCAATTAGCGTTGTTGAATGCATTTGAGTTTCATTTGATTTAATTAGCTTTGTTGGATGCATTTGAGTTTATTTGATTCAATTAGCTTTGTTGAATGCATTTGAGTTTCATTTGATTTAATTAGTTTGTTGAAAGCATTTGAGTTTATTTGATTCAATTAGCTTTGTTGAATGCATTTGAGCTCCATTTGATTCAATTATCTATGTTTGACTTCATTTGACTTTCATTTGATTCAATTAGCTTTGTTGAATGCATTTGAGTATCATTTGATTCAATTAGATTTGTTGAATGCATTAGAGTTTCATTTGATTATATTAGCTATGTTTGACTTTGTTTGACTTTCATTTGATTCAATTAGTTTTGTTTGACTTCATTTGACATTCATTTGATTCAATTAGCTTTGTTGAATGCATTTGAGTTTCAATTAATTCAATTAGCTTTGTGGAATGCATTTGAGTTTCATTTGATTCTATTAGTTTTTTTTGAATGCATTTGATTTTCATTTGATTCATTTAGCTTTGTTGAATGCATTTGAGTATCATTTGATTCAATTAGCTTTGTTGAATGCATTTGAGTTTCATTTGATTATATTTGCTATGTTTGACTTTCATTTGATTCAATTAGCCTTGTTTGACTTCATTTGACTTTTTAATTTAATTCAATTAGCTTTGTTGAATGTATTTGAGTTCCATTTGATTCAATTAGCTATGTTTGACTTCATTTGACTTTCATTTGATTCAATTAATTTTGTTGAATGCATTTGAGTATCATTTGATTCAACTAGCTTTGTTGAATGCATTTTAGTTTCTTTTGATTATATTAGCTATGTTAGACTTTGTTTGACTTTCATTTGATTCAATGAGGTTTGTTTGACTTCATTTGACTTTCATTTGATTCAATTAGCTTTGTTGAATGCATTTGAGTTTCATTTGATTTAATTAGCTTTGTTGAATACATTTGAGTTTATTTGATTCAATTAGCTTTGGTGAATGCATTTGAGTTTCATTTGATTCAATTAGCTTTATTGGACTTCATTAGACTTTCGTTTGATACGATTAGCTTTGTTTGACTTCATTTTACTTTATTTTGATTCAATTAAATTTGTTGAATGCATTTGAGTTTCATTTGATTCAATAAGTTTTGCTTGACTTCGTTTGATTTTAATTTGAATCAATTAGCTTTGTTGAATGCATTTGAGTTTCATTTGATTCAATTAGTTTTGTTGAATGCATTGGATTTTCATTTGATTCATTTAGCTTTGTTGAATGCATTTGAGTATGATTTGATTCAATTAGCTTTGTTGAATGCATTTGAGTTTCATTTGATTATATTAGCTATGTTTGACTTTGTTTGACTTTTATTTGATTCAATTAGCTTCGTTTGACTTCATTTGACTTTTATTTGATTCAATTAGCTTTGTTTAGCTTCATTTTACTTTAATTTGATTCAATTAGCTTTGTAGAATGCATTTGAGTTTCATTTGATTCAATTACCTTTGCTGAATGCATTTGTGATGCAAGATACGTGCATGGATTGCTTCACCAACTATCTTTATTTGCTTTATTAGAATTGTTGCATTGTTTTACTTTACTCTTAAAGTAGAGGTTTTACATGTGACCAAAAATATTTCATTTTATTTTGTTAGTTGAGTTGTTTTTAATTAAAGATCAGTTGTAATAAGGTCCGAAAATGTTAGATTATTTCGGTGCCTTAGAGTCTTGATTTTCATGGTTGTATTTTAGGAAAGTTCCCTTAAGTTGGAAGATTAGGAGTGGCGTGCAAGGGGAAGATTGTGGCCGTGTGATTCTTGATGTAATTAAGGAAAGTATTGCATATCTTTCCTTAAGTTTTTGTTTCCTTAAATTTAGCTAGAATCTAGGCTAGAATTAAGGGAGGAGACTTTCCTAAAATATATCCTAGTTAGGCGTGTGGTGTAGAGCCTTGGGGAGCAAGGAGTACTTGTTATTCCTAAGCCTTATAAATAGGCGCCTAACATAATAAAGAAAATCAGTTTTGTGTTTTCAATTGTTATTGAGTTATTCGAGTGCTTGTTGCATTGAATATTTGGTCGTCGTACCAAGAACATACAAATCGTGGTTTGTGTGCATCTCCTAATCGAGGTTGGTGAGAGATCCTCTAGTTCTCGTGGGAACAAGAGCCTATCTTTGTTTATTTTACTTCTTATTTCTTAATCTTCAATCATAAAACACCATAAAAACGTCACTTAGATTCTAGGGTATACATTGTGAATTTTTCAATTGTTATTGAGTTATTCGAGTGCTTGTTGCATTGAATATTTGGTCGTCGTACCAAGAACATACAAATCGTGGTTTGTGTGCATCTCCTAATCGAGGTTGGTGAGAGATCCTCTAGTTCTCGTGGGAACAAGAGCCTATCTTTGTTTATTTTACTTCTTATTTCTTAATCTTCAATCATAAAACACCATAAAAACGTCACTTAGATTCTAGCCTAGATTCTAGCTAAATTTAAGGAAACAAAAACTTAAGGAAAGATATGCAATACTTTCCTTAATTACATCAAGAATCACACGGCCACAATCTTCCCCTTGCACGCCACTCCTAATCTTCCAACTTAAGGGAACTTTCCTAAAATACAACCATGAAAATCAAGACTCTAAAGCACCGAAATAATCTAACATTTTCGGACCATATTACAACCGATCTTTAATTAAAAACAACTCAACTAACAAAATAAAATGACATATTTTTGGTCACATGTAAAACCTCTACTTTAAGAGTAAAGTAAAACAATGCAACAATTCTAATAAAGCAAATAAAGATAGTTGGTGAAGCAATCCATGCACGTATCTTGCATCATTCTCCCCCTCTTGAAAAAAAAAACTTGTCTCAAGTTTTGATGTAACCAAGCAATCATCCACGTACGATAACCATGAACCATAAGAACAAGTACACGGATGAGAAATAGAAGTGGAATCCATGAGGTTTGTGGATGTGTATGAAAACTCATCATGACAAAAATCAGTAGAAGATGCTGCATATTGTTGTACCCTAACGCTCTTTTGTAGCTTTCTTCGCACATGGAATAACAAAGATTGGAAATTTGATGGTTGTACAAGCCAAAGATCCAGTTTTGAATTCATATTCAACATGAGAAACTTCAAAGATCAAATCTTTATCCTTAGAACAAGAAAAAGTTTCAATCTTTTCTTCAACTTCAACATGAGAAGGTTGTGTAGCACTTGCTTCCAATGTATGGCATGGAGAATATTCGACGGGTTTAATAATTTCAGCAAAAAGATCATGTAAAGCATTCCCTAATCCCTCACGGAGTGCTTTTACAATTTTAGAATGACCCAAGGGTTGTATGTATAACCTCTCACGAAGCTCATCATAGGGTAAATCAAATATATCCATACGAACCAAACAACAACAACCATCTGCAATATTTCCAGTAAACTGCCCAGAAATTTCACTTAAAGTTCGAGATTTAAAACCTAAGTAAAACACATCGAAATTTCATGAAATTTTAACAAAAGATATCCCTATGTGTCCAGGAACACTCGACCAAAAATTCATCAACAAATACCCAACCAATTGTTTGCAGTTTCAATTCATCAAAAACTGGTCCAGATTAGTTCGGTTTTGCCCAATTATCAAAAACTTGTTCGACTAAATAGCAAAATTTCTTCAAAAATTATGAAACTTTTCAGTCTTAAACTAGACAAAAATTAGTCCAATTTTAAGCCAAGAAACTCTCAAAAATTCGTTATATGCTAGGAGAACGAGTTTCCTAAAGTTTACCTTAGAGCTGATGGAATCTGCAGAGAGTTTATGCAAATGTTTCTAGTTTCTGTGACTTTGTTACTGATGGGACTAAGCTGAAATTTTGACACAACAAATTTCAAGATGTCTAGTTTGTCCACACAAAATTGCACAACAATCCGCCTTCTCACGCGCCCTCACGCTCTTCTACAACCTTGCTGCTCGATACCAAACTGATATGAATTTAAAGTCCGAAAAATTCACAATGTATACCCTAGAATCTAAGTGACGTTTTTATGGTGTTTTATGATTGAAGATTAAGAAATAAGAAGTAAAATAAACAAAGATAGGCTCCTGTTCCCACGAGAACTAGAGGATCTCTCACCAACCTCGATTAGGAGATGCACACAAACCACGATTTGTATGTTCTTTGTACGACGACCAAATATTCAATGCAACAAGCACTCGAATAACTCAATAACAATTGAAAACACAAAACTGATTTTCTTTATTATGTTAGGCGCCTATTTATAAGGCTTAGGAACAACAAGTAATCCTTGCTCCCCAAGGCTCTACACCACACGCCTAACTAGGATATATTTTTGGAAAGTCTCCTCCCTTAATTCTAGCCTAGATTCTAGCTAAATTTAAGGAAACAAAAACTTAAGGAAAGATATGCAATACTTTCCTTAATTACATCAAGAATCACACGGCCACAATCTTCCCCTTGCACGCCACTCCTAATCTTCCAACTTAAGGGAACTTTCCTAAAATACAACCATGAAAATCAAGACTCTAAAGCACCGAAATAATCTAACATTTTCGGACCTTATTACAACTGATCTTTAATTAAAAACAACTCAACTAACAAAATAAAATGACATATTTTTGGTCACATGTAAAACCTCTACTTTAAGAGTAAAGTAAAACAATGCAACAATTCTAAAAAAGCAAATAAAGATAGTTGGTGAAGCAATCCATGCACGTATCTTGCATCAATTTGAGTTTTATTTGATTCTATTATCTATGTTTGACTTCATTTGACTTTCATTTGATTCAATTAGCTTCGTTTGACTTTATTTTACTTTAATTTGATTCAATTAGCTTTGTTGAATGCATTTTAGTTAAATTTGATTCAATTAGCTTTATTAAATGCATTTGACTTTCATTTGATTCATTTAGCTTTGTTGAATGCATTTGAGTATCATTTGATTCAATTAGTTTTGTTGAATGCATTTGATTTTCATTTGATTCAATTAATTTTGTTGAATGCATTTGAGTATCATTTGATTCAATTAGCTTTGTTGAATGCATTTGAGTTTCATTTGATTCAATTAGCTTTGTTTGACTTCATTTGACTTTCATTTGATACAATTAGCTTTGTTGAATGCATTTGAGTTCCATTTAATTCAATTAGCTATGTTTGACTTCATTTGACTTTCATTTGATTCAATTAATTTTGATGAATGCATTTGAGTATCATTAGATTCAATTAGATTTATTGGACTTCATTTGACTTTCTTTTGATACGATTAGCTTTGTTTCTTTGACTTCATTTGATTTAATTAGCTTTGTTTGACTTCATTTTACTTTAATTTGATTAAATTAGCTTTGTTGAATGCATTTGAGTTTCATTTGATTCAATTAGCTTTGTTGAATGCATTTGAGTTTCATTTGATTCAATTAGCTTTGTTTGACTTCATTTGACTTTCATTTGATTCAATTTAACTTTGTTGAATTCATTTGAGTTTCATTTGATACAATTAGCTTTGTTTGAATGCATTTTGAGTTCCATTTGATTCAATTAGCTATGTTTGACTTCATTTGACTTTCATTTGATTCAATTAGCTTTGTTGAATGCATTTTAGTTTCATTTGATTCTATTAGCTATGTTTGACTTTATTTGACTTTCATTTGATTCAATTAGCTTTTTGTCTTTGACTTTCATTTGATTCAATTAGCTTTGTTGAATGCATTTGAGTTCCATTTGATTCAATTAGCTATGTTTGACTTCATTTGACTTTCATTTGATTCAATTAGCTTTGTTGAATGCATTTGAGTTTCATTTGATTATATTAGCTTTGTTTGACTTTGTTTGACTTTCTTTTGATTCAATTAGCTTTGTTTGACTTCATTTGACTTTAATTTGATTCAATTAGCTTTGTTGAATGTATTTAAGTTCCATTTGATTCAATTAGCTATGTTTGACTTCATTTGACTTTTTATTTGATTCAATTAATTTTGTTGAATGCATTTGAGTATCATTTGATTCAATTAGCTTTGTTGAATGCATTTTAGTTTCATTTGATTATATTAGCTATGTTTCGACTTTGCATTTGACTTTCATTTGATTCAATGAGTTTTGTTTGACTTCATTTGACTTTCATTTGATTCAATTAGCTTTGTTGAATGCATTTGAGTTTCATTTGATTTAATTAGCTTTGTTGAATACATTTGAGTTTATTTGATTCAATTAGCTTTGTTGAATGCATTTGAGTTTCATTTGATTCAATTAGCTTTATTGGACTTCATTTGACTTTCGTTTGATACGATTAGCTTTGTTTGATTTCATTTGATTTAATTAGCTTTGTTTGACTTCATTTTACTTTAATTTGATTCAATTAGCTTTTATGAATGCATTTGAGTTTCATTTGATTCAATTAGATTTGTTGAATGCATTTGAGTTTCATTTGATTCAATTAGCTATGTTTGACTTCATTTGAGTTTCATTTGATTCAATTAGCTTTGTTGAATGCATTTGAGTTTCATTTTATTCAATTAGCTTTACTGAATGTATTTGAGTTTCATTTGATTCAATATTTGCTTGACTTCGTTTGATTTTAATTTGAATCAATTAGCTTTGTTGAATGCATTTGAGTTTCATTTGATTCAATTAGTTTTGTTGAATGCATTGGATTTTCATTTGATTCATTTAGCTTTGTTGAATGCATTTGAGTATCATTTGATTCAATTAGCTTTGTTGAATGCATTTGAGTTTTCATTTGATTATATTAGCTATGTTTGACTTTGTTTTACTTTTATTTGATTCAATTAGCTTCGTTTGACTTCATTTGACTTTCATTTGATTCAATTAGCTTTGTTTAGCTTCATTTTACTTTAATTTGATTCAATTAGCTTTGTAGAATGCATTTGAGTTTCATTTGATTCAATTACCTTTGTTGAATGCATTTGAGTTTCATTTGATTCTATTATCTATGTTTGACTTCATTTGACTTTCATTTGATTCAATTAGCTTCGTTTGACTTTATTTTACTTTAATTTGATTCAATTAGCTTTGTTGAATGCATTTGAGTTAAATTTGATTCAATTAGCTTTATTGAATGCATTTGACTTTCATTTGATTCAATTAGCTTTGTTGAATGCATTTGAGTATCATTTGATTCAATTAGTTTTGTTGAATGCATTTGATTTTCATTTGATTCAATTAATTTTGTTGAATGCATTTAAGTATCATTTGATTCAATTAGCTTTGTTGAATGCATTTGAGTTTCATTTGATTATATTAGCTATGTTTGACTTTGTTTGACTTTCATTTGATTCAATTAGCCTTGTTTGACTTCATTTGACTTTAATTTGATTCAATTAGCTTTGTTGAATGCATTTGAGTTCCATTTGATTCAATTAGCTATGTTTGACTTCATTTGACTTTCATTTGATTCAATTAGCTTTGTTGAATGCATTTGAGTATCATTTGATTCAATTAGCTTTGTTGAATGCATTTTAGTTTCATTTGATTATATTAGCTATGTTTGACTTTGTTTGACTTTCATTTGATTCAATGAGTTTTGTTTGACTTCATTTGACTTTCATTTGAGTCAATTAGCTTTGTTGAATGCATTTGAGTTTCATTTGATTTAATTAGCTTTGTTGAATACATTTGAGTTTCATTTGATTCAATTAGCTTTGGTGAATGCATTTGAGTTTCATTTGATTCAATTAGCTTTATTGGACTTCATTTGACTTTCGTTTGATACGATTAGCTTTGTTTGATTTCATTTGATTTAATTAGCTTTGTTTGACTTCATTTTACTTTAATTTGATTCAATTAGATTTGTTGAATGCATTTGAGTTTCATTTGATTCAATTAGATTTGTTGAATGCATTTGAGTTTCATTTGATTCAATTAGCTATGTTTGACTTCATTTGAGTTTCATTTGATTCAATTAGCTTTGTTGAATGCATTTGAGTTTCATTTGATTCAATTAGCTTTATTGAATGCATTTGAGTTTCATTTGATTCAATAAGTTTTGCTTGACTTCGTTTGATTTTAATTTGAATCAATTAGCTTTGTTGAATGCATTTGAGTTTCATTTGATTCAATTAGTTTTGTTGAATGCATTGGATTTTCATTTGATTCATTTAGCTTTGTTGAATGCATTTGAGTATCATTTGATTCAATTAGCTTTGTTGAATGCATTTGAGTTTCATTTGATTATATTAGCTATGTTTGACTTTGTTTGACTTTTATTTGATTCAATTAGCTTCGTTTGACTTCATTTGACTTTCATTGGATTCAATTAGCTTGGTTTAGCTTCATTTTACTTTAATTTGATTCAATTAGCTTTGTTTAGCTTCATTTTACTTTAATTTGATTCAATTAGCGTTGTAGAATGCATTTGAGTTTCATTTGATTCAATTAGCTTTGTTGAATGCATTTGAGTTTCATTTGATTATATTAGCTATGTTTGACTTTGTTTGACTTTTATTTGATTCAATTAGCTTTGTTTGACTTCATTTGACTTTCATTTGATTCAATTAGCTTTGTTTAGCTTCATTTTACTTTAATTTGATTCAATTAGCGTTGTAGAATGCATTTGAGTTTCATTTGATTCAATTACCTTTGCTGAATGCATTTGAGTTTCATTTGATTCTATTATCTATGTTTGACTTCATTTGACTTTCATTTGATTCAATTAGCTTCGTTTGACTTTATTTTACTTTAATTTGATTCAATTAGCTTTGTTGAATGCATTTTAGTTAAATTTGATTCAATTAGCTTTATTGAATGCATTTGACTTTCATTTGATTCAATTAGCTTTGTTGAATGCATTTGATTTTCATTTGATTCAATTAATTTTGTTGAATGCATTTGAGTATCATTTGATTCAATTAGCTTTGTTGAATGCATTTGAGTTTCATTTGATTATGTTAGCTATGTTTGACTTTGTTTGACTTTCATTTGATTCAATGAGTTTTGTTTGACTTCATTTGACTTTCATTTGATTCAATTAGCTTTGTTAAATGCATTTGAGTTTCATTTGATTCAATTAGCTATGTTTGACTTTCATTTGATTCAATTAGCTTTGTTTGACTTCATTTTACTTTAATTTGATTCAATTAGCTTTGTTGAATGCATTTGAGTTTCATTTGATTTAATTCGCTTTGTTGAATGCATTTGAGTTTCATTTGATTCAATTAGCTATGTTTGACTTCATTTGACTTTCACTTGATTCAATTAACTTTGTTGAATTCATTTGAGTTTCATTTGATACAATTAGCTTTGTTGAATGCATTTGAGTTCCATTTGATTCAATTAGCTATGTTTGACTTCATTTGACTTTCATTTGATTCTATTAGCTTTGTTGAATGCATTTGAGTTTCATTTGATTCTATTAGCTATGTTTGACTTTGTTTGACTTTCATTTGATTCAATTAGCTTTGTTTGACTTTCACTTGATACAATTAGCTTTGTTGAATGCATTTGAGTTTCATTTGATTCAATTATCTATGTTTAACTTCATTTGACTTTCATTTGATTCAATTAGCTTTGATGAATGCATTTGAATTTCATTTGATTCTATTTGCTATGTTTGACTTTGTTTGACTTTCATTTGATTAAATTAGCTTTGTTTGACTTTAATTTGATTCAATTAGCTTTGTTGAATGCATTTGAGTTTCATTTGATTTAATTAGCTTTGTTGAAAGCATTTGAGTTTATTTGATTCAATTAGCTTTGTTGAATGCATTTGAGTTCCATTTGATTCAATTAGCTATGTTTGACTTCATTTGACTTTCATTTGATTCAATTAATTTTGTTGAATGCATTTGAGTATCATTTGATTCAACTAGCTTTGTTGAATGCATTTTAGTTTCATTTGATTATATTAGCTATGTTTGACTTTGTTTGACTTTCATTTGATTCAATTAGTTTTGTTTGACTTCATTTGACTTTCATTTGATTCAATTAGCTTTGTTGAATGCATTTGAGTTTCAATTAATTCAATTAGCTTTGTGGAATGCATTTGAGTTTCATTTGATTCTATTAGTTTTGTTGAATGCATTTGATTTTCATTTGATTCATTTAGCTTTGTTGAATGCATTTGAGTATCATTTGATTCAATTAGCTTTGTTGAATGCATTTGAGTTTCATTTGATTATATTTGCTATGTTTGACTTTGTTTGACTTTCATTTGATTCAATTAGTCTTGTTTGACTTCATTTGACTTTAATTTGATTCAATTAGCTTTGTTGAATGTATTTGAGTTCCATTTGATTCAATTAGCTATGTTTGACTTCATTTGACTTTCATTTGATTCAATTAATTTTGTTGAATGCATTTGAGTATCATTTGATTCAACTAGCTTTGTTGAATGCATTTTAGTTTCATTTGATTATATTAGCTATGTTTGACTTTGTTTGACTTTCATTTGATTCAATGAGTTTTGTTTGACTTTCATTTGACTTTCATTTGATTCAATTAGCTTTGCTGAATGCATTTGAGTTTCATTTGATTTAATTAGCTTTGTTGAATACATTTGAGTTTATTTGATTCAATTAGCTTTGGTGAATGCATTTGAGTTTCATTTGATTCAATTAGCTTTATTGGACTTCATTTGACTTTCGTTTGATACGATTAGCTTTGTTTGACTTCGTTTGATTTAATTAGCTTTGTTTGACTTCATTTTACTTTATTTTGATTCAATTAGATTTGTTGAATGCATTTGAGTTTCATTTGATTCAATTAAATTTGCTGAATGCATTTGAGTTTCATTTGATTCAATTAGCTATGTTTGACTTCATTTGAGTTTCACTTGATTCAATTAGCTTTGTTGAATGCATTTGAGTTTCATTTGATTCAATTAGCTTTACTGAATGCATTTGAGTTTCGTTTGATTCAATAAGTTTTGCTTGACTTCGTTTGATTTTAATTTGAATCAATTAGCTTTGTTGAATGCATTTGAGTTTCATTTGATTCAATTAGTTTTGTTGAATGCATTGGATTTTCATTTGATTCATTTAGCTTTGTTGAATGCATTTGAGTATCATTTGATTCAATTAGCTTTGTTGAATGCATTTGAGTTTCATTTGATTATATTAGCTATGTTTGACTTTGTTTGACTTTTATTTGATTCAATTAGCTTCGTTTGACTTCATTTGACTTTCATTTGATTCAATTAGCTTTGTTTAGCTTCATTTTACTTTAATTTGATTCAATTAGCGTTGTAGAATGCATTTGAGTTTCATTTGATTCAATTACCTTTGCTGAATGCATTTGAGTTTCATTTGATTCTATTATCTATGTTTGACTTCATTTGACTTTCATTTGATTCAATTAGCTTCGTTTGACTTTATTTTACTTTAATTTGATTCAATTAGCTTTGTTGAATGCATTTTAGTTAAATTTGATTCAATTAGCTTTATTAAATGCATTTGACTTTCATTTGATTCAATTAGCTTTGTTGAATGCATTTGAGTATCATTTGATTCAATTAGTTTTGTTGAATGCATTTTATTTTCATTTGATTCAATTAATTTTGTTGAATGCATTTGAGTATCATTTGATTCAATTAGCTTTGTTGAATGCATTTGAGTTTCATTTGATTCAATTAGCCTTGTTTGACTTCATTTGACTTTCATTTGATAGAATTAGCTTTGTTGAATGCATTTGAGTTCCATTTGATTCAATTAGCTATGTTTGACTTCATTTGACTTTCATTTGATTCAATTAATTTTGATGAATGCATTTGAGTATCATTTGAATCAATTAGATTTATTGGACTTCATTTGACTTTCTTTTGATACGATTAGCTTTGTTTGACTTCATTTGATTTAATTAGCTTTGTTTGACTTCATTTTACTTTAATTTGATTCAATTAACTTTGTTGAATGCATTTGAGTTTCATTTGATACAATTAGCTTTCTTGAATGCATTTTGAGTTCCATTTGATTCAATTAGCTATGTTTGACTTCATTTGACTTTCATTTGATTCAATTAGCTTTGTTGAATGCATTTGAGTTTCATTTGATTCTATTAGCTATGTTTGACTTTGTTTGACTTTCATTTGATTCAATTAGCTTTGTTTGACTTTCATTTGATACAATTAGCTTTGTTGAATGCATTTGAGTTCCATTTGATTCAATTAGCTATGTTTGACTTCATTTGACTTTCATTTGATTCAATTAGCTTTGATGAATGCATTTGAGTTTCATTTGATTCTATTAGCTATGTTTGACTTTCATTTGATTAAATTAGTTTTGTTTGACTTTAATTTGATTCAATTAGCTTTGTTGAATGCATTTGAGTTTCATTTGATTTAATTAGCTTTATTGAAAGCATTTGAGTTTATTTGATTCAATTAGCTTTGTTGAATGCATTTGAGTTCCATTTGATTCAATTAGGTTTGTTTGACTTCATTTGACTTTCATTTGATTCAATTAGCTTTGAT
The DNA here is from genome assembly GCA_947648045.1 of Beta corolliflora. NCBI lineage: Eukaryota > Viridiplantae > Streptophyta > Magnoliopsida > Caryophyllales > Amaranthaceae > Beta > Beta corolliflora. The sequence continues at coordinate 103,044 of CANSZD010000809.1, forward strand.
GAATGCATTTGAGTTTCATTTGATTCTATTAGCTATGTTTGACTTTCATTTGATTAAATTAGCTTTGTTTGACTTTAATTTGATTCAATTAGCTTTGTTGAATGCATTTGAGTTTCATTTGATTTAATTAGCTTTCTTGAAAGCATTTGAGTTTATTTGATTCAATTAACTTTGTTGAATGCATTTGAGTTCCATTTGATTCAATTAGCTTTGTTTGACTTCATTTGACTTTCATTTGATTCAATTAGCTTTGTTGAATGCATTTTAGTTAAATTTGATTCAATTAGCTTTATTAAATGCATTTGACTTTCATTTGATTCAATTAGCTTTGTTGAATGCATTTGAGTATCATTTGATTCAATTAGTTTTGTTGAATGCATTTTATTTTCATTTGATTCAATTAATTTTGTTGAATGCATTTGAGTATCATTTGATTCAATTAGCTTTGTTGAATGCATTTGAGTTTCATTTGATTCAATTAGCCTTGTTTGAATTCATTTGACTTTCATTTGATAGAATTAGCTTTGTTGAATGCATTTGAGTTCCATTTGATTCAATTAGCTATGTTTGACTTCATTTGACTTTCATTTGATTCAATTAATTTTGATGAATGCATTTGAGTATCATTTGAATCAATTAGATTTATTGGACTTCATTTGACTTTCTTTTGATACGATTAGCTTTGTTTGACTTCATTTGATTTAATTAGCTTTGTTTGACTTCATTTTACTTTAATTTGATTCAATTAACTTTGTTGAATGCATTTGAGTTTCATTTGATACAATTAGCTTTGCTGAATGCATTTTGAGTTCCATTTGATTCAATTAGCTATGTTTGACTTCATTTGACTTTCATTTGATTCAATTAGCTTTGTTGAATGCATTTGAGTTTCATTTGATTCTATTAGCTATGTTTGACTTTGTTTGACTTTCATTTGATTCAATTAGCTTTGTTTGACTTTCATTTGATACAATTAGCTTTGTTGAATGCATTTGAGTTCCATTTGATTCAATTAGCTATGTTTGACTTCATTTGACTTTCATTTGATTCAATTAGCTTTGATGAATGCATTTGAGTTTCATTTGATTCTATTAGCTATGTTTGACTTTCATTTGATTAAATTAGCTTTGTTTGACTTTAATTTGATTCAATTAGCTTTGTTGAATGCATTTGAGTTTCATTTGATTTAATTAGCTTTATTGAAAGCATTTGAGTTTATTTGATTCAATTAGCTTTGTTGAATGCATTTGAGTTCCATTTGATTCAATTAGGTTTGTTTGACTTCATTTGACTTTCATTTGATTCAATTAGCTTTGATGAATGCATTTGAGTTTCATTTGATTCTATTAGCTATGTTTGACTTTCATTTGATTAAATTAGCTTTGTTTGACTTTAATTTGATTCAATTAGCTTTGTTGAATGCATTTGAGTTTCATTTGATTTAATTAGCTTTCTTGAAAGCATTTGAGTTTATTTGATTCAATTAGCTTTGTTGAATGCTTTTGAGTTCCATTTGATTCAATTAGCTTTGTTTGACTTCATTTGACTTTCATTTGATTCAATTAGCTTTGTTGAATGCATTTGAGTTTCATTTGATTATATTAGCTATGTTTGACTTTGTTTGACTTTCATTTGATTCAATTAGTTTTGTTTGACTTCATTTGACTTTCATTTGATACAATTAGCTTTGTTGAATGCATTTGAGTTCCATTTGATTCAATTAGCTATGTTTGACTTCATTTGACTTTCATTTGATTCAATTAGCTTTGATGAATGCATTTGAGTTTCATTTGATTCTATTAGCTATGTTTGACTTTGTTTGACTTTCATTTGAATCAATTAGCTTTGTTTGACTTTAATTTGATTCAATTAGCGTTGCTGAATGCATTTGAGTTTCATTTGATTTAATTAGCTTTGATGAATGCATTTGAGTTTATTTGATTCAATTAGCTTTGTTTAATGCATTTGAGTTTCATTTGATTATATTAGCAATGTTTGACTTTGTTTGACTTTCATTTGATTCAATTAGCCTTGTTTGACTTCATTTGACTTTCATTTGATACAATTAGCTTTGTTGAATGCATTTGAGTTCCATTTGATTCAATTAGCTATGTTTGACTTCATTTGACTTTCATTTGACTCAATTAATTTTGTTGAATGCATTTGAGTATCATTTGATTCAATTAGCTTTATTGGACTTCATTTGACTTTCGTTTGATACGATTAGCTTTGTTTGACTTCATTTGATTTAATTAGCTTTGTTTGACTTCATTTACTTTAATTTGATTCAATTAGCTTTGTTGAATGCATTTGAGTTTCATTTGATTCAATTAGATTTATTGAATGCATTTGAGTTTCATTTGATTCAATTAGCTATGTTTGACTTCATTTGACTTTCACTTGATTCAATTAACTTTGTTGAATTCATTTGAGTTTCATTTGATACAATTAGCTTTGTTGAATGCATTTGAGTTCCATTTGATTCAATTAGCTATGTTTGACTTCATTTGACTTTCATTTGATTCTATTAGCTTTGTTGAATGCATTTGAGTTTCATTTGATTCTATTAGCTATGTTTGACTTTGTTTGACTTTCATTTGATTCAATTAGCTTTGTTTGACTTTCATATGATACAATTAACTTTGTTGAATGCATTTGAGTTTCATTTGATTCAATTAGCTATGTTTAACTTCATTTGACTTTCATTTGATTCAATTAGCTTTGATGAATGCATTTGAGTTTCATTTGATTCTATTAGCTATGTTTGACTTTGTTTGACTTTCATTTGATTAAATTAGCTTTGTTTGACTTTAATTTGATTCAATTAGCTTTGTTGAATGCATTTGAGTTTCATTTGATTTAATTAGCTTTGTTGAAAGCATTTGAGTTTATTTGATTCAATTAGCTTTGTTGAATGCATTTGAGTTCCATTTGATTCAATTAGCTATGTTTGACTTCATTTGACTTTCATTTGATTCAATTAGCTTTGTTGAATGCATTTGAGTATCATTTGATTCAATTAGATTTGTTGAATGCATTAGAGTTTCATTTGATTATATTTGCTATGTTTGACTTTGTTTGACTTTCATTTGATTCAATTAGTTTTGTTTGACTTCATTTGACTTTCTGATATGGTTATGGATGGACAAATTCTAGTTCTGTTAGGATTTGTTTGTCAACTATCTTTATTTGTTTTATTAGGTTGGTTGCATGGTTTTACTTTACTCTTAAAGTAGAGGTTTTACATGTAACGGAAAATATGTCTTTTATTATGTTTGTTAGTTAAATTAGTTATTGTCGTTGAGTCATTTTTATTTTAGTTGGTTGTAATAAGAGCCGAAAAATCTGAGTTGTAATAGCTTAGGTTTTAGGCGTGTGGTTTTTGGTATTTAAGGAAAGTGTTGCATCTCTTTCCTTAAAGCTATTGTTTCCTTAAGTTCTAGCTAGATTCTAGGCTTAGGTTTAGGGGAAACTTTCCTAAAATTATGTGCTAGTTGGCGTGTGGTGTATTGCCTTGGAGAGCAAGGATTTCTTGCTGCTCTTAGCCTTATAAATAGGCGCCTAATCAATAAAGAAGATCAGTTTTGAGTTTTGATAAAAGTGATTCCTTTGTGAATTATTGTTGTTTTTGCCGAGATAGCAAAATAACACCGTTGAATTTAGCCGAGATAGCTTTATTTTTCAAACCTAGTTCAATTCATACCGAGATAGTTGAATTGTTCATACCCTTGTTTATTACTCTCGTCCACAAAAAGCACAAAACACAAAAAGAGTCCGAAAATAGCCTCGAAAAATCATATCAGTTGGTATCAGAGCAGTGTTACGAAAAGGAGCGTGAGGGCGCGTGTAAGCTCTAAATCTTGATTTTCTTGTTTCTTTGGAAAGCTAACATACAGACCTACGTTGTGTCAAAATTTCAGCTTGATCCAAATAGTAACGAAGTCACAGCGAAGCAAACAATCCGACGTTCTCATGGGAGACAGTGAAGAGGATCGACGAAGGGATGCCATGTTGGAAGCACTTGCCAAACAAAACGAAACCTTGCAAGACATGATCACCCAACTGACATTGGAGGTGTTTAAGAAGAAGAAGGGGGATGAGACACGTTCACAAAGGGACGAGTTGATTAAGCTTGGAGACTTTCCTGAGTTCAATGGTTTGAAAGATCCTCAAGCTTATTTGAATTGGGAAAGAAGAATAGAACGCCTCTTTGATCATAAAGGTATGGATGAATCTCAGCGTTTTAATCATGCTATACTTAAACTTAATGATTATGCATCTGATTGGTATGATTCTTTTCAAGTCCAAAGAGTGAGAGATGGGAAAGACAAGATTAAAACTTGGACTTCATTAAAAGCGAAATTGAGAAAACGGTTTGTTCCCAAGTCCTATAAGCAAGAGTTGTACCTTAGACTAAGTTCTTTTCAACAAAATCATCTGTCTATGGCTGAATATGTGATTGAATTTGAAAAGTTATATTTGGCATGTGGGTGTAAGGAAGAGGAGGAACAAAAGATGGCTAAATTTCGTTTTGGTATGAACACACCTATTGCTAATCTTGTTGAATTGCAAACTTATGACACGTTTGATGAGTTGTGTCAATTAGCAAGTAAGGTAGAAAGGCAGCAAAAGGAGGCTAAGAGTAAGAGTGCTCGTGTGTCTTTCACTCCAAAAACCGAAACTTCCGTTCCTTTTGTGAAGATCGAAACTTTGGTCAAGGGGAAGGAAAGTGGTGAAACTTCTCAACCTTTGCTCTAGATGCTACTCATAAGGCACGAAAAACAGGTTTGTTTTCGGTGTCAAGGTATTGGTCATGTGGCTCGAAGTTGTCCTAATAAGATCTTGATTTCTAGAGAGGAGTATGATGCTTACTTTCTTTGAGGACTCTCACACCAACCCGCAGTCATCTCATGCTTGTGATGATGATGTTGAAAATCCTTCTTTTTGGGACCAACAACCGGTTTGTAAGCCGGAAAATGAACGCACATTGATCTTGAGGCGTAGCTTCTTTGTCCACCATAGATGTTGAACATAACGACGAACAAAGGTCCAATCTTTTCCATTCAAATTGCTTAATTAATGGTAAAGTTTGTTCGTTTATTATTGACGATTGGTTCGTGTACCAATGCGTGTGCATTATCTATCATTGATCCTTTGAAACTTCCTACGCGTGCACATCCTCAACCCTACAAGCTAAGCTGGTTTAATGATGATGGAATATGGGTAAAGAAACAAGCTTTAGTTGGTTTTCGTGTGGGTGACTATATGGATCAGTTATGGTGCGACGCAATTCCTATGAATGCATGTTCGTTGCTGCTAGGTAGGCCATGGCAAAGTGATCGTCAAGTGCTTCATAATGGTAAGACCAATGCGTATTCGGTGTTGGTAGGAGACAAACGTATGTTCTTTGCAGCCCTTACCTCCTCGTCGGGCCATCTCCCACCTACCTACGGCCACACAAGCATCTAAGACACAACCCACGCACAACAAGACCGAGGCTTCTTCGCACATTTGCTTGAGTTCATGCCAACAAGAAGTGCTGGAATCCGCGCGCAACAAGAAAGAGATACGTGCTCATGTTTTGCAAATGCAACGAGGCACACACTTAGCTAAGGGTGATCGAGTTTGGTTGTCTCTTGCTGCTCAAAGGTTGCACATTAATCATAAGCATGACGAGCCAATAGATGAAGGACCCTTTGAGATCATAGAGAAGCTTGGTTACGAGACATTCAAGGTGTTGCTTGGGAATGGAATATGTGCTACTTTGACTTCTGCCGACTTGGTACCTTGCTTTCAAGAAAATGTAACTTGAGGACAAGTTTTTTTTTTTTTTCAAGAGGGGGAGTATGATATGGTTATGGATGGACAAATTCTAGTTCTGTTAGGATTTGTTTGTCAACTATCTTTATTTGTTTTATTAGGTTGGTTGCATGGTTTTACTTTACTCTTAAAGTAGAGGTTTTACATGTAACGGAAAATATGTCTTTTATTATGTTTGTTAGTTAAATTAGTTATTGTCGTTGAGTCATTTTTATTTTAGTTGGTTGTAATAAGAGCCAAAAAATCGAGTTGTAATAGCTTAGGTTTTAGGCGTGTGGTTTTTGGTATTTAAGGAAAGTGTTGCATCTCTTTCCTTAAAGCTATTGTTTCCTTAAGTTCTAGCTAGATTCTAGGCTTAGGTTTAGGGGAAACTTTCCTAAAATTATGTGCTAGTTGGCGTGTGGTGTATTGCCTTGGAGAGCAAGGATTTCTTGCTGCTCTTAGCCTTATAAATAGGCGCCTAATCAATAAAGAAGATCAGTTTTGAGTTTTGATAAAGGTGATTCCTTTGTGAATTATTGTTGTTTTTGCCGAGATAGCAAAATAACACCGTTGAATTTAGCCGAGATAGCTTTATTCTTCAAACCTAGTTCAATTCATACCGAGATAGTTGAATTGTTCATACCCTTGTTTATTACTCTCGTCCACAAAAAGCACAAAACACAAAAAGAGTCCGAAAATAGCCTCGAAAAATCATAACACTTTCATTTGATTCAATTAGCTTTGTTGAATGCATTTGAGTTTCAATTAATTCAATTAGCTTTGTGGAATGCATTTGAGTTTCATTTGATTCTATTAGTTTTGTTGAATGCATTTGATTTTCATTTGATTCAATTAATTTTGTTGAATGCATTTGAGTATCATTTGATTCAATTAGCTTTGTTGAATGCATTTGAGTTTCATTTGATTATATTAGCTATGTTTGACTTTGTTTGACTTTCATTTGATTCAATGAGTTTTGTTTGACTTCATTTGACTTTCATTTGATTCAATTAGCTTTGTTAAATGCATTTGAGTTTCATTTGATTCAATTAGCTATGTTTGACTTTCATTTGATTCAATTAGCTTTGTTTGACTTCATTTTACTTTAATTTGATTCAATTAGCTTTGTTGAATGCATTTGAGTTTCATTTGATTTAATTAGCTTTGTTGAACGCATTTGAGTTTCATTTGATTCAATAAGTTTTGCTTGACTTCGTTTGATTTTAATTTGAATCAATTAGCTTTGTTGAATGCATTTGAGTTTCATTTGATTCAATTAGTTTTGTTGAATGCATTGGATTTTCATTTGATTCATTTAGCTTTGTTCAATGCATTTGAGTATCATTTGATTCAATTAGCTTTGTTGAATGCATTTGAGTTTTATTTGATTATATTAGCTATGTTTGACTTTGTTTGACTTTTATTTGATTCAATTAGCTTCGTTTGACTTCATTTGACTTTCATTTGATTCAATTTGCTTTGTTGAATGTATTTGAGTTCCATTTGATTCAATTAGCTATGTTTGACTTCATTTGACTTTCATTTGATTCAATTAATTTTGTTGAATGCATTTGAGTATCATTTGATTCAACTAGCTTTATTGAATGTATTTTAGTTTCATTTGATTATATTAGCTATGTTTGACTTTGTTTGACTTTCATTTGATTCAATTAGCTTCGTTTGACTTCATTTGACTTTCATTTGATTCAATTAGCTTTGTTTAGCTTCATTTTACTTTAATTTGATTCAATTAGCTTTGTAGAATGCATTTGAGTTTCATTTGATTCAATTACCTTTGCTGAATGCATTTGAGTTTCATTTGATTCTATTATCTATGTTTGACTTCATTTGACTTTCATTTGATTCAATTAACTTCGTTTGACTTTATTTTACTTTAATTTGATTCAATTAGCTTTGTTGAATGCATTTGAGTTAAATTTGATTCAATTAGCTTTATTGAATGCATTTGACTTTCATTTGATTCAATTAGCTTTGTTGAATGCATTTGAGTATCATTTGATTCAATTAGTTTTGTTGAATGCATTTGATTTTCATTTGATTCAATTAATTTTGTTGAATGCATTTGAGTATCATTTGATTCAATTAGCTTTGTTGAATGCATTTGAGTTTCATTTGATTATATTAGCTATGTTTGACTTTGTTTGACTTTCATTTGATTCAATTAGCTTTGTTTGACTTCATTTGACTTTAATTTGATTCAATTAGCTTTGTTGAATGTATTTGAGTTCCATTTGATTCAATTAGCTATGTTTGACTTCATTTGACTTTCATTTGATTCAATTAATTTTGTTGAATGTATTTGAGTATCATTTGATTCAACTAGCTTTGTTGAATGCATTTTAGTTTCATTTGATTATATTAGCTATGTTTGACTTTGTTTGACTTTCATTTGATTCAATGAGTTTTGTTTGACTTCATTTGACTTTCATTTGATTCAATTAGCTTTGTTGAATGCATTTGAGTTTCATTTGATTTAATTAGCTTTGTTGAATACATTTGAGTTTATTTGATTCAATTAGCTTTGGTGAATGCATTTGAGTTTCATTTGATTCAATTAGCTTTATTGGACTTCATTTGACTTTCGTTTGATACGATTAGCTTTGTTTGACTTCATTTGATTTAATTAGCTTTGTTTGACTTCATTTTACTTTAATTTGATTCAATTAGATTTGTTGAATGCATTTGAGTTTCATTTGATTCAATTAGATTTGTTGAATGCATTTGAGTTTCATTTGATTCAATTAGCTATGTTTGACTTCATTTGAGTTTCACTTGATTCAATTAGCTTTGTTGAATGCATTTGAGTTTCATTTGATTCAATTAGCTTTACTGAATGCATTTGAGTTTCATTTGATTCAATAAGTTTTGCTTGACTTCGTTTGATTTTAATTTGAATCAATTAGCTTTGTTGAATGCATTTGAGTTTCATTTGATTCAATTAGTTTTGTTGAATGCATTGGATTTTCATTTGATTCATTTAGCTTTGTTGAATGCATTTGAGTATCATTTGATTCAATTAGCTTTGTTGAATGCATTTGAGTTTCATTTGATTATATTAGCTATGTTTGACTTTGTTTGATTTTTATTTGATTCAATTAGCTTCGTTTGACTTCATTTGACTTTCATTTGATTCAATTAGCTTTGTTTAGCTTCATTTTACTTTAATTTGATTCAATTAGCTTTGTAGAATGCATTTGAGTTTCATTTGATTCAATTACCTTTGCTGAATGCATTTGAGTTTCATTTGATTCTATTATCTATGTTTGACTTCATTTGACTTTCATTTGATTCAATTAGCTTCGTTTGACTTTATTTTACTTTAATTTGATTCAATTAGCTTTGTTGAATGCATTTTAGTTAAATTTGATTCAATTAGCTTTATTGAATGCATTTGACTTTCATTTGATTCAATTAGCTTTGTTGAATGCATTTGAGTATCATTTGATTCAATTAGTTTTGTTGAATGCATTTGATTTTCATTTGATTCAATTAATTTTGTTGAATGCATTTGAGTATCATTTGATTCAATTAGCTTTGTTGAATGCATTTGAGTTTCATTTGATTATATTAGCTATGTTTGACTTTGTTTGACTTTCATTTGATTCAATGAGTTTTGTTTGACTTCATTTGACTTTCATTTGATTCAATTAGCTTTGTTAAATGCATTTGAGTTTCATTTGATTCAATTAGCTATGTTTGACTTTCATTTGATTCAATTAGCTTTGTTTGACTTCATTTTACTTTAATTTGATTCAATTAGCTTTGTTGAATGCATTTGAGTTTCATTTGATTTAATTAGCTTTGTTGAACGCATTTGAGTTTCATTTGATTCAATAAGTTTTGCTTGACTTCGTTTGATTTTAATTTGAATCAATTAGCTTTGTTGAATGCATTTGAGTTTCATTTGATTCAATTAGTTTTGTTGAATGCATTGGATTTTCATTTGATTCATTTAGCTTTGTTCATTGCATTTGAGTATCATTTGATTCAATTAGCTTTGTTGAATGCATTTGAGTTTTATTTGATTATATTAGCTATGTTTGACTTTGTTTGACTTTTATTTGATTCAATTAGCTTCGTTTGACTTCATTTGACTTTCATTTGATTCAATTAGCTTTGTTGAATGTATTTGAGTTCCATTTGATTCAATTAGCTATGTTTGACTTCATTTGACTTTCATTTGATTCAATTAATTTTGTTGAATGCATTTGAGTATCATTTGATTCAATTAGCTTTGTTGAATGCATTTTAGTTTCATTTGATTATATTAGCTATGTTTGACTTTGTTTGACTTTCATTTGATTCAATTAGCTTCGTTTGACTTCATTTGACTTTCATTTGATTCAATTAGCTTTGTTTAGCTTCATTTTACTTTAATTTGATTCAATTAGCTTTGTAGAATGCATTTGAGTTTCATTTGATTCAATTACCTTTGCTGAATGCATTTGAGTTTCATTTGATTCTATTATCTATGTTTGACTTCATTTGACTTTCATTTGATTCAATTAGCTTCGTTTGACTTTATTTTACTTTAATTTGATTCAATTAGCTTTGTTGAATGCATTTGAGTTAAATTTGATTCAATTAGCTTTATTGAATGCATTTGACTTTCATTTGATTTAATTAGCTTTGTTGAATGCATTTGAGTATCATTTGATTCAATTAGTTTTGTTGAATGCATTTGATTTTCATTTGATTCAATTAATTTTGTTGAATGCATTTGAGTATCATTTGATTCAATTAGCTTTGTTGAATGCATTTGAGTTTCATTTGATTATATTAGCTATGTTTGACTTTGTTTGACTTTCATTTGATTCAATTAGCTTTGTTTGACTTCATTTGACTTTAATTTGATTCAATTAGCTTTGTTGAATGTATTTGAGTTCCATTTGATTCAATTAGCTATGTTTGACTTCATTTGACTTTCATTTGATTCAATTAATTTTGTTGAATGCATTTGAGTATCATTTGATTCAACTAGCTTTGTTGAATGCATTTTAGTTTCATTTGATTATATTAGCTATGTTTGACTTTCATTTGATTCAATGAGTTTTGTTTGACTTCATTTGACTTTCATTTGATTCAATTAGCTTTGTTGAATGCATTTGAGTTTCATTTGATTTAATTAGCTTTGTTGAATACATTTGAGTTTATTTGATTCAATTAGCTTTGGTGAATGCATTTGAGTTTCATTTGATTCAATTAGCTTTATTGGACTTCATTTGACTTTCGTTTGATACGATTAGCTTTGTTTGACTTCATTTGATTTAATTAGCTTTGTTTGACTTCATTTTACTTTATTTTGATTCAATTAGATTTGTTGAATGCATTTGAGTTTCATTTGATTCAATTAGATTTGTTGAATGCATTTGAGTTTCATTTGATTCAATTAGCTATGTTTGACTTCATTTGAGTTTCACTTTATTCAATTAGCTTTGTTGAATGCATTTGAGTTTCATTTGATTCAATTAGCTTTACTGAATGCATTTGAGTTTCATTTGATTCAATAAGTTTTGCTTGACTTAGTTTGATTTTAATTTGAATCAATTAGCTTTGTTGAATGCATTTGAGTTTCATTTGATTCAATTAGTTTTGTTGAATGCATTGGATTTTCATTTGATTCATTTAGCTTTGTTGAATGCATTTGAGTATCATTTGATTCAATTAGCTTTGTTGAATGCATTTGAGTTTCATTTGATTATATTAGCTATGTTTGACTTTGTTTGATTTTTATTTGATTCAATTAGCTTCGTTTGACTTCATTTGACTTTCATTTGATTCAATTAGCTTTGTTTAGCTTCATTTTACTTTAATTTGATTCAATTAGCTTTGTAGAATGCATTTGAGTTTCATTTGATTCAATTACCTTTGCTGAATGCATTTGAGTTTCATTTGATTCTATTATCTATGTTTGACTTCATTTGACTTTCATTTGATTCAATTAGCTTCGTTTGACTTTATTTTACTTTAATTTGATCCAATTAGCTTTGTTGAATGCATTTTAGTTAAATTTGATTCAATTAGCTTTATTGAATGCATTTGACTTTCATTTGATTCAATTAGCTTTGTTGAATGCATTTGAGTATCATTTGATTCAATTAGTTTTGTTGAATGCATTTGATTTTCATTTGATTCAATTAATTTTGTTGAATGCATTTGAGTATCATTTGATTCAATTAGCTTTGTTGAATGCATTTGAGTTTCATTTGATTATATTAGCTATGTTTGACTTTGTTTGACTTTCATTTGATTCAATGAGTTTTGTTTGACTTCATTTGACTTTCATTTGATTCAATTAGCTTTGTTAAATGCATTTGAGTTTCATTTGATTCAATTAGCTATGTTTGACTTTCATTTGATTCAATTAGCTTTGTTTGACTTCATTTTACTTTAATTTGATTCAATTAGCTTTGTTGAATGCATTTGAGTTAAATTTGATTTAATTCGCTTTGTTGAATGCATTTGAGTTTCATTTGATTTAATTAGCTATGTTTGACTTCATTTGACTTTCACTTGATTCAATTAACTTTGTTGAATTCATTTGAGTTTCATTTGATACAATTAGCTTTGTTGAATGCATTTGAGTTCCATTTGATTCAATTAGCTATGTTTGACTTCATTTGACTTTCATTTGATTCTATTAGCTTTGTTGAATGCATTTGAGTTTCATTTGATTCTATTAGCTATGTTTGACTTTGTTTGACTTTCATTTGATTCAATTAGCTTTGTTTGACTTTCATATGATACAATTAGCTTTGTTGAATGCATTTGAGTTTCATTTGATTCAATTAGCTATGTTTAACTTCATTTGACTTTTATTTGATTCAATTAGCTTTGATGAATGCATTTGAGTTTCATTTGATTCTATTAGCTATGTTTGACTTTGTTTGACTTTCATTTGATTCAATTAGCTTTGTTTGACTTTAATTTGATTCAATTAGCTTTGTTGAATGCATTTGAGTTTCATTTGATTTAATTAGCTTTGTTGAAAGCATTTGAGTTTATTTGATTCAATTAGCTTTGTTAAAAGTATTTGAGTTCCATTTGATTCAATTAGCTATGTTTGACTTCATTTGATTCAATTAGCTTTGTTGAATGCATTTGAGTATCATTTGATTCAATTAGCTTTGTTGAATGCATTAGAGTTTCATTTGATTATATTAGCTATGTTTGACTTTGTTTGACTTTCATTTGATTCAATTAGTTTTGTTTGACTTCATTTGACTTTCATTTGATTCAATTAGCTTTGTTGAATGCGTTTGAGTTTCAATAAATTCAATTTGCTTTGTGGAATGCATTTGAGTTTCATTTGATTCTATTAGTTTTGTTGAATGCATTTGATTTTCATTTGATTCATTTAGCTTTGTTGAATGCATTTGAGTATCATTTGATTTAATTAGCTTTGTTGAATGCATTTGAGTTTCATTTGATTAAATTAGCTATGTTTGACTTTTGTTTGACTTTCATTTGATTCAATTAGTCTTGTTTGACTTCATTTGACTTTTATTTGATTCAATTAGCTTTGTTGAATGTATTTGAGTTCCATTTGACTTCATTTGACTTTCATTTGATTCAATTAATTTTGTTGAATGCATTTGAGTATCATTTGATTCAACTAGCTTTGTTGAATGCATTTTAGTTTCATTTGATTATATTAGCTATGTTTGACTTTGTTTGACTTTCATTTGATTCAATGAGTTTTGTTTGACTTCATTTGACTTTCATTTGATTCATTTAGCTTTGTTGAATGCATTTGAGTTTATTTGATTTAATTAGTTTTGTTTGACTTCATTTGAGTTTCATTTGATTTAATTAGCTTTGTTGAATACATTTGAGTTTATTTGATTCAATTAGCTTTGGTGAATGCATTTGAGTTTCATTTGATTCAATTAGCTTTATTGGACTTCATTTGACTTTCGTTTGATACGATTAGCTTTGTTTGACTTCATTTGATTTAATTAGCTTTGTTTGACTTCATTTTACTTTAATTTGATTCAATTAGCTTTGTTGAATGCATTTGAGTTTCATTTGATTCAATTAGATTTGTTGAATGCATTTGAGTTTCATTTGATTCAATTAGCTATGTTTGACTTCATTTGAGTTTCATTTGATTCAATTAGCTTTGTTGAATGCATTTGAGTTTCATTTGATTCAATTAGCTTTATTTGACTTCATTTGAGTTTCATTTGATTCAATAAGTTTTGTTTGACTTCGTTTGATTTTAATTTGAATCAATTAGCTTTGTTGAATGCATTTGAGTTTCATTTGATTCAATTAGTTTTGTTGAATGCATTGGATTTTCATTTGATTCATTTAGCTTTGTTGAATGCATTTGAGTATCATTTGATTCAATTAGCTTTGTTGAATGCATTTGAGTTTCATTTGATTATATTAGCTATGTTTGACTTTGTTTGACTTTTATTTGATTCAATTAGCTTTGTTTGACTTCATTTGACTTTCATTTGATTCAATTAGCTTTGTTTAGCTTCATTTTACTTTAATTTGATTCAATTAGCTTTGTAGAATGCATTTGAGTTTCATTTGATTCAATTAGTTTTGTTGAATGCATTTGATTTTCATTTGATTCAATTAATTTTGTTGAATGCATTTGAGTATCATTTGATTCAATTAGCTTTGTTGAATGCATTTGAGTTTCATTTGATTATATTAGCTATGTTTGACTTTGTTTGACTTTCATTTGATTCAATGAGTTTTGTTTGACTTCATTTGACTTTCATTTGATTCAATTAGCTTTGTTGAATGCATTTGAGTTTCATTTGATTTAATTAGCTTTGTTGAATACATTTGAGTTTCATTTGATTCAATTAGCTATGTTGAATGCATTTGAGTTTCATTTGATTCAATTAGCTTTATTGGACTTCATTTGACTTTCGTTTGATACGATTAGCTTTGTTTGACTTCATTTGATTTAATTAGCTTTGTTTGACTTCATTTTACTTTAATTTGATTCAATTAGCTTTGTTGAATGCATTTGAGTTTCATTTGATTCAATTAGCTTTGTTGAATGCATTTGAGTTTCATTTGATTCAATTAGCTATGTTTGACTTCATTTGAGTTTCACTTTATTCAATTAGCTTTGTTGAATGCATTTGAGTTTCATTTGATTCAATTAGCTTTGTTGAATGCATTTGAGTTTCATTTGATTCAATAAGTTTTGTTTGACTTAGTTTGATTTTCATTTGACTCAATTAGCTTTGTTGAATGCATTTGAGTTTCATTTGATTCAATTAGTTTTGTTGAATGCATTTGATTTTCATTTGATTCATTTAGCTTTGTTGAATGCATTTGAGTATCATTTGATTCAATTAGCTTTGTTGAATGCATTTGAGTTTCATTTGATTATATTAGCTATGTTTGACTTTGTTTGATTTTTATTTGATTCAATTAGCTTTGTTTGACTTCATTTGACTTTCATTTGATTCAATTAGCTTTGTTTAGCTTCATTTTACTTTAATTTGATTCAATTAGCTTTGTAGAATGCATTTGAGTTTCATTTGATTCAATTACCTTTGTTGAATGCATTTGAGTTTCATTTGATTCTATTATCTATGTTTGACTTCATTTGACTTTCATTTGATTCAATTAGCTTCATTTGACTTTAATTTATTTTAATTTGATCCAATTAGCTTTGTTGAATGCATTTTAGTTAAATTTGATTCAATTAGCTTTATTGAATGCATTTGACTTTCATTTGATTCAATTAGCTTTGTTGAATGCATTTGAGTATCATTTGATTCAATTAGTTTTGTTGAATGCATTTGATTTTCATTTGATTCAATTAATTTTGTTGAATGCATTTGAGTATCATTTGATTCAATTAGCTTTGTTGAATGCATTTGAGTTTCATTTGATTATATTAGCTATGTTTGACTTTGTTTGACTTTCATTTGATTCAATGAGTTTTGTTTGACTTCATTTGACTTTCATTTGATTCAATTAGCTTTGTTGAATGCATTTGAGTTTCATTTGATTCAATTAGCTATGTTTGACTTTCATTTGATTCAATTAGCTTTGTTTGACTTCATTTTACTTTAATTTGATTCAATTAGCTTTGTTGAATGCATTTGAGTTTCATTTGATTTAATTAGCTTTGTTGAATGCATTTGAGTTTCATTTGATTCAATTAGCTATGTTTGACTTCATTTGACTTTCACTTGATTCAATTACCTTTGTTGAATTCATTTGAGTTTCATTTGATACAATTAGCTTTGTTGAATGCATTTGAGTTCCATTTGATTCAATTAGCTATGTTTGACTTCATTTGACTTTCATTTGATTCTATTAGCTTTGTTGAATGCATTTGAGTTTCATTTGATTCTATTAGCTATGTTTGACTTTGTTTGACTTTCATTTGATTCAATTAGCTTTGTTTGACTTTCATTTGATACAATTAGCTTTGTTGAATGCATTTGAGTTTCATTTGATTCAATTAGCTATGTTTAACTTCATTTGACTTTCATTTGATTCAATTAGCTTTGATGAATGCATTTGAGTTTCATTTGATTCTATTAGCTATGTTTGACTTTGTTTGACTTTCATTTGATTAAATTAGCTTTGTTTGACTTTAATTTGATTCAATTAGCTTTGTTGAATGCATTTGAGTTTCATTTGATTTAATTAGCTTTGTTGAAAGCATTTGAGTTTATTTGATTCAATTAGCTTTGTTGAATGCATTTGAGTTTCATTTGATTCAATTAGCTATGTTTGACTTTCATTTGATTCAATTAGCTTTGTTGAATGCATTTGAGTATCATTTGATTCAATTAGCTTTGTTGAATGCATTAGAGTTTCATTTGATTATATTAGCTATGTTTGACTTTGTTTGACTTTCATTTGATTCAATTAGTTTTGTTTGACTTCATTTGACTTTCATTTGATTCAATTAGCTTTGTTGAATGCATTTGAGTTTCAATTAATTCAATTAGCTTTGTGGAATGCATTTGAGTTTCATTTGATTCTATTAGTTTTGTTGAATGCATTTGATTTTCATTTGATTCATTTAGCTTTGTTGAATGCATTTGAGTATCATTTGATTTAATTAGCTTTGTTGAATGCATTTGAGTTTCATTTGATTAAATTAGCTATGTTTGACTTTGTTTGACTTTCATTTGATTCAATTAGCCTTGTTTGACTTCATTTGACTTTAATTTGATTCAATTAGCTTTGTTGAATGTATTTGAGTTCCATTTGATTCAATTAGCTATGTTTGACTTCATTTGACTTTCATTTGATTCAATTAATTTTGTTGAATGCATTTGAGTATCATTTGATTCAACTAGCTTTGTTGAATGCATTTTAGTTTCATTTGATTATATTAGCTATGTTTGACTTTGTTTGACTTTCATTTGATTCAATGAGTTTTGTTTGACTTCATTTGACTTTCATTTGATTCAATTAGCTTTGTTGAATACATTTGAGTTTATTTGATTCAATTGAGCTTTGTTTGACTTCATTTGAGTTTCATTTGATTTAATTAGCTTTGTTGAATACATTTGAGTTTATTTGATTCAATTAGCTTTGGTGAATGCATTTGAGTTTCATTTGATTCAATTAGCTTTATTGGACTTCATTTGACTTTCGTTTGATACGATTAGCTTTGTTTGACTTCATTTGATTTAATTAGCTTTGTTTGACTTCATTTTACTTTAATTTCATTCAATTAGCTTTGTTGAATGCATTTGAGTTTCATTTGATTCAATTAGATTTGTTGAATGCATTTGAGTTTCATTTGATTCAATTAGCTATGTTTGACTTCATTTGAGTTTCACTTGATTCAATTAGCTTTGTTGAATGCATTTGAGTTTCATTTGATTCAATTAGCTTTGTTGAATGCATTTGAGTTTCATTTGATTCAATAAGTTTTGCTTGACTTCGTTTGATTTTAATTTGAATCAATTAGCTTTGTTGAATGCATTTGAGTTTCATTTGATTCAATTAGTTTTGTTGAATGCATTGGATTTTCATTTGATTCATTTAGCTTTGTTGAATGCATTTGAGTATCATTTGATTCAATTAGCTTTGTTGAATGCATTTGAGTTTCATTTGATTATATTAGCTATGTTTGACTTTGTTTGACTTTTATTTGATTCAATTAACTTCGTTTGACTTCATTTGACTTTCATTTGATTCAATTAGCTTTGTTTAGCTTCATTTTACTTTAATTTGATTCAATTAACTTTGTAGAATGCATTTGAGTTTCATTTGATTCAATTAGTTTTGTTGAATGCATTTGATTTTCATTTGATTCAATTAATTTTGTTGAATGCATTTGAGTATCATTTGATTCAATTAGCTTTGTTGAATGCATTTGAGTTTCATTTGATTATATTAGCTATGTTTGACTTTGTTTGACTTTCATTTGATTCAATGAGTTTTGTTTGACTTCATTTGACTTTCATTTGATTCAATTAGCTTTGTTAAATGCATTAGAGTTTCATTTGATTCAATTAGCTATGTTTGACTTTCATTTGATTCAATTAGCTTTGTTTGACTTCATTTTACTTTAATTTGATTCAATTAGCTTTGTTGAATGCATTTGAGTTTCATTTGATTTAATTAGTTTTGTTGAATGCATTTGATTTTAATTTGAATCAATTAGCTTTGTTGAATGCATTTGAGTTTCATTTGATTCAATTAGTTTTGTTGAATGCATTGGATTTTCATTTGATTCATTTAGCTTTGTTGAATGCATTTGAGTATCATTTGATTCAATTAGCTTTGTTGAATGCATTTGAGTTTCATTAGATTATATTAGCTATGTTTGACTTTGTTTGACTTTTATTTGATTCAATTAGCTTCGTTTGACTTCATTTGACTTTCATTTGATTCAATTAGCTTTGTTTAGCTTCATTTTACTTTAATTTGATTCAATTAACTTTGTAGAATGCATTTGAGTTTCATTTGATTCAATTAGTTTTGTTGAATGCATTTGATTTTCATTTGATTCAATTAATTTTGTTGAATGCATTTGAGTATCATTTGATTCAATTAGCTTTGTTGAATGCATTTGAGTTTCATTTGATTATATTAGCTATGTTTGACTTTGTTTGACTTTCATTTGATTCAATGAGTTTTGTTTGACTTCATTTGACTTTCATTTGATTCAATTAGCTTTGTTGAATGCATTTGAGTTTCATTTGATTTAATTAGCTTTGTTGAATACATTTGAGTTTATTTGATTCAATTAGCTTTGGTGAATGCATTTGAGTTTCATTTGATTCAATTAGCTTTATTGGACTTCATTTGACTTTCGTTTGATACGATTAGCTTTGTTTGACTTCATTTGATTTAATTAGCTTTGTTTGACTTCATTTTACTTTAATTTGATTCAATTAGATTTGTTGAATGCATTTGAGTTTCATTTGATTCAATTAGATTTGTTGAATGCATTTGAGTTTCATTTGATTCAATTAGCTATGTTTCGACTTCATTTGAGTTTCACTTTATTCAATTAGCTTTGTTGAATGCATTTGAGTTTCATTTGATTCAATTAGCTTTACTGAATGCATTTGAGTTTCATTTGATTCAATAAGTTTTGCTTGACTTAGTTTGATTTTAATTTGAATCAATTAGCTTTGTTGAATGCATTTGAGTTTCATTTGATTCAATTAGTTTTGTTGAATGCATTGGATTTTCATTTGATTCATTTAGCTTTGTTGAATGCATTTGAGTATCATTTGATTCAATTAGCTTTGTTGAATGCATTTGAGTTTCATTTGATTATATTAGCTATGTTTGACTTTGTTTGATTTTTATTTGATTCAATTAGCTTCGTTTGACTTCATTTGACTTTCATTTGATTCAATTAGCTTTGTTTAGCTTCATTTTACTTTAATTTGATTCAATTAGCTTTGTAGAATGCATTGGAGTTTCATTTGATTCAATTACCTTTGGTGAATGCATTTGAGTTTCATTTGATTCTATTATCTATGTTTGACTTCATTTGACTTTCATTTGATTCAATTAGCTTCGTTTGACTTTATTTTACTTTAATTTGATCCAATTAGCTTTGTTGAATGCATTTTAGTTAAATTTGATTCAATTAGCTTTATTGAATGCATTTGACTTTCATTTGATTCAATTAGCTTTGTTGAATGCATTTGAGTATCATTTGATTCAATTAGTTTTGTTGAATGCATTTGATTTTCATTTGATTCAATTAATTTTGTTGAATGCATTTGAGTATCATTTGATTCAATTAGCTTTGTTGAATGCATTTGAGTTTCATTTGATTATATTAGCTATGTTTGACTTTGTTTGACTTTCATTTGATTCAATGAGTTTTGTTTGACTTCATTTGACTTTCATTTGATTCAATTAGCTTTGTTAAATGTATTTGAGTTTCATTTGATTCAATTAGCTATGTTTGACTTTCATTTGATTCAATTAGCTTTGTTTGACTTCATTTTACTTTAATTTGATTCAATTAGCTTTGTTGAATGCATTTGAGTTTCATTTGATTTAATTCGCTTTGTTGAATGCATTTGAGTTTCATTTGATTCAATTAGCTATGTTTGACTTCATTTGACTTTCACTTGATTCAATTACCTTTGTTGAATTCATTTGAGTTTCATTTGATACAATTAGCTTTGTTGAATGCATTTGAGTTCCATTTGATTCAATTAGCTATGTTTGACTTCATTTGACTTTCATTTGATTCTATTAGCTTTGTTGAATGCATTTGAGTTTCATTTGATTCTATTAGCTATGTTTGACTTTGTTTGACTTTCATTTGATTCAATTAGCTTTGTTTGACTTTCATATGATACAATTAGCTTTATTGAATGCATTTGAGTTTCATTTGATTCAATTAGCTATGTTTAACTTCATTTGACTTTTATTTGATTCAATTAGCTTTGATGAATGCATTTGAGTTTCATTTGATTCTATTCGCTATGTTTGACTTTGTTTGACTTTCATTTGATTAAATTAGCTTTGTTTGACTTTAATTTGATTCAATTAGCTTTGTTGAATGCATTTGAGTTTCATTTGATTTAATTAGCTTTGTTGAAAGCATTTGAGTTTATTTGATTCAATTAGCTTTGTTAAATGCATTTGAGTTCCATTTGATTCAATTAGCTATGTTTGACTTCATTTGATTCAATTAGCTTTGTTGAATGCATTTGAGTATCATTTGATTCAATTAGATTTGTTGAATGCATTAGAGTTTCATTTGATTATATTAGCTATGTTTGACTTTGTTTGACTTTCATTTGATTCAATTAGTTTTGTTTGACTTCATTTGACTTTCATTTGATTCAATTAGCTTTGTTGAATGCATTTGAGTTTCAATTAATTCAATTAGATTTGTGGAATGCATTTGAGTTTCATTTGATTCTATTAGTTTTGTTGAATGCATTTGATTTTCATTTGATTCATTTAGCTTTGTTGAATGCATTTGAGTATCATTTGATTTAATTAGCTTTGTTGAATGCATTTGAGTTTCATTTGATTAAATTGGCTATGTTTGACTTTGTTTGACTTTCATTTGATTCAATTAGCCTTGTTTGACTTCATTTGACTTTAATTTGATTCAATTAGCTTTGTTGAATGTATTTGAGTTCCATTTGATTCAATTAGTTATGTTTGACTTCATTTGACTTTCATTTGATTCAATTAATTTTGTTGAATGCATTTGAGTATCATTTGATTCAACTAGCTTTGTTGAATGCATTTTAGTTTCATTTGATTATATTAGCTATGTTTGACTTTGTTTGACTTTCATTTGATTCAATGAGTTTTGTTTGACTTCATTTGACTTTCATTTGATTCAATTAGCTTTGTTGAATACATTTGAGTTTATTTGATTCAATGAGTTTTGTTTGACTTCATTTGAGTTTCATTTGATTTAATTAGCTTTGTTGAATAGAGTTTATTTGATTCAATTAGCTTTGGTGAATGCATTTGAGTTTCATTTGATTCAATTAGCTTTATTGGACTTTATTTGACTTTCGTTTGATACGATTAGCTTTGTTTGACTTCATTTGATTTAATTAGCTTTGTTTGACTTCATTTTACTTTAATTTCATTCAATTAGATTTGTTGAATGCATTTGAGTTTCATTTGATTCAATTAGATTTGTTGAATGCATTTGAGTTTCATTTGATTCAATTAGCTATGTTTGACTTCATTTGAGTTTCACTTGATTCAATTAGCTTTGTTGAATGCATTTGAGTTTCATTTGATTAATTAGCTTTCTTGAATGCATTTGAGTTTCATTTGATTCAATAAGTTTTGCATGACTTCGTTTGATTTTAATTTGAATCAATTAGCTTTGTTGAATGCATTTGAGTTTCATTTGATTCAATTAGTTTTGTTGAATGCATTGGATTTTCATTTGATTCATTTAGCTTTGTTGAATGCATTTGAGTATCATTTGATTCAATTAGCTTTGTTGAATGCATTTGAGTTTCATTAGATTATATTAGCTATGTTTGACTTTGTTTGACTTTTATTTGATTCAATTAGCTTCGTTTGACTTCATTTGACTTTCATTTGATTCAATTAGCTTTGTTATGCTTCATTTTACTTTAATTTGATTCAATTAACTTTGTAGAATGCATTTGAGTTTCATTTGATTCAATTAGTTTTGTTGAATGCATTTGATTTTCATTTGATTCAATTAATTTTGTTGAATGCATTTGAGTATCATTTGATTCAATTAGCTTTGTTGAATGCATTTGAGTTTCATTTGATTATATTAGCTATGTTTGACTTTGTTTGACTTTCATTTGATTCAATGAGTTTTGTTTGACTTCATTTGACTTTCATTTGATTCAATTAGCTTTGTTAAATGCATTAGAGTTTCATTTGATTCAATTAGCTATGTTTGACTTTCATTTGATTCAATTAGCTTTGTTTGACTTCATTTTACTTTAATTTGATTCAATTAGCTTTGTTGAATGCATTTGAGTTTCATTTGATTCAATTAGTTTTGTTGAATGCATTTGATTTTCATTTGATTCATTTAGCTTTGTTTAATGCATTTGAGTATTATTTGATTCAATTAGCTTTGTTGAATGCATTTGAGTTTCATTTTATTATATTAGCTATGTTTGATATGGTTATGGATGGACAAATTCTAGTTCTGTTAGGATTTGTTTGTCAACTATCTTTATTTGTTTTATTAGGTTGGTTGCATGGTTTTACTTTACTCTTAAAGTAGAGGTTTTACATGTAACGGAAAATATGTCTTTTATTATGTTTGTTAGTTAAATTAGTTATTGTCGTTGAGTCATTTTTATTTTAGTTGGTTGTAATAAGAGCCGAAAAATCTGAGTTGTAATAGCTTAGGTTTTAGGCGTGTGGTTTTTGGTATTTAAGGAAAGTGTTGCATCTCTTTCCTTAAAGCTATTGTTTCCTTAAGTTCTAGCTAGATTCTAGGCTTAGGTTTAGGGGAAACTTTCCTAAAATTATGTGCTAGTTGGCGTGTGGTGTATTGCCTTGGAGAGCAAGGATTTCTTGCTGCTCTTAGCCTTATAAATAGGCGCCTAATCAATAAAGAAGATCAGTTTTGAGTTTTGATAAAAGTGATTCCTTTGTGAATTATTGTTGTTTTTGCCGAGATAGCAAAATAACACCGTTGAATTTAGCCGAGATAGCTTTATTCTTCAAACCTAGTTCAATTCATACCGAGATAGTTGAATTGTTCATACCCTTGTTTATTACTCTCGTCCACAAAAAGCACAAAACACAAAAAGAGTCCGAAAAGAGCCTCGAAAATCATATCGGTTGGTATCGGAGCGAGTGTTACGAAAACGGAGCGTGCGGGCGCGTGTAATCTCTAAATCTTGATTTTCTTGGTTCTTTGGAAAGCTAACATACAGACCTACGTTGTGTCAAAATTTCAGCTTGATACAAATAGTAATGAAGTCACACCGAAGCAAACAATCCGACGTTCTCATGGGAGACAGTGAAGAGGATCGACGAAGGGATGCCATGTTGGAAGCACTTGCCAAACAAAACGAAACCTTGCAAGACATGATCACCCAACTGACATTGGAGGTGTTTAAGAAGAAGAAGGGGGATGAGACACGTTCACAAAGGGACGAGTTGATTAAGCTTGGAGACTTTCCCGAGTTCAATGGTTTGAAAGATCCTCGAAGCCTATTTGAATTGGGAAAGAAGAATAGAACGCCTCTTTGATCATAAAGGTATGGATGAATCTCGGCGTTTTAATCATGCTATACTTAAACTTAATGATTATGCATCGATTGGTATGATTCTTTTCAAGTCCAAAGAGTGAGAGATGGGAAAGACAAGATTAAAACTTGGACTTCATTAAAAGCGAAATTGAGAAAACGGTTTGTTCCCAAGTCCTATAAGCAAGAGTTGTACCTTAGACTAAGTTCTTTTCAACAAAATCATCGTCTTACATGGCTGAATATGTGATTGAATTTGAAAAGTTATATTTGGCATGTGGGTGTAAGGAAGAGGAGGAACAAAAGATGGCTAAATTTCGTTTTGCTATGAACACACCTATTGCTAATCTTGTTGAATTGCAAACTTATGACACGTTTGATGAGTTGTGTTAATTAGCAAGTAAGGTAGAAAGGCAGCAAAAGGAGGCTAAGAGTAAGAGTGCTCGTGTGTCTTTCACTCCAAAAACCGAAACTTCCGTTCCTTTTGTGAAGATCGAAACTTTGGTCAAGGGGAAGGAAAGTGGTGAAACTTCTCAACCTACTGCTCTAGATGCTACTCATAAGGCACGAAAAACAGTTTGTTTTCGGTGTCAAGGTATTGGTCATGTGGCTCGAAGTTGTCCTAATAAGATCTTGATTTCTAGAGAGGAGTATGATGCTTACTTTCTTTGAGGACTCTCACACCAACCCGAGTCATCTCATGCTTGTGATGATGATGTTGAAAATCCTTCTTTTTGGGACCAACAACCAGTTTGTAAGCTCGGAAAATGAAAGCACATTGATCTTGAGGCGTAGCTTGCTGTCCACCATTGATGTTGAACATAACGACGAACAAAGGTCCAATCTTTTCCATTCAAATTGCTTAATTAATGGTAAAGTTTGTTCGTTTATTATTGACAGTGGTTCGTGTACCAATGCGTGTGCATTATCTATCATTTATCCTTTGAAACTTCCTACGCGTGCACATCCTCAACCCTACAAGCTAAGCTGGTTTAATGATGATGGAATATGGGTAAAGAAACAAGCTTTAGTTGGTTTTCGTGTGGATGACTATATGGATCGGGTTATGGTGCGACGCAATTCCTATGAATGCATGTTCGTTGCTTGCTAGGTAGGCCATGGCAAAGTGATCGTCAAGTGCTTCATAATGGTAAGACCAATGCGTATTCGGTGTTGGTAGGAGACAAACGTATGTTCTTTGCAGCCCTTACCTCCTCGTCGGGCCATCTCCCACCTACCTACGGCCACACAAGCATCTAAGACACAACCCACGCACAACAAGACCGAGGCTTCTTCGCACATTTGCTTGAGTTCATGCCAACAAGAAGTCTTTGGAATCCGCGCGCAACAAGAAAGAGAGACGTGCTCATGTTTTGCAAATGCAACGAGGCACACACTTAGCTAAGGGTGATCGAGTTTGGTTGTCTCTTCTTTGCTCAAAGGTTGCACATTAATCATAAGCATGACGAGCCAATAGATGAAGGACCCTTTGAGATCATAGAGAAGCTTGGTTACGAGACATTAAAGGTGTTGCTTGGGAATGGAATATGTGCTACTTTGACTTCGCTGACTTGGTACCTTGCTTTCAAGAAAATGTAACTTGAGGACAAGTTTTTTTTTTTTTTCAAGAGGGGGAGTATGATATGGTTATGGATGGACAAATTCTAGTTCCGTTAGGATTTGTTTGTCAACTATCTTTATTTGTTTTATTAGGTTGGTTGCATGGTTTTACTTTACTCTTAAAGTAGAGGTTTTACATGTAACGGAAAATATGTCTTTTATTATGTTTGTTAGTTAAATTAGTTATTGTCGTTGAGTCATTTTTATTTTAGTTGGTTGTAATAAGAGCCGAAAAATCGAGTTGTAATAGCTTAGGTTTTAGGCGTGTGGTTTTGGTATTTAAGGAAAGTGTTGCATCTCTTTCCTTAAAGCTATTGTTTCCTTAAGTTCTAGCTAGATTCTAGGCTTAGGTTTAGGGAAACTTTCCTAAAATTATGTGCTAGTTGGCGTGTGGTGTATTGCCTTGGAGAGCAAGGATTTCTTGCTGCTCTTAGCCTTATAAATAGGCGCCTAATCAATAAAGAAGATCAGTTTTGAGTTTTGATAAAAGTGATTCCTTTGTGAATTATTGTTGTTTTTGCCGAGATAGCAAAATAACACCGTTGAATTTAGCCGAGATAGCTTTATTCTTCAAACCTAGTTCAATTCATACCGAGATAGTTGAATTGTTCATACCCTTGTTTATTACTCTCGTCCACAAAAAGCACAAAACACAAAAAGAGTCCGAAAAGAGCCTCGAAAATCATATCGGTTGGTATCGGAGCGAGTGTTACGAAAACGGAGCGTGCGGGCGCGTGTAATCTCTAAATCTTGATTTTCTTGGTTCTTTGGAAAGCTAACATACAGACCTACGTTGTGTCAAAATTTCAGCTTGATACAAATAGTAATGAAGTCACACCGAAGCAAACAATCCGACGTTCTCATGGGAGACAGTGAAGAGGATCGACGAAGGGATGCCATGTTGGAAGCACTTGCCAAACAAAACGAAACCTTGCAAGACATGATCACCCAACCTGACATTGGAGGTGTTTAAGAAGAAGAAGGGGGGATGAGACACGTTCACAAAGGGACGAGTTGATTAAGCTTGGAGACTTTCACGAGTTCAATGGTTTGAAAGATCCTCGAAGCCTATTTGAATTGGGAAAGAAGAATAGAACGCCTCTTTGATCATAAAGGTATGGATGAATCTCAGCGTTTTAATCATGCTATACTTAAACTTAATGATTATGCATCTGATTGGTATGATTCTTTTCAAGTCCAAAGAGTGAGAGATGGGAAAGACAAGATTAAAACTTGGACTTCATTAAAACTGAAATTGAGAAAACGGTTTGTTCCCAAGTCCTATAAGCAAGAGTTGTACCTTAGACTAAGTTCTTTTCAACAAAATCATCTGTCTATGGCTGAATATGTGATTGAATTTGAAAAGTTATATTTGGCATGTGGGTGTAAGGAAGAGGAGGAACAAAAGATGGCTAAATTTCTGTTTGCTATGAACACACCTATTGCTAATCTTGTTGAATTGCAAACTTATGACACGTTTGATGAGTTGTGTTAATTAGCAAGTAAGGTAGAAAGGCAGCAAAAGGAGGCTAAGAGTAAGAGTGCTCGTGTGTCTTTCACTCCAAAAACCGAAACTTCCGTTCCTTTTGTGAAGATCGAAACTTTGGTCAAGGGGAAGGAAAGTGGTGAAACTTCTCAACCTCTTGCTCTAGATGCTACTCATAAGGCACGAAAAAACGGTTTGTTTTCGGTGTCAAGGTATTGGTCATGTGGCTCGAAGTTGTCCTAATAAGATCTTGATTTCTAGAGAGGAGTATGATGCTTACTTTCTTGAGGACTCTCACACCAACCCGAGTCATCTCATGCTTGTGATGATGATGTTGAAAATCCTTCTTTTTGGGACCAACAACCGGTTTGTAAGCTCGGAAAATGAAAGCACATTGATCTTGAGGCGTAGCTTCTTTGTCCACCATTGATGTTGAACATAACGACGAACAAAGGTCCAATCTTTTCCATTCAAATTGCTTAATTAATGGTAAAGTTTGTTCGTTTATTATTGATGAGTGGTTCGTGTACCAATGCGTGTGCATTATCTATCATTTATCCTTTGAAACTTCCTACGCGTGCACATCCTCAACCCTACAAGCTAAGTTTGGTTTAATGATGATGGAATATGGGTAAAGAAACAAGCTTTAGTTGGTTTTCGTGTGGATGACTATATGGATCGGTTATGGTGCGACGCAATTCCTATGAATGCATGTTCGTTCTTCTGCTAGGTAGGCCATGGCAAAGTGATCGTCAAGTGCTTCATAATGGTAAGACCAATGCGTATTCGGTGTTGGTAGGGAGACAAACGTATGTTCTTGCGGCCCTTACCTCCTCGTCGGGCCATCTCCCACCTACCTACGGCCACACAAGCATCTAAGACACAACCCACGCACAACAAGACCGAGGCTTCTTCGCACATTTGCTTGAGTTCATGCCAACAAGAAGTCTTTGGAATCCGCGCGCAACAAGAAAGAGAGACGTGCTCATGTTTTGCAAATGCAACGAGGCACACACTTAGCTAAGGGTGATCGAGTTTGGTTGTCTCTTCTTTCGCTCAAAGGTTGCACATTAATCATAAGCATGACGAGCCAATAGATGAAGGACCCTTTGAGATCATAGAGAAGCTTGGTTACGAGACATTAAAGGTGTTGCTTGGGAATGGAATATGTGCTACTTTGACTTCTGCCGACTTGGTACCTTGCTTTCAAGAAAATGTAACTTGAGGACAAGTTTTTTTTTTTTTTCAAGAGGGGGAGTATGATATGGTTATGGATGGACAAATTCTAGTTCTGTTAGGATTTGTTTGTCAACTATCTTTATTTGTTTTATTAGGTTGGTTGCATGGTTTTACTTTACTCTTAAAGTAGAGGTTTTACATGTAACGGAAAATATGTCTTTTATTATGTTTGTTAGTTAAATTAGTTATTGTCGTTGAGTCATTTTTATTTTAGTTGGTTGTAATAAGAGCCGAAAAATCTGAGTTGTAATAGCTTAGGTTTTAGGCGTGTGGTTTTTGGTATTTAAGGAAAGTGTTGCATCTCTTTCCTTAAAGCTATTGTTTCCTTAAGTTCTAGCTAGATTCTAGGCTTAGGTTTAGGGGAAACTTTCCTAAAATTATGTGCTAGTTGGCGTGTGGTGTATTGCCTTGGAGAGCAAGGATTTCTTGCTGCTCTTAGCCTTATAAATAGGCGCCTAATCAATAAAGAAGATCAGTTTTGAGTTTTGATAAAAGTGATTCCTTTGTGAATTATTGTTGTTTTTGCCGAGATAGCAAAATAACACCGTTGAATTTAGCCGAGATAGCTTTATTCTTCAAACCTAGTTCAATTCATACCGAGATAGTTGAATTGTTCATACCCTTGTTTATTACTCTCGTCCACAAAAAGCACAAAACACAAAAAGAGTCCGAAAAGAGCCTCGAAAATCATATCAGTTGGTATCAGAGCAGTGTTACGAAAACGGAGCGTGCGGGCGCGTGTAATCTCTAAATCTTGATTTTCTTGGTTCTTTGGAAAGCTAACATACAGACCTACGTTGTGTCAAAATTTCAGCTTGATACAAATAGTAACGAAGTCACAGCAAAGCAAACAATCCGACGTTCTCATGGGAGACAGTGAAGAGGATCGACGAAGGGATGCCATGTTGGAAGCACTTGCCAAACAAAACGAAACCTTGCAAGACATGATCACCCAACTGACATTGGAGGTGTTTAAGAAGAAGAAGGGGGATGAGACACGTTCACAAAGGGACGAGTTGATTAAGCTTGGAGACTTTCCTGAGTTCAATGGTTTGAAAGATCCTCAAGCCTATTTGAATTGGGAAAGAAGAATAGAACGCCTCTTTGATCATAAAGGTATGGATGAATCTCAGCGTTTTAATCATGCTATACTTAAACTTAATGATTATGCATCTGATTGGTATGATTCTTTTCAAGTCCAAAGAGTGAGAGATGGGAAAGACAAGATTAAAACTTGGACTTCATTAAAACTGAAATTGAGAAAACGGTTTGTTCCCAAGTCCTATAAGCAAGAGTTGTACCTTAGACTAAGTTCTTTTCAACAAAATCATCTGTCTATGGCTGAATATGTGATTGAATTTGAAAAGTTATATTTGGCATGTGGGTGTAAGGAAGAGGAGGAACAAAAGATGGCTAAATTTCTGTTTGCTATGAACACACCTATTGCTAATCTTGTTGAATTGCAAACTTATGACACGTTTGATGAGTTGTGTTAATTAGCAAGTAAGGTAGAAAGGCAGCAAAAGGAGGCTAAGAGTAAGAGTGCTCGTGTGTCTTTCACTCCAAAAACCGAAACTTCCGTTCCTTTTGTGAAGATCGAAACTTTGGTCAAGGGGAAGGAAAGTGGTGAAACTTCTCAACCTACTGCTCTAGATGCTACTCATAAGGCACGAAAAACAGTTTGTTTTCGGTGTCAAGGTATTGGTCATGTGGCTCGAAGTTGTCCTAATAAGATCTTGATTTCTAGAGAGGAGTATGATGCTTACTTTGCTGAGGACTCTCACACCAACCCAGAGTCATCTCATGCTTGTGATGATGATGTTGAAAATCCTTCTTTTTGGGACCAACAACCAGTTTGTAAGCCGGAAAATGAAAGCACATTGATCTTGAGGCGTAGCTTGCTGTCCACCATTGATGTTGAACATAACGACGAACAAAGGTCCAATCTTTTCCATTCAAATTGCTTAATTAATGGTAAAGTTTGTTCGTTTATTATTGACAGTGGTTCGTGTACCAATGCGTGTGCATTATCTATCATTTATCCTTTGAAACTTCCTACGCGTGCACATCCTCAACCCTACAAGCTAAGCTGGTTTAATGATGATGGAATATGGGTAAAGAAACAAGCTTTAGTTGGTTTTCGTGTGGATGACTATATGGATCGGTTATGGTGCGACGCAATTCCTATGAATGCATGTTCGTTCTTGCTAGGTAGGCCATGGCAAAGTGATCGTCAAGTGCTTCATAATGGTAAGACCAATGCGTATTCGGTGTTGGTAGGAGACAAACGTATGTTCTTTGCAGCCCTTACCTCCTCGTCGGGCCATCTCCCACCTACCTACGGCCACACAAGCATCTAAGACACAACCCACGCACAACAAGACCGAGGCTTCTTCGCACATTTGCTTGAGTTCATGCCAACAAGAAGTCTTTGGAATCCGCGCGCAACAAGAAAGAGAGACGTGCTCATGTTTTGCAAATGCAACGAGGCACACACTTAGCTAAGGGTGATCGAGTTTGGTTGTCTCTTGCTGCTCAAAGGTTGCACATTAATCATAAGCATGACGAGCCAATAGATGAAGGACCCTTTGAGATCATAGAGAAGCTTGGTTACGAGACATTCAAGGTGTTGCTTGGGAATGGAATATGTGCTACTTTGACTTCTGCCGACTTGGTACCTTGCTTTCAAGAAAATGTAACTTGAGGACAAGTTTTTTTTTTTTTCAAGAGGGGGAGTATGATATGGTTATGGATGGACAAATTCTAGTTCTGTTAGGATTTGTTTGTCAACTATCTTTATTTGTTTTATTAGGTTGGTTGCATGGTTTTACTTTACTCTTAAAGTAGAGGTTTTACATGTAACGGAAAATATGTCTTTTATTATGTTTGTTAGTTAAATTAGTTATTGTCGTTGAGTCATTTTTATTTTAGTTGGTTGTAATAAGAGCCGAAAAATCGAGTTGTAATAGCTTAGGTTTTAGGCGTGTGGTTTTGGTATTTAAGGAAAGTGTTGCATCTCTTTCCTTAAAGCTATTGTTTCCTTAAGTTCTAGCTAGATTCTAGGCTTAGGTTTAGGGGAAACTTTCCTAAAATTATGTGCTAGTTGGCGTGTGGTGTATTGCCTTGGAGAGCAAGGATTTCTTGCTGCTCTTAGCCTTATAAATAGGCGCCTAATCAATAAAGAAGATCAGTTTTGAGTTTTGATAAAAGTGATTCCTTTGTGAATTATTGTTGTTTTTTGCCGAGATAGCAAAATAACACCGTTGAATTTAGCCGAGATAGCTTTATTCTTCAAACCTAGTTCAATTCATACCGAGATAGTTGAATTGTTCATACCCTTGTTTATTACTCTCGTCCACAAAAAGCACAAAACACAAAAAGAGTCCGAAAAGAGCCTCGAAAATCATATCAGTTGGTATCAGAGCAGTGTTACGAAAACGGAGCGTGCGGGCGCGTGTAATCTCTAAATCTTGATTTTCTTGGTTCTTTGGAAAGCTAACATACAGACCTACGTTGTGTCAAAATTTCAGCTTGATCCAAATAGTAACGAAGTCACAGCGAAGCAAACAATCCGACGTTCTCATGGGAGACAGTGAAGAGGATCGACGAAGGGATGCCATGTTGGAAGCACTTGCCAAACAAAACGAAACCTTGCAAGACATGATCACCCAACTGACATTGGAGGTGTTTAAGAAGAAGAAGGGGGATGAGACACGTTCACAAAGGGACGAGTTGATTAAGCTTGGAGACTTTCCTGAGTTCAATGGTTTGAAAGATCCTCAAGCCTATTTGAATTGGGAAAGAAGAATAGAACGCCTCTTTGATCATAAAGGTATGGATGAATCTCAGCGTTTTAATCATGCTATACTTAAACTTAATGATTATGCATCTGATTGGTATGATTCTTTTCAAGTCCAAAGAGTGAGAGATGGGAAAGACAAGATTAAAACTTGGACTTCATTAAAACTGAAATTGAGAAAACGGTTTGTTCCCAAGTCCTATAAGCAAGAGTTGTACCTTAGACTAAGTTCTTTTCAACAAAATCATCTGTCTATGGCTGAATATGTGATTGAATTTGAAAAGTTATATTTGGCATGTGGGTGTAAGGAAGAGGAGGAACAAAAGATGGCTAAATTTCTGTTTGCTATGAACACACCTATTGCTAATCTTGTTGAATTGCAAACTTATGACACGTTTGATGAGTTGTGTTAATTAGCAAGTAAGGTAGAAAGGCAGCAAAAGGAGGCTAAGAGTAAGAGTGCTCGTGTGTCTTTCACTCCAAAAACCGAAACTTCCGTTCCTTTTGTGAAGATCGAAACTTTGGTCAGGGGAAGGAAAGTGGTGAAACTTCTCAACCCTCTTTGCTCTAGATGCTACTCATAAGGCACGAAAAACGGTTTGTTTTCGGTGTCAAGGTATTGGTCATGTGGCTCGAAGTTGTCCTAATAAGATCTTGATTTCTAGAGAGGAGTATGATGCTTACTTTCTTGAGGACTCTCACACACCAACCGAGAGTCATCTCATGCTTGTGATGATGATGTTGAAAATCCTTCTTTTTGGGACCAACAACCAGTTTGTAAGCCGGAAAATGAACGCACATTGATCTTGAGGCGTAGCTTCTTTGTCCACCATAGATGTTGAACATAACGACGAACAAAGGTCCAATCTTTTCCATTCAAATTGCTTAATTAATGGTAAAGTTTGTTCGTTTATTATTGACAGTGGTTCGTGTACCAATGCGTGTGCATTATCTATCATTTATCCTTTGAAACTTCCTACGCGTGCACATCCTCAACCCTACAAGCTAAGCTGGTTTAATGATGATGGAATATGGGTAAAGAAACAAGCTTTAGTTGGTTTTCGTGTGGGTGACTATATGGATCAGTTATGGTGCGACGCAATTCCTATGAATGCATGTTCGTTGCTGCTAGGTAGGCCATGGCAAAGTGATCGTCAAGTGCTTCATAATGGTAAGACCAATGCGTATTCGGTGTTGGTAGGAGACAAACGTATGTTGCTGCAGCCCTTACCTCCTCGTCGGGCCATCTCCCACCTACCTACGGCCACACAAGCATCTAAGACACAACCCACGCACAACAAGACCGAGGCTTCTTCGCACATTTGCTTGAGTTCATGCCAACAAGAAGTGCTGGAATCCGCGCGCAACAAGAAAGAGAGACGTGCTCATGTTTTGCAAATGCAACGAGGCACACACTTAGCTAAGGGTGATCGAGTTTGGTTGTCTCTTCTTTGCTCAAAGGTTGCACATTAATCATAAGCATGACGAGCCAATAGATGAAGGACCCTTTGAGATCATAGAGAAGCTTGGTTACGAGACATTCAAGGTGTTGCTTGGGAATGGAATATGTGCTACTTTGACTTCTGCCGACTTGGTACCTTGCTTTCAAGAAAATGTAACTTGAGGACAAGTTTTTTTTTTTTTTCAAGAGGGGGAGTATGATATGGTTATGGATGGACAAATTCTAGTTCTGTTAGGATTTGTTTGTCAACTATCTTTATTTGTTTTATTAGGTTGGTTGCATGGTTTTACTTTACTCTTAAAGTAGAGGTTTTACATGTAACGGAAAATATGTCTTTTATTATGTTTGTTAGTTAAATTAGTTATTGTCGTTGAGTCATTTTTATTTTAGTTGGTTGTAATAAGAGCCGAAAAATCTGAGTTGTAATAGCTTAGGTTTTAGGCGTGTGGTTTTTGGTATTTAAGGAAAGTGTTGCATCTCTTTCCTTAAAGCTATTGTTTCCTTAAGTTCTAGCTAGATTCTAGGCTTAGGTTTAGGGGAAACTTTCCTAAAATTATGTGCTAGTTGGCGTGTGGTGTATTGCCTTGGAGAGCAAGGATTTCTTGCTGCTCTTAGCCTTATAAATAGGCGCCTAATCAATAAAGAAGATCAGTTTTGAGTTTTGATAAAAGTGATTCCTTTGTGAATTATTGTTGTTTTTGCCGAGATAGCAAAATAACACCGTTGAATTTAGCCGAGATAGCTTTATTCTTCAAACCTAGTTCAATTCATACCGAGATAGTTGAATTGTTCATACCCTTGTTTATTACTCTCGTCCACAAAAAGCACAAAACACAAAAAGAGTCCGAAAAGAGCCTCGAAAATCATATCGGTTGGTATCGGAGCGGTGTTACGAAAACGGAGCGTGCGGGCGCGTGTAATCTCTAAATCTTGATTTTCTTGGTTCTTTGGAAAGCTAACATACAGACCTACGTTGTGTCAAACTTTCAGCTTGATCCAAATAGTAACGAAGTCACACCGAAGCAAACAATCCAGGCGTTCTCATGGGGAGACGGTGAAGAGGATCGACGAAGGGATGCCATGTTGGAAGCACTTGCCAAACAAAACGAAACCTTGCAAGACATGATCACCCAACTGACATTGGAGGTGTTTAAGAAGAAGAAGGGGGGATGAGACACGTTCACAAAGGGACGAGTTGATTAAGCTTGGAGACTTTCCGAGTTCAATGGTTTGAAAGATCCTCGAAGCCTATTTGAATTGGGGAAAGAAGAATAGAACGCCTCTTTGATCATAAAGGTATGGATGAATCTCGGCGTTTTAATCATGCTATACTTAAACTTAATGATTATGCATCGATTGGTATGATTCTTTTCAAGTCCAAAGAGTGAGAGATGGGAAAGACAAGATTAAAACTTGGACTTCATTAAAGCGAAATTGAGAAAACGGTTTGTTCCCAAGTCCTATAAGCAAGAGTTGTACCTTAGACTAAGTTCTTTTCAACAAAATCATTTGTCTATGGCTGAATATGTGATTGAATTTGAAAAGTTATATTTGGCATGTGGGTGTAAGGAAGAGGAGGAACAAAAGATGGCTAAATTTACATTTGCTTATGAACACACCTATTGCTAATCTTGTTGAATTGCAAACTTATGACACGTTTGATGAGTTGTGTTAATTAGCAAGTAAGGTAGAAAGGCAGCAAAAGGAGGCTAAGAGTAAGAGTGCTCGTGTGTCTTTCACTCCAAAACCAAAACTTCCGTTCCTTTTGTGAAGATCGAAACTTTGGTCGGGGAAGGAAAGTGGTGAAACTTCTCCAACCTCTTGCTCTAGATGCTACTCATAAGGCACGAAAAACGGTTTGTTTTCGGTGTCAAGGTATTGGTCATGTGGCTCGAAGTTGTCCTAATAAGATCTTGATTTCTAGAGAGGAGTATGATGCTTACTTTCTTGAGGACTCTCACACCAACCCGGAGTCATCTCATGCTTGTGATGATGATGTTGAAAATCCTTCTTTTTGGGACCAACAACCGGTTTGTAAGCCGGAAAATGAACGCACATTGATCTTGAGGCGTAGCTTGCTTGTCCACCATAGATGTTGAACATAACGACGAACAAAGGTCCAATCTTTTCCATTCAAATTGCTTAATTAATGGTAAAGTTTGTTCGTTTATTATTGTGAGTGGTTCGTGTACCAATGCGTGTGCATTATCTATCATTTATCCTTTGAAACTTCCTACGCGTGCACATCCTCAACCCTACAAGCTAGTGGTTTAATGATGATGGAATATGGGTAAAGAAACAAGCTTTAGTTGGTTTTCGTGTGGGTGACTATATGGATCGGTTATGGTGCGACGCAATTCCTATGAATGCATGTTCGTTCTTGCTAGGTAGGCCATGGCAAAGTGATCGTCAAGTGCTTCATAATGGTAAGACCAATGCGTATTCGGTGTTGGTAGGAGACAAACGTATGTTCTTGCGGCCCTTACCTCCTCGTCGGGCCATCTCCCACCTACCTACGGCCACACAAGCATCTAAGACACAACCCACGCACAACAAGACCGAGGCTTCTTCGCACATTTGCTTGAGTTCATGCCAACAAGAAGTCTTTGGAATCCGCGCGCAACAAGAAAGAGAGACGTGCTCATGTTTTGCAAATGCAACGAGGCACACACTTAGCTAAGGGTGATCGAGTTTGGTTGTCTCTTGCTGCTCAAAGGTTGCACATTAATCATAAGCATGACGAGCCAATAGATGAAGGACCCTTTGAGATCATAGAGAAGCTTGGTTACGAGACATTCAAGGTGTTGCTTGGGAATGGAATATGTGCTACTTTGACTTCGCCGACTTGGTACCTTGCTTTAAGAAAATGTAACTTGAGGACAAGTTTTTTTTTTTTCAAGAGGGGGAGTATGATATGGTTATGGATGGACAAATTCTAGTTACGTTAGGATTTGTTTGTCAACTATCTTTATTTGTTTTATTAGGTTGGTTGCATGGTTTTACTTTACTCTTAAAGTAGAGGTTTTACATGTAACGGAAAATATGTCTTTTATTATGTTTGTTAGTTAAATTAGTTATTGTCGTTGAGTCATTTTTATTTTAGTTGGTTGTAATAAGAGCCGAAAAATCTGAGTTGTAATAGCTTAGGTTTTAGGCGTGTGGTTTTTGGTATTTAAGGAAAGTGTTGCATCTCTTTCCTTAAAGCTATTGTTTCCTTAAGTTCTAGCTAGATTCTAGGCTTAGGTTTAGGGGAAACTTTCCTAAAATTATGTGCTAGTTGGCGTGTGGTGTATTGCCTTGGAGAGCAAGGATTTCTTGCTGCTCTTAGCCTTATAAATAGGCGCCTAATCAATAAAGAAGATCAGTTTTGAGTTTTGATAAAAGTGATTCCTTTGTGAATTATTGTTGTTTTTGCCGAGATAGCAAAATAACACCGTTGAATTTAGCCGAGATAGCTTTATTCTTCAAACCTAGTTCAATTCATACCGAGATAGTTGAATTGTTCATACCCTTGTTTATTACTCTCGTCCACAAAAAGCACAAAACACAAAAAGAGTCCGAAAAGAGCCTCGAAAATCATATCAATGTTTGACTTTGCTTGACTTTCATTTGATTCAATTAGCCTTGATTGACTTCATTTGACTTTCATTTGATACAATTAGCTTTGTTGAATGCATTTGAGTTCCATTTGATTCAATTAGCTATGTTTGACTTCATTTGACTTTCATTTGATTCAATTAATTTTGTTGAATGCATTTGAGTATCATTTGATTCAATTAGCTTTGTTGAATGCATTTGAGTTTCATTTGATTATATTAGCTATGTTTGACTTTGTTTGACTTTCATTTGATTCAATGAGTTTTGTTTGACTTCATTTGACTTTCATTTGATTTAATTAGCTTTGTTGATTGCATTTGAGTTTCATTTGATTCATTTAGCTATGTTTGAGTTTCACTTGATTCAATTAGCTTTGTTGAATGCATTTGAGTTTCATTTGATACAATTAGCTTTGTTGAATGCATTTGAGTTCCATTTGATTCAATTAGCTATGTTTGACTTCATTTGACTTTCATTTGATTCAATTAGCTTTGTTGAATGCATTTGAGTTTCATTTGATTCTATTAGCTATATTTGACTTTATTTGACTTTCATTTGATTCAATTAGCTTTGTTTGACTTTAATGTGATTCAATTTGCTTTGTTGAATGCATTTGAGTTTATTTGATTCAATTAGCTTTGTTGAATGCATTTGAGTTCCATTTAATTCAATTAGCTATGTTTGACTTCATTTGACTTTCATTTTATTCAATTAGCTTTGTTGAATGCATTTGATTATCATTTGATTCAATTAGCTTTGTTGAATGCATTAGAGTTTCATTTGATTATATTAGCTTTGTTTGACTTTGTTTGACTTTCATTTGAATCAATTAGTTTTGTTTGACATCATTTGACTTTCATTTGATTCAATTAGCTTTGTTGAATGCATTTGAGTTTCATTTGATTCAATTAGCTTTGTTGAATGCATTTGAGTTTCATTTGATTCAATTACTTTTGTTGAATGCATTTGATTTTCATTTGATTCATTTAGCTTTGTTGAATGCATTTGAGTATCATTTGATTCAATTAGCTATGTTTGACTTTGTTTGACTTTCATTTGATTCAATTAGTCTTGTTTGACTTTCATTTGATTCAATTAGCTTTGTTTGACTTTAATTTGATTCAATTAGCTTTGTTGAATGCATTTGAGTTTATTTGATTCAATTAGCTTTGTTGAATGCATTTGAGTTCCATTTAATTCAATTAGCTATGTTTGATTTCATTTGACTTTCATTTTATTCAATTAGCTTTGTTGAATGCATTTGAGTATCATTTGATTCAATTAGCTTTGTTGAATGCATTAGAGTTTCATTTGATTATATTAGCAATGTTTGACTTTCATTTGATTCAATTAGTTTTGTTTGACTTCATTTGACTTTCATTTGATTCAATTAGCTTTGTTGAATGCATTTGAGTTCCATTTGATTCAATTAGCTATGTTTGACTTCATTTGACTTTCATTTGATTCAATTAATTTTTTTGAATGCATTTGAGTATCATTTGATTCAATTAGCTTTATTGGACTTCATTTGACTTTCGTTTGATACGATTAGCTTTGTTTGACTTCATTTGATTTAATTTGCTTTGTTTGACTTCATTTTACTTTAATTTGATTCAATTAGCTTTGTTGAATGCATTTGAGTTTCATTTGATTCAATTAGATTTGTTGAATGCATTTGAGTTTCATTTGATTCAATTAGCTATGTTTGACTTCATTTGACTTTCACTTGATTCAATTAGCTTTGTTGAATTCATTTTAGTTTCATTTGATACAATTAGCTTTGTTGAATGCATTTGATTTTCATTTGATTCATTTAGCTTTGTTGAATGCATTTGAGTATCATTTGATTTAATTAGCTTTGTTGAATGCATTTGAGTTTCATTTGATTATATTAGCTATGTTTGACTTTATTTGACTTTCATTTGATTCAATTAGCCTTGTTTGACTTCATTTGACTTTAATTTGATTCAATTAGCTTTGTTGAATGTATTTGAGTTCCATTTGATTCAATTAGCTATGTTTGACTTCATTTGACTTTCATTTGATTCAATTAATTTTGTTGAATGCATTTGAGTATCATTTGATTCAACTAGCTTTGTTGAATGCATTTTAGTTTCATTTGATTATATTAGCTATGTTTGACTTTGTTTGACTTTCATTTGATTCAATGAGTTTTGTTTGACTTCATTTGACTTTCATTTGATTCAATTAGCTTTGTTGAATACATTTGAGTTTATTTGATTCAATGAGTTTTGTTTGACTTCATTTGAGTTTCATTTGATTTAATTAGCTTTGTTGAATACATTTGAGTTTATTTGATTCAATTAGCTTTGGTGAATGCATTTGAGTTTCATTTGATTCAATTAGCTTTATTGGACTTCATTTGACTTTCGTTTGATACGATTAGCTTTGTTTGACTTTCATTTGATTTAATTAGCTTTGTTTGACTTCATTTTACTTTAATTTCATTCAATTAGATTTGTTGAATGCATTTGAGTTTCATTTGATTCAATTAGATTTGTTGAATGCATTTGAGTTTCATTTGAGTTCAATTAGCTATGTTTGACTTCATTTGAGTTTCACTTGATTCAATTAGCTTTGTTGAATGCATTTGAGTTTCATTTGATTCAATTAGCTTTCTTGAATGCATTTGAGTTTCATTTGATTCAATAAGTTTTGCTTGACTTCGTTTGATTTTTAATTTGAATCAATTAGCTTTGTTGAATGCATTTGAGTTTCATTTGATTCAATTAGTTTTGTTGAATGCATTGGATTTTCATTTGATTCATTTAGCTTTGTTGAATGCATTTGAGTATCATTTGATTCAATTAGCTTTGTTGAATGCATTTGAGTTTCATTAGATTATATTAGCTATGTTTGACTTTGTTTGACTTTTATTTTATTCAATTAGCTTCGTTTGACTTCATTTGACTTTCATTTGATTCAATTAGCTTTGTTTAGCTTCATTTTACTTTAATTTGATTCAATTAACTTTGTAGAATGCATTTGAGTTTCATTTGATTCAATTAGTTTTGTTGAATGCATTTGATTTTCATTTGATTCAATTAATTTTGTTGAATGCATTTGAGTATCATTTGATTCAATTAGCTTTGTTGAATGCATTTGAGTTTCATTTGATTATATTAGCTATGTTTGACTTTGTTTGACTTTCATTTGATTCAATGAGTTTTGTTTGACTTCATTTGACTTTCATTTGATTAATTAGCTTTGTTAAATGCATTTGAGTTTCATTTGATTCAATTAGCTATGTTTGACTTTCATTTGATTAATTAGCTTTGTTTGACTTCATTTTACTTTAATTTGATTCAATTAGCTTTGTTGAATGCATTTGAGTTTCATTTGATTTAATTAGCTTTGTTGAATGCATTTGAGTTTCACTTGATTCAATTAGCTTTGTTGAATGCATTTGAGATTTATTTGATTCAATTAGCTTTGTTGAATGCATTTGAGTTTCATTTGATTCAATTAGTTTTGTTGAATGCATTTGATTTTCATTTGATTCATTTAGCTTTGTTTAATGCATTTGAGTATCATTTGATTCAATTAGCTTTGTTGAATGCATTTGAGTTTCATTTTATTATATTAGCTATGTTTGATATGGTTATGGATGGACAAATTCTAGTTTTGTTTGGATTTGTTTCGACTATCTTTATTTGTTTTATTAGGTTGGTTGCATGGTTTTACTTTACTCTTAAAGTAGAGGTTTTACATGTAACGGAAAATATGTCTTTTATTATGTTTGTTAGTTAAATTAGTTATTGTCGTTGAGTCATTTTTATTTTAGTTGGTTGTAATAAGAGACGAAAAATCGAGTTGTAATAGTATTAGGTTTTAGGCGTGTGGTTTTGGTATTTAAGGAAAGTGTTGCATCTACTTTCCTTAAAGCTATTGTTTCCTTAAGTTCTAGCTAGATTCTAGGCTTAGGTTTAGGGAAACTTTCCTAAAATTATGTGCTAGTTGTGCGTGTCTTGGAGTATTTGGAGAGGGATTTCTTTTGCTCTCAGCTTTATAAATAGGCTAGTAAAAGAATAAAAAAAGATCAGTTTGAGTTTTGATAAAAGTGATTCCTTTGTGAATTATTGTTTTTTTGCGAGATAGCAAAATAACACGTTGAATTTAGCGGAGATAGCTTTATTCTTTAAACCTAGTTCAATTCATACCGAGATAGTTGAATTGTTCATACCCTTGTTTATTACTCTCGTAGATACAAAAAGGCATTAAAAGAAAGAGCCTCGAAAATCATATCAATGTTTGACTTTGCACGACTTTCATTTGATTCAATTAGCCTTGATTGACTTCATTTGACTTTCATTTGATACAATTAGCTTTGTTGAATGCATTTGAGTTCCATTTGATTCAATTAGCTATGTTTGACTTCATTTGACTTTCATTTGATTCAATTAATTTTGTTGAATGCATTTGAGTATCATTTGATTCAATTAGCTTTGTTGAATGCATTTGAGTTTCATTTGATTATATTAGCTATGTTTGACTTTGTTTGACTTTCATTTGATTCAATGAGTTTTGTTTGACTTCATTTGACTTTCATTTGATTCAATTAGCTTTGTTGATTGCATTTGAGTTTCATTTGATTCTATTAGCTATGTTTGACTTTCACTTGATTCAATTAGCTTTGTTGAATGCATTTGAGTTTCATTTGATACAATTAGCTTTGTTGAATGCATTTGAGTTCCATTTGATTCAATTAGCTATGTTTGACTTCATTTGACTTTCATTTGATTCAATTAGCTTTGTTGAATGCATTTGAGTTTCATTTGATTCTATTAGCTATGTTTGACTTTATTTGACTTTCATTTGATTCAATTAGCTTTGTTTGACTTTAATGTGATTCAATTTGCTTTGTTGAATGCATTTGAGTTTATTTGATTCAATTAGCCTTGTTGAATGCATTTGAGTTCCATTTAATTCAATTTGCTATGTTTGACTTCATTTGACTTTCATTTTATTCAATTAGCTTTGTTGAATGCATTTGATTATCATTTGATTCAATTAGCTTTGTTGAATGCATTAGAGTTTCATTTGATTATATTAGCTTTGTTTGACTTTGTTTGACTTTCATTTGATTCAATTAGTTTTGTTTGACTTCATTTGACTTTCATTTGATTCAATTAGCTTTGTTGAATGCATTTGAGTTTCATTTGATTCAATTAGCTTTGTTGAATGCATTTGAGTTTCATTTGATTCAATTACTTTTGTTGAATGCATTTGATTTTCATTTGATTCATTTAGCTTTGTTGAATGCATTTGAGTATCATTTGATTCAATTAGCTATGTTTGACTTTGTTTGACTTTCATTTGATTCAATTAGTCTTGTTTGACTTT
Source organism: Beta corolliflora (assembly GCA_947648045.1). Lineage (NCBI taxonomy): Eukaryota > Viridiplantae > Streptophyta > Magnoliopsida > Caryophyllales > Amaranthaceae > Beta > Beta corolliflora. The sequence continues at coordinate 145,595 of CANSZD010000809.1, forward strand.
CATTTGATTCAATTAGCTTTGTTTGACTTTAATTTGATTCAATTAGCTTTGTTTGACTTTAATTTGATTCAATTAGCTTTGTTGAATGCATTTGAGTTTATTTGATTCAATTAGCTTTGTTGAATGCATTTGAGTTCCATTTAATTCAATTAGCTATGTTTGATTTCATTTGACTTTCATTTTATTCAATTAGCTTTGTTGAATGCATTTGAGTATCATTTGATTCAATTAGCTTTGTTGAATGCATTAGAGTTTCATTTGATTATATTAGCAATGTTTGACTTTCATTTGATTCAATTAGTTTTGTTTGACTTCATTTGACTTTCATTTGATTCAATTAGCTTTGTTGAATGCATTTGAGTTCCATTTGATTCAATTAGCTATGTTTGACTTCATTTGACTTTCATTTGATTCAATTAATTTTGTTGAATGCATTTGAGTATCATTTGATTCAATTAGCTTTATTGGACTTCATTTGACTTTCGTTTGATACGATTAGCTTTGTTTGACTTCATTTGATTTAATTTACTTTGTTTGACTTCATTTTACTTTAATTTGATTCAATTAGCTTTGTTGAATGCATTTGAGTTTCATTTGATTCAATTAGATTTGTTGAATGCATTTGAGTTTCATTTGATTCAATTAGCTATGTTTGACTTCATTTGACTTTCACTTGATTCAATTGGCTTTGTTGAATTCATTTTAGTTTCATTTGATACAATTAGCTTTGTTGAATGCATTTGAATTTCATTTGATTTAATTAGCTTTGTTGAATACATTTGAGTTTATTTGATTCAATTAGCTTTGTTGAATGCATTTGAGTTTCATTTGATTCAATTAGCTTTATTGGACTTCATTTGATTTTCGTTTGATACGATTAGCTTTGTTTGACTTCATTTGATTTAATTAGCTTTGTTTGACTTCATTTTACTTTAATTTGATTCAATTAGATTTGTTGAATGCATTTGAGTTTCATTTGATTCAATTAGATTTGTTGAATGCATTTGAGTTTCATTTGATTCAATTAGCTATGTTTGACTTCATTTGAGTTTCACTTGATTCAATTAGCTTTGTTGAATGCATTTGAGTTTCATTCACTAGTGGAAAAAAGTGCGTTTGCTTCTTGTCAAATGCTCTGGTTGTTTTACAAACGTAGCATTTGATGATTTTCTTTAATATTTTAATAAATTTTTTTTACAAATGCTCCGGTCAAACGGAGCATTTGTGTTTCCTCCTTTTTATTTTCCCTCGATTCTAATTACTCCCCACACCCCACTTTAGTTTCGCTCACCTCTGTTCTCTCGCTCTTCCTTCCCATCAAACTTGTTCTCTTTTTCTCTCTTCCCCTCTTCACTTCGATCTCTCTCATTTTTTAGACTCAACCTCCAGCCAACAACCCTTAGTTTGATGAATGTCGGGCCGCAAGCTTCATGCGTCCCAGCACCATGTCCATGAATGTCGGGTCTCATGAAACATTCGTTAATAATCTCCGAGCACCATGTCCATCTCCATGTCGATCGCGCAGCATTTAGGGTTTTAAATCATCATGATTTCCATCCCTTTCTTCAACATCGAAGTCAAAATCCATTCGCACTCATACGACGACTATATTCATCGTCTTCTTCCCCAAATCAATCGGATCCTAACTCTAACCCTAGTATTTCAAAAATGAAGCATCAGGAAATTGAAGGTCCCACCGTTGAGAAAGATCTCTCTCCTCTTGCCGAAGAGACCAGAAAGGTTACTCATTCTCTCTCCCTGTTCTCAAATCTCTCGATTCTTTAACCCTAACTAATTCTTCTCGCCTTTTTCTCGCTCCTCTTTCTCGGTCCTTTCTGATCTTGAAATTTCTAGGGTAAGATTAGCTTTGAGAATTTTGGAAGTTTTTTGTTATACATTCAACAATAGATGTGGATGGCTTAGCAACAGCAGCAACAGGAACCACAACAGAAGATGTGGGCTCAACAACGTGCGTAACAAACGTCGATCGACCTCAGTAATATCCGCACCAACGTTGGTGTTAATTGGTACTTGTTTTGCTCTATCAGGCGAGGTACATTAAATCTTTTGAATTAGATCTATGGATTGATTATTTGATGTTTTTCTTCTGATATTTTTCTATAAAATCGGTGATTTAATTTGGGTAAGGTTGACGTTTTTGATTTAGCTCATGAAAAATATTTGATCTTTTATGTTGTTCTTCATCGGTTCTTATGCGGTTGAATTATTAGGGAAGATTATTGAGTTATTGGTGATGGTTTTCTACTAGTTTTGGGAGAGACGACGATTACCTAATATTAATTAGTTATCAGTTATGATTTGATTTTGACTTGATAAAATGCATTGCTAACTGTTGTACTCCCTCTGTTCTTGAATTATAGTCGGCATCTTAAGTTTGAGTTGTGCCAAAATTATAGGCCATTTTTATTTTTGTGAGAATGTTAAACTTTGAACTTCTCTAGCCTAATTTGAATCAGGGTTTGTAAGCAAAAATTACCTTTTCTTATGGTGGACACATTAAAATTATGAATAGTGGAAGATAGTTATGGTTTTTTATTCAACTCATTTTTGAAAGTGACTCTTGTTCTAATCCAACATATTATGTAGGGAAGAAGGTAAATTTGTTGTTCACAATTGTAAATCAATTACCATAATGCTACTATTATGAGTTCTTCAGTACTTCAGTTATAGTCATAAAACGTCTTTCCTCGTTCTCTTTGGGAAAGTAACATTATTCTGTTTGTATTATCCGGAAACTATTGCGAGAATAAGCTCGCTGCAATTGGATCTTCATTCGTGTCTGCAGCACCTTCTAATCCGGTAAGCATTAATACTTATGTATATAGCGGTGTGGTGATAAAGTTTGTTTGGTGAATGATGATATCTATCTTGCTACTCGTAAACATGATGCTTCCTTTCTTGCGGTTTGCGAGATGCAACTTCCATGGTGTTTGTTTGGTGAGTGATGCTTGAATATAGTTAGTTCCTTAGGTTTATTGATTAAAAAGCACCGCTTTATTTTATATTCTATAGATTTGGGAGTCTTGATGTTACTAATGATTCTTAATAAAGGGATTGCGGTTACGCTATCCACGATGAACATATGAATAGAGATTTATTTTAAAGTTTTCTATTTTATTATATTAGACTTTTCGTGATTAATTTTAGTTTCTTGCTTGAATATTTGATAAATTAAGGCTAAACTGGTTACTTGGTCTTCGATTTAAGGCATCCCTTGTTGGGAAAAAGAATCATCTTCCCTTTACCGGGAAGATTGCCGTTTAAACTTCTCTAGAATGCGGTGACAACTTTATGATATTGTTCTTACGGAAAGGATGTGGCTTGTAGATGAACAGGTAGGGATATGAGGGTTGAGAAGTGGCTTATTTCGTATTGACTTAATGTCGGCTTTTATGTAGTCTCCCGATGATTAGGACGGTCATGATAGTGTCACTTCGAATTTCATAATGTGCTTGGCTTGTTGTTTGCTATTACTTTTAGAGTTTAGGTGTTTCAATTTTCAAATGTACGTTTAGAATTTGTAATTTTGTATAGTCAAATGCAATTTACGAGAAACCCATGCTTTTAGATAATAGCTTTGCCGAATAAGTCAACTATCGCACAAATGATGAAACCTTCTAAAGATTATACTACTGCTGCTTGCTTACATGGTTTGGCAGAGTGAAGAGACTATTGTAATCTATGTTTGAAGTAGTGCGGGGCTCTTGTGAATCTAATCGGTTGATATACATGCTAAAATTCTTTATTGGCTTTCGATTTCGGTTTGTTGTAGTTCTAATCGCCTTTCAATATTTAGTCCCTCTCTTTTTCTTTTCGATTTTTTCTATAGAGCTCCGGCGTAGTGATTCTCTCTCTTTTAATAGAACGGGACCAAGGAATCTATCACCAAACTTGTTTCGGACTTGAACAAGTGCAACTTTGGAGGGCGATGTTGGTGAGATGATCTTATACTTCATCGTCATGCTGTTAAAATTTTAACTTCATAGGGTAACATTTTGATATGGCTTCATCGGAAGCTATATTTAGTACGTTTCTTAATCTTCTCCTACAAAGTGCTAGTATCTATAGTAATGTTGAGTTACAACTCTACATTTTGCAATTTCTTTGTAACTTCCATGATTCCGTCTACCATATATTTGTTTAAAGCTGTCCAAAAACAAGCTCGAAAAGAACTGGTGTTGGGGGTGGAGGGATTAGGTGGGGAGTAGTATTGAGGGTGTTCATCATATGTGATGCACAAATTCTATGTTCATGAGACTTTCACCTTTTAGTGATGAATGACTTGTGGAGGGTGAAGATACGCATGTATCTTAGGAATGTCACGTCAATTCGAGTCATCTCATTGGAAATATTGCGGATATTGTTGTGGCACCTCCATTTGTGTACATTGATCAAGTTAAGAGTTCTCGACCAACCGAGTAGAAATATCGGCACAAGCTTGTTGGATTGGGAAAGGTGGGGCTTTTCTTGGAGAAATCGGGTGAACTATCATTTAGTTCAACTAATATTATTATCTTTTTCTGCTTGATGTCCTTTTTATCTATTTTGCATCTATAGTTATTTCTAGTTTCGTAGAATTAATTGTATGACTATATCCTTAGAATAACTAGATGGACTTTTTGTGCATCACATCCAAGCATACTCTATATTTAATTTCAAAGAACATATTTAATGTGTTGAATCTGTCCTCTATTAATAAGTGACGTCTAAAAGTTTTTGTCTTGTGAGTTGTGACACGGGGAATTAGTGGTTTCGTTATACTGGAAATAAATATGACAAGTTGCTCTTGAGAATAACTTTTTCCTTTCGCCTTGTGCTTGTTTAGTTGTTTTGGTGATGTTGGGCGTGGCATTGATGCCCAAGTTTGTTGTTCGGTTTCTCGTGGTCCCCTTCCTCTCTTATTCGGGTGCATAATGATAAGTGGTTTTAGTCTATGATGTTAAATAGTTAGTTTAGGGAGGAATTCGGACATACAAAGAAAAGAGAGCCTTGTCAGATTTTTTGCTCTATGGTTAAGTAAGAATACGGTAGAATCGGAATTTCGAGTCATGGGTAAAGCTTCTAAAAATGATAGTGTTTCCATGAGATCATATCATAACTCTAGTAATCTACAAATCATGACACATAGCTTGTTTCGTGGTTGCTAAAGTATTGACTTCTTGTTTCATTATTACTATTATTAATATTTTTATCTATGTACTTGTCTTCTTTTAGGTAAGGAATTTCTCATATGTTGAATTGCTTCGATTACGTCTCTTTTTAATACTCTTTTTTCTTTGTATGTCTCTGTGTGTGTTTGTGTACGTATGTACGGAGTGACCCGATTTTTGACCTTATACGGGGGTCCTTATACGACCACACATCTTGCAATTTGGCGTCTAGTTCATGGAATGGTTTGTTATCTACTTTGTTGCCTGGACATGTTTGCTTTTTCAGTGAATTGTAGTCAAATATGTATGACCGTCCGATAGCTCCTATGTTTAGTTGAATATTTTTGTAACTCATACGACATGTTGTTTTGGTTTTTTCTCTCTTTTAATGATTTAGGTTGAAGCTTGTGGTTTAAATAGCTTTATTTTTTGCATCTTTATTCATTTATTTTCCCCACTATTATAATTTATTATAGCAAATGCACTGATTTATTCTTTATTTTGGCCTATCCTTAATTAATATATGAAGATACATGGTAACCTAAAATCATGTTTGCGTGCCTTTTGTGACTTCAAACCGGTGTGTATTGCTACTCCACTTGCCTATCACTCTTGCAATTTCGTTATTGTAAGACTTGTTACCCACGCTGGCCGCAAGGGTAGCGAGGTTTTAATTTTTTTTGAAAAATTTCTCAAATGCTCAGGTTCTATGGAAAACCGAAGCACTTGTGAGACCAAATGCTCTCGGTTTTCTCTTAACAAACGGAGCATTTGAGCTACTTCAACTAGTAAAAAATGTGCAAATGCTCCGTTTTTTTGAAGAACCAGGAGCATTTGAGATACTAAATGCTCCGGGTCCAACCGGAGCATTTAAAAAAATGCTCAAATGCTCGTATGACGTCTGCTACGGGTCAAATACGGAGCATTTGTGGGGTTTTTAACCGGAGCATTTGAGCATTTTTCCACTAGTGATTTGATTCAATTAGCTTTACTGAATGCATTTGAGTTTCATTTGATTCAATAAGTTTTGCTTGACTTCGATTGATTTTAATTTGAATCAATTAGCTTTGTTGAATGCATTTGAGTTTCATTTGATTCAATTAGTTTTGTTGAATGCATTGGATTTTCATTTGATTCATTTAGCTTTGTTGAATGCATTTGAGTATCATTTGATTCAATTAGCTTTGTTGAATGCATTTGAGTTTCATTTGATTATATTAGCTATGTTTGACTTTGTTTGACTTTTACTTGATTCAATTAGCTTCGTTTGACTTCATTTGACTTTCATTTGATTCAATTACCTTTGTTTAGCTTCATTTTACTTTAATTTGATTCAATTAACTTTGTAGAATGCATTTGAGTTTCATTTGATTCAATTAGTTTTGTTGAATGCATTTGATTTTCATTTGATTCAATTAGGTTTGTTGAATGCATTTGAGTTTCATTTGGTTATATTAGCTATGTTTGACTTTGTTTGACTTTCATTTGATTCAATGAGTTTTGTTTGACTTCATTTGACTTTCATTTGATTCAATTAGCTTTGTTAAATGCATTTGAGTTTCATTTGAATCAATTAGCTATGTTTGACTTTCATTTGATTCAATTAGCTTTGTTTGACTTCATTTTACTTTAATTTGATTCAATTAGCTTTGTTGAATGCATTTGAGTTTCATTTGATTTAATTAGCTTTGTTGAATGCATTTGAGTTTCATTTGATTCAATTAGCTATCTTTGACTTCATTTGACTTTCACTTGATTCAATTAGCTTTGTTGAATGCATTTGAGATTTATTTGATTCAATTAGCTTTGTTGAATGCATTTGAGTTTCATTTGATTCAATTAGTTTTGTTGAATGCATTTGATTTTCATTTGATTCATTTAGCTTTGTTTAATGCATTTGAGTATCATTTGATTCAATTAGCTTTGTTGAATGCATTTGAGTTTCATTTGATTATATTAGCTATGTTTGACTTTGCTTGACTTTCATTTGATTCAATTAGCCTTGATTGACTTCATTTGACTTTCATTTGATACAATTAGCTTTGTTGAATGCATTTGAGTTTCATTTGATTCAATTAGCTATGTTTGACTTCATTTGACTTTCATTTGATTCAATTAATTTTGTTGAATGCATTTGAGTATCATTTGATTCAATTAGCTTTGTTGAATGCATTTGAGTTTCATTTGATTATATTAGCTATGTTTGACTTTCATTTGATTCAATGAGTTTTGTTTGACTTCATTTGACTTTCATTTGATTCAATTAGCTTTGTTGAATGCATTTGAGTTTCATTTGATTCTATTAGCTATGTTTGACTTTCACTTGATTCAATTAGCTTTGTTGAATGCATTTGAGTTTCATTTGATACAATTAGCTTTGTTGAATGCATTTGAGTTCCATTTGATTCAATTAGCTATGTTTGACTTCATTTGACTTTCATTTGATTCAATTAGCTTTGTTGAATGCATTTGAGTTTCATTTGATTCTATTAGCTATGTTTGACTTTATTTTACTTTCATTTGATTCAATTAGCTTTGTTTGACTTTAATTTGATTCAATTAGCTTTGTTGAATGCATTTGAGTTTATTTGATTCAATTAGCTTTGTTGAATGCATTTGAGTTCCATTTAATTCAATTAGCTATGTTTGACTTCATTTGACTTTCATTTTATTCAATTAGCTTTGTTGAATGCATTTGAGTATCATTTGATTCAATTAGCTTTGTTGAATGCATTAGAGTTTCATTTGATTATATTAGCTTTGTTTGACTTTGTTTGACTTTCATTTGATTCAATTAGTTTTGTTTGACTTCATTTGACTTTCATTTGATTCAATTAGCTTTGTTGAATGCATTTGAGTTTCATTTGATTCAATTAGCTTTGTTGAATGCATTTGAGTTTCATTTGATTCAATTACTTTTGTTGAATGCATTTGATTTTCATTTGATTCATTTAGCTTTGTTGAATGCATTTGAGTATCATTTGATTTAATTAGCTTTGTTGAATGCATTTGAGTTTCATTTGATTATATTAGCTATGTTTGACTTTGTTTGACTTTCATTTGATTCAATTAGCCTTGTTTGACTTTCATTTGATTCAATTAGCTTTGTTTGACTTTAATTTGATTCAATTAGCTTTGTTGAATGCATTTGAGTTTATTTGATTCAATTAGCTTTGTTGAATGCATTTGAGTTCCATTTAATTCAATTAGCTATGTTTGACTTCATTTGACTTTCATTTTATTCAATTAGCTTTGTTGAATGCATTTGAGTATCATTTGATTCAATTAGCTTTGTTGAATGCATTTGAGTTTCATTTGATTATATTAGCTATGTTTGACTTTCATTTGATTCAATTAGTTTTGTTTGACTTCATTTGACTTTCATTTGATTCAATTAGCTTTGTTGAATGCATTTGAGTTCCATTTGATTCAATTAGCTATGTTTGACTTCATTTGACTTTCATTTGATTCAATTAATTTTGTTGAATGCATTTGAGTATCATTTGATTCAATTAGCTTTATTGGACTTCATTTGACTTTCGTTTGATACGATTAGCTTTGTTTGACTTCATTTGATTTAATTAGCTTTGTTTGACTTCATTTTACTTTAATTTGATTCAATTAGCTTTGTTGAATGCATTTGAGTTTCATTTGATTCAATTAGCTATGTTTGACTTCATTTGACTTTCACTTGATTCAATTAGCTTTGTTGAATTCATTTTAGTTTCATTTGATACAATTAGCTTTGTTGAATGCATTTGAGTTTCATTTGATTTAATTAGCTTTGTTGAATACATTTGAGTTTATTTGATTCAATTAGCTTTGTTGAATGCATTTGAGTTTCATTTGATTCAATTAGCTTTATTGGACTTCATTTGATTTTCGTTTGATACGATTAGCTTTGTTTGACTTCATTTGATTTAATTAGCTTTGTTTGACTTCATTTTACTTTAATTTGATTCAATTAGATTTGTTGAATGCATTTGAGTTTCATTTGATTCAATTAGATTTGTTGAATGCATTTGAGTTTCATTTGATTCAATTAGCTATGTTTGACTTCATTTGAGTTTCACTTGATTCAATTAGCTTTGTTGAATGCATTTGAGTTTCATTTGATTCAATTAACTTTACTGAATGCATTTGAGTTTCATTTGATTCAATAAGTTTTGCTTGACTTCGTTTGATTTTAATTTGAATCAATTAGCTTTGTTGAATGCATTTGAGTTTCATTTGATTCAATTAGTTTTGTTGAATGCATTGGATTTTCATTTGATTCATTTAGCTTTGTTGAATGCATTTGAGTATCATTTGATTCAATTAGCTTTGTTGAATGCATTTGAGTTTCATTTGATTATATTAGCTATGTTTGACTTTGTTTGACTTTTATTTGATTCAATTAGCTTCGTTTGACTTCATTTGACTTTCATTTGATTCAATTAGCTTTGTTTAGCTTCATTTTACTTTAATTTGATTCAATTAACTTTGTAGACTGCATTTGAGTTTCATTTGAATCAATTACCTTTGCTGAATGCATTTGAGTTTCATTTGATTCTATTATCTATGTTTGACTTCATTTGACTTTCATTTGATTCAATTAGCTTCGTTTGACTTTATTTTACTTTAATTTGATTCAATTAGCTTTGTTGAATGCATTTGAGTTAAACTTGATTCAATTAGCTTTATTGAATGCATTTGACATTCATTTGATTCAATTAGCTTTGTTGAATGCATTTGAGTATCATTTGATTCAATTAGTTTTGTTGAATGCATTTGATTTTCATTTGATTCAATTAATTTTGTTGAATGCATTTGAGTATCATTTGATTCAATTAGCTTTGTTGAATGCATTTGAGTTTCATTTGATTATATTAGCTATGTTTGACTTTGTTTGACTTTCATTTGATTCAATGAGTTTTGTTTGACTTCATTTGACTTTCATTTGATTCAATTAGCTTTGTTGAATGCATTTGAGTTTCATTTGATTCAATTAGCTATGTTTGACTTTCATTTGATTCAATTAGCTTTGTTTGACTTCATTTTACTTTAATTTGATTCAATTAGCTTTGTTGAATGCATTTGAGTTTCATTTGATTTAATTAGCTTTGTTGAATGCATTTGAGTTTCATTTGATTCAATTAGCTATCTTTGACTTCATTTGACTTTCACTTGATTCAATTAGCTTTGTTGAATGCATTTGAGATTTATTTGATTCAATTAGCTTTGTTGAATGCATTTGAGTTTCATTTGATTCAATTAGTTTTGTTGAATGCATTTGATTTTCATTTGATTCATTTAGCTTTGTTGAATGCATTTGAGTATCATTTGATTCAATTAGCTTTGTTGAATGCATTTGAGTTTCATTTGATTATATTAGCTATGTTTGACTTTCATTTGATTCAATTAGTTTTGTTTGACTTCATTTGACTTTCATTTGATTCAATTAGCTTTGTTGAATGCATTTGAGTTCCATTTGATTCAATTAGCTATGTTTGACTTCATTTGACTTTCATTTGATTCAATTAATTTTGTTGAATGCATTTGAGTATCATTTGATTCAATTAGCTTTATTGACTTCATTTGACTTTCGTTTGATACGATTAGCTTTGTTTGACTTTCATTTGATTTAATTAGCTTTGTTTGACTTCATTTTACTTTCATTTGATTCAATTAGCTTTGTTGAATGCATTTGAGTTTCATTTGATTCAATTAGCTATGTTTGAATTCATTTGACTTTCATTTGATTCAATTAGCTTTGTTGAATTCATTTGAGTTTCATTTGATACAATTAGCTTTGTTGAATGCATTTGAGTTTCATTTGATTTAATTAGCTTTGTTGAATACATTTGAGTTTCATTTGATTCAATTAGCTTTGTTGAATGCATTTGAGTTTCATTTGATTCAATTAGCTTTATTGGATTTCATTTGATTTTCGTTTGATACGATTAGCTTTGTTTGACTTTCAATTGATTCAATTAGCTTTGTTTGACTTCATTTTACTTTAATTTGATTCAATTAGCTTTGTTGAATGCATTTGAGTTTCATTTGATTCAATTAGCTTTGTTGAATGCATTTGAGTTTCATTTGATTCAATTAGCTATGTTTGACTTCATTTGAGTTTCACTTGATTCAATTAGCTTTGTTGAATGCATTTGAGTTTCATTTGATTCAATTAGCTTTATTGAATGCATTTGAGTTTCATTTGATTCAATAAGTTTTGCTTGACTTCGTTTGATTTTAATTTGAATCAATTAGCTTTGTTGAATGCATTTGAGTTTCATTTGATTCAATTAGTTTTGTTGAATGCATTGGATTTTCATTTGATTCATTTAGCTTTGTTGAATGCATTTGAGTATCATTTGATTCAATTAGCTTTGTTGAATGCATTTGAGTTTCATTTGATTATATTAGCTATGTTTGACTTTGTTTGACTTTTATTTGATTCAATTAGCTTCGTTTGACTTCATTTGACTTTCATTTGATTCAATTAGCTTTGTTTAGCTTCATTTTACTTTAATTTGATTCAATTAGCTTTGTTGAATGCATTTGAGTTTCATTTGAATCAATTACCTTTGCTGAATGCATTTGAGTTTCATTTGATTCTATTATCTATGTTTGACTTCATTTGACTTTCATTTGATTCAATTAGCTTCGTTTGACTTTATTTTACTTTAATTTGATTCAATTAGCTTTGTTGAATGCATTTGAGTTAAATTTGATTCAATTAGCTTTATTGAATGCATTTGAGATTCATTTGATTCAATTAGCTTTGTTGAATGCATTTGAGTTTCATTTGATTCAATTAGTTTTGTTGAATGCATTTGATTTTCATTTGATTCATTTAGCTTTGTTGAATGCATTTGAGTATCATTTGATTCAATTAGCTTTGTTGAATGCATTTGAGTTTCATTTGATTATATTAGCTATGTTTGACTTTGTTTGACTTTCATTTGATTCAATTAGTTTTGTTTGACTTCATTTGACTTTCATTTGATTCAATTAGCTTTGTTGAATGCATTTGAGTTTCATTTGATTCAATTAGCTATGTTTGACTTTCATTTGATTCAATTAGCTTTGTTTGACTTCATTTGACTTTCATTTGATTCAATTAGCTTTGTTGAATGCATTTGAGTTTCATTTGATTTAATTAGCTTTGTTGAATGCATTTGAGTTTCATTTGATTCAATTAGCTATCTTTGACTTCATTTGACTTTCATTTGATTCAATTAGCTTTGTTGAATGCATTTGAGTTTTATTTGATTCAATTAGCTTTGTTGAATGCATTTGAGTTTCATTTGATTCAATTAGTTTTGTTGAATGCATTTGATTTTCATTTGATTCATTTAGCTTTGTTGAATGCATTTGAGTATCATTTGATTCAATTAGCTTTGTTGAATGCATTTGAGTTTCATTTGATTATATTAGCTATGTTTGACTTTCATTTGATTCAATTAGTTTTGTTTGACTTCATTTGACTTTCATTTGATTCAATTAGCTTTGTTGAATGCATTTGAGTTCCATTTGATTCAATTAGCTATGTTTGACTTCATTTGACTTTCATTTGATTCAATTAATTTTGTTGAATGCATTTGAGTATCATTTGATTCAATTAGCTTTATTGGACTTCATTTGACTTTCGTTTGATACGATTAGCTTTGTTTGACTTCATTTGATTTAATTAGCTTTGTTTGACTTCATTTTACTTTAATTTGATTCAATTAGCTTTGTTGAATGCATTTGAGTTTCATTTGATTCAATTAGCTATGTTTGAATTCATTTGACTTTCATTTGATTCAATTAGCTTTGTTGAATTCATTTTAGTTTCATTTGATTCAATTAGCTTTGTTGAATGCATTTGAGTTTCATTTGATTTAATTAGCTTTGTTGAATACATTTGAGTTTCATTTGATTCAATTAGCTTTGTTGAATACATTTGAGTTTCATTTGATTCAATTAGCTTTATTGGACTTCATTTGATTTTCGTTTGATACGATTAGCTTTGTTTGACTTTCATTTGATTTAATTAGCTTTGTTTGACTTCATTTTACTTTAATTTGATTCAATTAGCTTTGTTGAATGCATTTGAGTTTCATTTGATTCAATTAGCTTTGTTGAATGCATTTGAGTTTCATTTGATTCAATTAGCTATGTTTGACTTCATTTGAGTTTCACTTGATTCAATTAGCTTTGTTGAATGCATTTGAGTTTCATTTGATTCAATTAGCTTTCTTGAATGCATTTGAGTTTCATTTGATTCAATAAGTTTTGCTTGACTTCGTTTGATTTTAATTTGAATCAATTAGCTTTGTTGAATGCATTTGAGTTTCATTTGATTCAATTAGTTTTGTTGAATGCATTGGATTTTCATTTGATTCATTTAGCTTTGTTGAATGCATTTGAGTATCATTTGATTCAATTAGCTTTGTTGAATGCATTTGAGTTTCATTTGATTATATTAGCTATGTTTGACTTTGTTTGACTTTTATTTGATTCAATTAGCTTCGTTTGACTTCATTTGACTTTCATTTGATTCAATTAGCTTTGTTTAGCTTCATTTTACTTTAATTTGATTCAATTAACTTTGTAGAATGCATTTGAGTTTCATTTGATTCAATTACCTTTGCTGAATGCATTTGAGTTTCATTTGATTCTATTATCTATGTTTGACTTCATTTGACTTTCATTTGATTCAATTAGCTTCGTTTGACTTTATTTTACTTTAATTTGATTCAATTAGCTTTGTTGAATGCATTTGAGTTAAACTTGATTCAATTAGCTTTATTGAATGCATTTGACTTTCATTTGATTCAATTAGCTTTGTTGAATGCATTTGAGTATCATTTGATTCAATTAGTTTTGTTGAATGCATTTGATTTTCATTTGATTCAATTAATTTTGTTGAATGCATTTGAGTATCATTTGATTCAATTAGCTTTGTTGAATGCATTTGAGTTTCATTTGATTATATTAGCTATGTTTGACTTTGTTTGACTTTCATTTGATTCAATTAGTTTTGTTTGACTTCATTTGACTTTCATTTGATTCAATTAGCTTTGTTGAATGCATTTGAGTTTCATTTGATTCAATTAGCTATGTTTGACTTTCATTTGATTCAATTAGCTTTGTTTGACTTCATTTTACTTTAATTTGATTCAATTAGCTTTGTTGAATGCATTTGAGTTTCATTTGATTTAATTAGCTTTGTTGAATGCATTTGAGTTTCATTTGATTCAATTAGCTATCTTTGACTTCATTTGACTTTCACTTGATTCAATTAGCTTTGTTGAATGCATTTGAGTTTTATTTGATTCAATTAGCTTTGTTGAATGCATTTGAGTTTCATTTGATTCAATTAGTTTTGTTGAATGCATTTGATTTTCATTTGATTCATTTAGCTTTGTTGAATGCATTTGAGTATCATTTGATTCAATTAGCTTTGTTGAATGCATTTGAGTTTATTTGATTCAATTAGCTTTGTTGAATGCATTTGAATTCCATTTGATTCAATTAGCTATGTTTGACTTCATTTGACTTTCATTTTATTCAATTAGCTTTATTGAATGCATTTGAGTATCATTTGATTCAATTAGCTTTGTTGAATGCATTAGAGTTTCATTTGATTATATTAGCTATGTTTGACTTTGTTTGACTTTCATTTGATTCAATTAGTTTTGTTTGACTTCATTTGACTATCATTTGATTCAATTAGCTTTGTTGAATGCATTTGAGTTAAATTTGATTCAATTAGCTTTATTGAATGCATTTGACTTTCATTTGATTCAATTAGCTTTGTTGAATGCATTTGAGTTTCATTTGATTCAATTAGTTTTGTTGAATGCATTTGATTTTCATTTGATTCAATTAATTTTGTTGAATGCATTTGAGTATCATTTGATTCAATTAGCTTTGTTGAATGCATTTGAGTTTCATTTGATTATATTAGCTATGTTTGACTTTGTTTGACTTTCATTTGATTCAATGAGTTTTGTTTGACTTTCATTTGATTCAATATGTTTTGTTTGACTTCATTTGACTTTCATTTGATTCAATTAGCTTTGTTAAATGCGCATTTGAGTTTCATTTGATTCAATTAGCTTATGTTTGACTTTCATTTGATTCAATTAGCTTTGTTTGACTTCATTTTACTTTCATTTGATTCAATTAGCTTTGTTGAATGCATTTGAGTTTCATTTGATTTAATTAGCTTTGTTGAATGCATTTGAGTTTCATTTGATTCAATTAGCTATGTTTGACTTCATTTGACTTTCACTTGATTCAATTAGCTTTGTTGAATGCATTTGAGTTTCATTTGATTCAATTAGCTTTGTTGAATGCATTTGAGTTTCATTTGATTCAATTAGCTTTGTTGAATGCATTTGATTTTCATTTGATTCAATTAGCTTTGTTGAATGCATTTGAGTATCATTTGATTCAATTAGCTTTGTTGAATGCATTTGAGTTTCATTTGATTCAATTAGCTTTGTTGAATGCATTTGAATTCCATTTGATTCAATTAGCTATGTTTGACTTCATTTGACTTTCATTTGATTCAATTAGCTTTGTTGAATGCATTTGAGTATCATTTGATTCAATTAGCTTTGTTGAATGCATTAGAGTTTCATTTGATTATATTAGCTATGTTTGACTTTGTTTGACTTTCATTTGATTCAATTAGTTTTGTTTGACTTCATTTGACTTTCATTTGATTCAATTAGCTTTGTTGAATGCATTTGAGTTTCATTTGATTCAATTAGCTTTGTTGAATGCATTTGAGTTTCATTTGATTCAATTAGCTTTGTTGAATGCATTTGAGTTTCATTTGATTCAATTAGCTTTGTTGAATGCATTTGAGTTTCATTTGATTCAATTAATTTTGTTGAATGCATTTGAGTATCATTTGATTCAATTAGCTTTGTTGAATGCATTTGAGTTTCATTTGATTATATTAGCTATGTTTGACTTTGTTTGACTTTCATTTGATTCAATTAGTTTTGTTTGACTTTCATTTGATTCAATTAGTTTTGTTTGACTTCATTTGACTTTCATTTGATTCAATTAGCTTTGTTGAATGGCATTTGAGTTTCATTTGATTCAATTAGCTATGTTTGACTTTCATTTGATTCAATTAGCTTTGTTTGACTTCATTTTACTTTAATTTGATTCAATTAGCTTTGTTGAATGCATTTGAGTTTCATTTGATTTAATTAGCTTTGTTGAATGCATTTGAGTTTCATTTGATTCAATTAGCTTTGTTTGACTTCATTTGACTTTCATTTGATTCAATTAGCTTTGTTGAATGCATTTGAGTTTCATTTGATTCAATTAGCTTTGTTGAATGCATTTGAGTTTCATTTGATTCAATTAGCTATGTTTGACTTTCATTTGATTCAATTAGCTTTGTTTGACTTCATTTTACTTTCATTTGATTCAATTAGCTTTGTTGAATGCATTTGAGTTTCATTTGATTTAATTAGCTTTGTTGAATGCATTTGAGTTTCATTTGATTCAATTAGCTATTTTGACTTCATTTGACTTTCATTTGATTCAATTAGCTTTGTTGAATGCATTTGAGATTCATTTGATTCAATTAGCTTTGTTGAATGCATTTGAGTTTCATTTGATTCAATTAGTTTTGTTGAATGCATTTGATTTTCATTTGATTCATTTAGCTTTGTTTAATGCATTTGAGTATCATTTGATTCAATTAGCTTTGTTGAATGCATTTGAGTTTCATTTGATTATATTAGCTATGTTTGACTTTGTTTGACTTTCATTTGATTCAATTAGCTTTGTTTGACTTCATTTGACTTTCATTTGATTCAATTAGCTTTGTTGAATGCATTTGAGTTTCATTTGATTCAATTAGCTATGTTTGACTTCATTTGACTTTCATTTGATTCATTTAGCTTTGTTGACTTCATTTGATTTTCATTTGATTCGATTAGCTTTGTTTGACTTCATTTGATTTAATTAGCTTTTTTGACTTCATTTGACTTTCATTTGATTCAATTAGCTTTGTTGAATGCATTTGAGTTTCATTTGATTCAATTAGCTTTGTTGAATGCATTTGACTTTCATTTGATTCAATTAGCTTTGTTTGACTTCATTTGAGTTTCATTTGATTCAATTAGCTTTGTTGAATGCATTTGAGTTTCATTTGATTCAATTAGCTTTATTGAATGCATTTGAGTTTCATTTGATTCAATAAGTTTTGTTTGACTTCGTTTGATTTTCATTTGAATCAATTAGCTTTGTTGAATGCATTTGAGTTTCATTTGATTCAATTAGTTTTGTTGAATGCATTGGATTTTCATTTGATTCATTTAACTTTGTTGAATGCATTTGAGTATCATTTGATTCAATTAGCTTTGTTGAATGCATTTGAGTTTCATTTGATTATATTAGCTATGTTTGACTTTGTTTGACTTTTATTTGATTCAATTAGCTTCGTTTGACTTCATTTGACTTTCATTTGATTCAATTAGCTTTGTTTAGCTTCATTTTACTTTAATTTGATTCAATTAGCTTTGTTGAATGCATTTGAGTTTCATTTGATTCAATTACCTTTGTTGAATGCATTTGAGTTTCATTTGATTCAATTATCTATGTTTGACTTCATTTGACTTTCATTTGATTCAATTAGCTTTGTTTGACTTTTATTTTACTTTCATTTGATTCAATTAGCTTTGTTGAATGCATTTGAGTTAAATTTGATTCAATTAGCTTTGTTGATTGCATTTGACTTTCATTTGATTCAATTAGCTTTGTTGAATGCATTTGAGTTTCATTTGATTCAATTAGTTTTGTTGAATGCATTTGATTTTCATTTGATTCAATTAATTTTGTTGAATGCATTTGAGTATCATTTGATTCAATTAGCTTTGTTGAATGCATTTGAGTTTCATTTGATTATATTAGCTATGTTTGACTTTGTTTGACTTTCATTTGATTCAATTAGTTTTGTTTGACTTCATTTGATTTTCATTTGATTCAATTAGCTTTGTTGTATGCATTTGAGTTCCATTTGATTCAATTAGCTTTATTGAATGCATTTGACTTTCATTTGATTCAATTAGCTTTGTTGAATGCATTTGAGTTTCATTTGATTCAATTAGTTTTGTTGAATGCATTTGATTTTCATTTGATTCAATTAATTTTGTTGAATGCATTTGAGTATCATTTGATTCAATTAGCTTTGTTGAATGCATTTGAGTTTCATTTGATTATATTAGCTATGTTTGACTTTGTTTGACTTTCATTTGATTCAATTAGTTTTGTTTGACTTCATTTGACTTTCATTTGATTCAATTAGCTTTGTTGAATGCATTTGAGTTTCATTTGATTCAATTAGCTATGTTTGACTTTCATTTGATTCAATCAGCTTTGTTTGATTCATTTTACTTTAATTTGATTCAATTAGCTTTGTTGAATGCATTTTGAGTTTCATTTGATTTAATTAGCTTTGTTGAATGCATTTGAGTTTCATTTGATTCAATTAGCTATCTTTGACTTCATTTGACTTTCATTTGATTCAATTAGCTTTGTTGAATGCATTTGAGATTTATTTGATTCAATTAGCTTTGTTGAATGCATTTGAGTTTCATTTGATTCAATTAGTTTTGTTGAATGCATTTGATTTTCATTTGATTCATTTAGCTTTGTTTAATGCATTTGAGTATCATTTGATTCAATTAGCTTTGTTGAATTCATTTGAGTTTCATTTGGTTATATTAGCAATGTTTGACTTTGCTTGACTTTCATTTGATTCTATTATCTATGTTTGACTTCATTTGACTTTCATTTGATTCAATTAGCTTTGTTGAATGCATTTGAGTTCCATTTGATTCAATTAGCTATGTTTGACTTCATTTGAGTTTCATTTGATTCAATTAGCTTTATTGGACTTCATTTGATTTTCGTTTGATCGATTAGCTTTGTTTGACTTTCATTTGATTTAATTAGCTTTGTTTTACTTCATTTTACTTTCATTTGATTCAATTAGCTTTGTTGAATGCATTTGAGTTTCATTTGATTCAATTAGCTTTGTTGAATGCATTTGAGTTTCATTTGATTCAATTAGCTATGTTTGACTTCATTTGAGTTTCATTTGATTCAATTAGCTTTGTTGAATGCATTTGAGTTTCATTTGATTCAATTAGCTTTTTTGAATGCATTTGAGTTTCATTTGATTCAATAAGTTTTGCTTGACTTCGTTTGATTTTAATTTGAATCAATTAGCTTTGTTGAATGCATTTGAGTTTCATTTGATTCAATTAGTTTTGTTGAATGCATTGGATTTTCATTTGATTCATTTAGCTTTGTTGAATGCATTTGAGTATCATTTGATTCAATTAGCTTTGTTGAATGCATTTGAGTTTCATTTGATTATATTAGCTATGTTTGACTTTGTTTGACTTTTATTTGATTCAATTAGCTTCGTTTGACTTCATTTGACTTTCATTTGATTCAATTAGCTTTGTTTAGCTTCATTTTACTTTAATTTGATTCAATTAGCTTTGTTGAATGCATTTGAGTTTCATTTGAATCAATTACCTTTTTGAATGCATTTGAGTTTCATTTGATTCTATTATCTATGTTTGACTTCATTTGACTTTCATTTGATTCAATTAGCTTCGTTTGACTTTATTTTACTTTAATTTGATTCAATTAGCTTTGTTGAATGCATTTGAGTTAAATTTGATTCAATTAGCTTTATTGAATGCATTTGAGTTTCATTTGATTCAATTAGCTTTGTTGAATGCATTTGAGTTTCATTTGATTCAATTAGTTTTGTTGAATGCATTTGATTTTCATTTGATTCAATTAATTTTGTTGAATGCATTTGAGTATCATTTGATTCAATTAGCTTTGTTGAATGCATTAGAGTTTCATTTGATTATATTAGCTATGTTTGACTTTGTTTGACTTTCATTTGATTCAATTAGTTTTGTTTGACTTCATTTGACTTTCATTTGATTCAATTAGCTTTGTTGTATGCATTTGAGTTAAATTTGATTCAATTAGATTTATTGAATGCATTTGACTTTCATTTGATTCAATTAGCTTTGTTGAATGCATTTGAGTATCATTTGATTCAATTAGTTTTGTTGAATGCATTTGATTTTCATTTGGTTCAATTAGATTTGTTGAATGCATTTGAGTATCATTTGATTCAATTAGCTTTGTTGAATGCATTTGAGTTTCATTTGATTATATTAGCTATGTTTGACTTTGTTTGACTTTCATTTGATTCAATTAGTTTTGTTTGACTTTCATTTGATTCAATGAGTTTTGTTTGACTTCATTTGACTTTCATTTGATTCAATTAGCTTTGTTGAATGCATTTGAGTTTCATTTGATTCAATTAGCTATGTTTGACTTTCATTTGATTCAATTAGCTTTGTTTGACTTCATTTGACTTTCATTTGATTCAATTAGCTTTGTTGAATGCATTTGAGTTTCATTTGATTTAATTAGCTTTGTTGAATGCATTTGAGTTTCATTTGATTCAATTAGCTATGTTTGACTTCATTTGACTTTCATTTGATTCAATTAGCTTTGTTGAATGCATTTGAGTATCATTTGATTCAATTAGCTTTGTTGAATGCATTAGAGTTTCATTTGATTAAATTAGCTATTGTTTGACTTTCATTTGATTCAATTAGTTTTGTTTGACTTCATTTGACTTTCATTTGATTCAATTAGCTTTGTTGAATGCATTTGAGTTTCATTTGATTCAATTAGCTTTGTTGAATGCATTTGAGTTTCATTTGATTCAATTAGCTATGTTTGACTTCATTTGAGTTTCACTTGATTCAATTAGCTTTGTTGAATGCATTTGAGTTTCATTTGATTCAATTAGCTTTACTGAATGCATTTGAGTTTCATTTGATTCAATAAGTTTTGCTTGACTTCGTTTGATTTTAATTTGAATCAATTAGCTTTGTTGAATGCATTTGAGTTTCATTTGATTCAATTAGTTTTGTTGAATGCATTGGATTTTCATTTGATTCATTTAGCTTTGTTGAATGCATTTGAGTATCATTTGATTCAATTAGCTTTGTTGAATGCATTTGAGTTTCATTTGATTATATTAGCTATGTTTGACTTTGTTTGACTTTTATTTGATTCAATTAGCTTCGTTTGACTTCATTTGACTTTCATTTGATTCAATTAGCTTTGTTTAGCTTCATTTTACTTTAATTTGATTCAATTAGCTTTGTTGAATGCATTTGAGTTTCATTTGATTCAATTACCTTTGTTGAATGCATTTGAGTTTCATTTGATTCTATTATCTATGTTTGACTTCATTTGACTTTCATTTGATTCAATTAGCTTCGTTTGACTTTATTTTACTTTAATTTGATTCAATTAGCTTTGTTGAATGCATTTGAGTTAAATTTGATTCAATTAGCTTTATTGAATGCATTTGAGTTTCATTTGATTCAATTAGCTTTGTTGAATGCATTTGAGTTTCATTTGATTCAATTAGTTTTGTTGAATGCATTTGATTTTCATTTGATTCAATTAGCTTTGTTGAATGCATTTGAGTATCATTTGATTCAATTAGCTTTGTTGAATGCATTAGAGTTTCATTTGATTATATTAGCTATGTTTGACTTTGTTTGACTTTCATTTGATTCAATTAGTTTTGTTTGACTTCATTTGACTTTCATTTGATTCAATTAGCTTTGTTGAATGCATTTGAGTTTCATTTGATTCAATTAGCTTTATTGAATGCATTTGACTTTCATTTGATTCAATTAGCTTTGTTGAATGCATTTGAGTATCATTTGATTCAATTAGTTTTGTTGAATGCATTTGATTTTCATTTGATTCAATTAATTTTGTTGAATGCATTTGAGTATCATTTGATTCAATTAGCTTTGTTGAATGCATTTGAGTTTCATTTGATTATATTAGCTATGTTTGACTTTGTTTGACTTTCATTTGATTCAATGAGTTTTGTTTGACTTTCATTTGATTCAATTAGTTTTGTTTGACTTCATTTGACTTTCATTTGATTCAATTAGCTTTGTTGAATGCATTTGAGTTTCATTTGATTCAATTAGCTATGTTTGACTTTCATTTGATTCAATTAGCTTTGTTTGACTTCATTTTACTTTAATTTGATTCAATTAGCTTTGTTGAATGCATTTGAGTTTCATTTGATTTAATTAGCTTTGTTGAATGCATTTGAGTTTCATTTGATTCAATTAGCTATGTTTGACTTCATTTGACTTTCATTTGATTCAATTAGCTTTGTTGAATGCATTTGAGTATCATTTGATTCAATTAGCTTTGTTGAATGCATTAGAGTTTCATTTGATTCAATTAGCTATGTTTGACTTTCATTTGATTCAATCAGCTTTGTTTGACTTCATTTTACTTTAATTTGATTCAATTAGCTTTGTTGAATGCATTTGAGTTTCATTTGATTTAATTAGCTTTGTTGAATGCATTTGAGTTTCATTTGATTCAATTAGCTATCTTTGACTTCATTTGACTTTCACTTGATTCAATTAGCTTTGTTGAATGCATTTGAGATTTATTTGATTCAATTAGCTTTGTTGAATGCATTTGAGTTTCATTTGATTCAATTAGTTTTGTTGAATGCATTTGATTTTCATTTGATTCATTTAGCTTTGTTTAATGCATTTGAGTATCATTTGATTCAATTAGCTTTGTTGAATTCATTTGAGTTTCATTTGGTTATATTAGCTATGTTTGACTTTGCTTGACTTTCATTTGATTCAATTAGCCTTGATTAACTTCATTTGACTTTCATTTGATACAATTAGCTTTGTTGAATGCATTTGAGTTCCATTTGATTCAATTAGCTATGTTTGACTTCATTTGTGTTTCATTTGATTCAATTAGCTTTATTGGACTTCATTTGATTTTCGTTTGATACGATTAGCTTTGTTTGACTTCATTTGATTTAATTAGCTTTGTTTGACTTCATTTTACTTTAATTTGATTCAATTAGCTTTGTTGAATGCATTTGAGTTTCATTTGATTCAATTAGATTTGTTGAATGCATTTGAGTTTCATTTGATTCAATTAGCTATGTTTGACTTCATTTGAGTTTCACTTGATTCAATTAGCTTTGTTGAATGCATTTGAGTTTCATTTGATTCAATTAGCTTTATTGAATGCATTTGAGTTTCATTTGATTCAATAAGTTTTGCTTGACTTCGTTTGATTTTAATTTGAATCAATTAGCTTTGTTGAATGCATTTGAGTTTCATTTGATTCAATTAGTTTTGTTGAATGCATTGGATTTTCATTTGATTCATTTAACTTTGTTGAATGCATTTGAGTATCATTTGATTCAATTAGCTTTGTTGAATGCATTTGAGTTTCATTTGATTATATTAGCTATGTTTGACTTTGTTTGACTTTTATTTGATTCAATTAGCTTCGTTTGACTTTATTTGACTTTCATTTGATTCAATTAGCTTTGTTTAGCTTCATTTTACTTTAATTTGATTCAATTAACTTTGTAGAATGCATTTGAGTTTCATTTGATTCAATTACCTTTGTTGAATGCATTTGAGTTTCATTTGATTCTATTATCTATGTTTGACTTCATTTGACTTTCATTTGATTCAATTAGCTTCGTTTGACTTTATTTTACTTTAATTTGATTCAATTAGCTTTGTTGAATGCATTTGAGTTAAATTTGATTCAATTAGCTTTATTGAATGCATTTGACTTTCATTTGATTCAATTAGCTTTGTTGAATGCATTTGAGTATCATTTGATTCAATTAGTTTTGTTGAATGCATTTGATTTTCATTTGATTCAATTAATTTTGTTGAATGCATTTGAGTATCATTTGATTCAATTAGCTTTGTTGAATGCATTAGAGTTTCATTTGATTATATTAGCTATGTTTGACTTTGTTTGACTTTCATTTTATTCAATTAGTTTTGTTTGACTTCATTTGATTTTCATTTGATTCAATTAGCTTTGTTGTATGCATTTGAGTTAAATTTGATTCAATTAGATTTATTGAATGCATTTGACTTTCATTTGATTCAATTAGCTTTGTTGAGTGCATTTGAGTATCATTTGATTCAATTAGTTTTGTTGAATGCATTTGATTTTCATTTGATTCAATTAATTTTGTTGAATGCATTTGAGTATCATTTGATTCAATTAGCTTTGTTGAATGCATTTGAGTTTCATTTGATTATATTAGCTATGTTTGACTTTGTTTGACTTTCATTTGATTCAATGAGTTTTGTTTGACTTCATTTGACTTTCATTTGATTCAATTAGCTTTGTTAAATGCATTTGAGTTTCATTTGATTCAATTAGCTATGTTTGACTTTCATTTGATTCAATCAGCTTTGTTTGACTTCATTTTACTTTTAATTTGATTCAATTAGCT
Source organism: Beta corolliflora (assembly GCA_947648045.1). Taxonomy (NCBI): domain Eukaryota; kingdom Viridiplantae; phylum Streptophyta; class Magnoliopsida; order Caryophyllales; family Amaranthaceae; genus Beta; species Beta corolliflora. The sequence continues at coordinate 170,162 of CANSZD010000809.1, forward strand.
TTGTTGAATGCATTTGAGTTTCATTTGATTTAATTAGCTTTGTTGAATGCATTTGAGTTTCATTTGATTCAATTAGCTATCTTTGACTTCATTTGACTTTCATTTGATTCAATTAGCTTTGTTGAATGCATTTGAGATTTATTTGATTCAATTAGCTTTGTTGAATGCATTTGAGTTTCATTTGATTCAATTAGTTTTGTTGAATGCATTTGATTTTCATTTGATTCATTTAGCTTTGTTTAATGCATTTGAGTATCATTCGATTCAATTAGCTTTGTTGAATTCATTTGAGTTTCATTTGGTTATATTAGCAATGTTTGACTTTGCTTCACTTTCATTTGATTCAATTAGCCTTGATTGACTTCATTTGACTTTCATTTGATACAATTAGCTTTGTTGAATGCATTTGAGTTCCATTTGATTCAATTAGCTATGTTTGACTTCATTTGAGTTTCATTTGATTCAATTAGCTTTATTGGACTTCATTTGATTTTCGTTTGATACGATTAGCTTTGTTTGACTTCATTTGATTTAATTAGCTTTGTTTTACTTCATTTTACTTTAATTTGATTCAATTAGCTTTGTTGAATGCATTTGAGTTTCATTTGATTCAATTAGATTTGTTGAATGCATTTGAGTTTCATTTGATTCAATTAGATATGTTTGACTTCATTTGAGTTTCATTTGATTCAATTAGCTTTGTTGAATGCATTGGAGTTTCATTTGATTCAATTAGCTTTACTGAATGCATTTGAGTTTCATTTGATTCAATAAGTTTTGCTTGACTTCGTTTGATTTTAATTTGAATCAATTAGCTTTGTTGAATGCATTTGAGTTTCATTTGATTCAATTAGTTTTGTTGAATGCATTGGATTTTCATTTGATTCATTTAGCTTTGTTGAATGCATTTGAGTAGCATTTGATTCAATTAGCTTTGTTGAATGCATTTGAGTTTCATTTGATTATATTAGCTATGTTTGACTTTGTTTGACTTTTATTTGATTCAATTAGCTTCGTTTGACTTCATTTGACTTTCATTTGATTCAATTAGCTTTGTTTAGCTTCATTTTACTTTAATTTGATTCAATTAGCTTTGTAGAATGCATTTGAGTTTCATTTGATTCAATTACCTTTGTTGAATGCATTTGAGTTTCAGTTGATTCTATTATCTATGTTTGACTTCATTTGACTTTCATTTGATTCAATTAGCTTCGTTTGACTTTATTTTACTTTAATTTGATTCAATTAGCTTTGTTGAATGCATTTTAGTTAAATTTGATTCAATTAGCTTTATTGAATGCATTTGACTTTCATTTGATTCAATTAGCTTTGTTGAATGCTTTTGAGTATCATTTGATTCAATTAGTTTTGTTGAATGCATTTGATTTTCATTTGATTCAATTAATTTTGTTGAATGCATTTGAGTATCATTTGATTCAATTAGCTTTGTTGAATGCATTTGAGTTTCATTTGATTATATTAGTTATGTTTGACTTTGTTTGACTTTCATTTGATTCAATGAGTTTTGTTTGACTTCATTTGACTTTCATTTGATTCAATTAGCTTTGTTAAATGCATTTGAGTTTCATTTGATTCAATTAGCTATGTTTGACTTTCATTTGATTCAATTAGCTTTGTTTGACTTCATTTTACTTTAATTTGATTCAATTAGCTTTGTTGAATTCATTTGAGTTTCATTTGATTTAATTCGCTTTGTTGAATGCATTTGAGTTTCATTTGATTCAATTATCTATGTTTGACTTCATTTGACTTTCACTTGATTCAATAAACTTTGTTGAATTCATTTGAGTTTCATTTGATACAATTAGCTTTGTTGAATGCATTTGAGTTCCATTTGATTCAATTAGCTATGTTTGACTTCATTTGACTTTCATTTGATTCTATTAGCTTTGTTGAATGCATTTGAGTTTCATTTGATTCTATTAGCTATGTTTGACTTTGTTTGACTTTCATTTGATTCAATTAGCTTTGTTTGACTTTCATATGATACAATTAGCTTTGTTGAATGCATTTGAGTTTCATTTGATTCAATTAGCTATGTTTAACTTCATTTGACTTTCATTTGATTCAATTAGCTTTGATGAATGCATTTGAGTTTCATTTGATTCTATTAGCTATGTTTGACTTTGTTTGACTTTCATTTGATTAAATTAGCTTTGTTTGACTTTAATTTGATTCAATTAGCTTTGTTGATTGCATTTGAGTTTCATTTGATTTAATTAGCTTTGTTGAAAGCATTTGAGTTTATTTGATTCAATTAGCTTTGTTGAATGCATTTGAGTTCCATTTGATTCAATTAGCTATGTTTGACTTCATTTAACTTTCATTTGATTCAATTAGCTTTGTTGAATGCATTTGAGTATCATTTTATTCAATTAGATTTGTTGAATGCATTAGAGTTTCATTTGATTATATTAGCTATGTTTGACTTTGTTTGACTTTCATTTGATTCAATTAGCTATGTTTGACTTCATTTGACTTTCATTTGATTCAATTAGCTTTGTTGAATGCATTTGAGTTTCAATTAATTCAATTAGCTTTGTGGAATGCATTTGAGTTTCATTTGATTCAATTAGCTTTGTTGAATGCATTTGAGTTCCATTTGATTGATTAGCTATGTTTGACTTCATTTAACTTTCATTTGATTCAATTAGCTTTGTTGAATGCATTTGAGTATCATTTGATTCAATTAGATTTGTTGAATGCATTAGAGTTTCATTTGATTATATTAGCTATGTTTGACTTTGTTTGACTTTCATTTGATTTAATTAGCTATGTTTGACTTCATTTGACTTTCATTTGATTCAATTAGCTTTGTTGAATGCATTTGAGTTTCAATTAATTCAATTAGCTTTGTGGAATGCATTTGAGTTTCATTTGATTCTATTAGTTTTGTTGAATGCATTTGATTTTCATTTGATTCATTTAGCTTTGTTGAATGCATTTGAGTATCATTTGATTTAATTAGCTTTGTTGAATGCATTTGAGTTTCATTTGATTATATTAGCTATGTTTGACTTTGTTTGACTTTCATTTGATTCAATTAGCCTTGTTTGACTTCATTTGACTTTAATTTGATTCAATTAGCTTTGTTGAATGTATTTGAGTTCCATTTGATTCAATTAGCTATGTTTGACTTCATTTCACTTTCATTTGATTCAATTAATTTTGTTGAATGCATTTGAGTATCATTTGATTCAACTAGCTTTGTTGAATGCATTTTAGTTTCATTTGATTATATTAGCTATGTTTGACTTTCATTTGATTCAATGAGTTTTGTTTGACTTCATTTGACTTTCATTTGATTCAATTAGCTTTGTTGAATACATTTGAGTTTATTTGATTCAATGAGTTTTGTTTGACTTCATTTGAGTTTCATTTGTTTAATTAGCTTTGTTGAATACATTTGAGTTTATTTGATTCAATTAGCTTTGTTGAATGCATTTGAGTTTCATTTGATTCAATTAGCTTTATTGGACTTCATTTGACTTTCGTTTGATACGATTAGCTTTGTTTGACTTTCATTTGATTTAATTAGCTTTGTTTGACTTCATTTTACTTTAATTTCATTCAATTAGATTTGTTGAATGCATTTGAGTTTCATTTGATTCAATTAGCTTTGATGAATGCATTTGAGTTTCATTTGATTCAATTAGCTATGTTTAACTTCATTTGAGTTTCATTTGATTCAATTAGCTTTGTTGAATGCATTTGAGTTTCATTTGATTCAATTAGCTTTATTGAATGCATTTGAGTTTCATTTGACTCAATAAGTTTTGCTTGACTTCGTTTGATTTTAATTTGAATCAATTAGCTTTGTTGAATGCATTTGAGTTTCATTTGATTCAATTAGTTTTGTTGAATGCATTTGATTTTCATTTGATTCATTTAGCTTTGTTGAATGCATTTGAGTATCATTTGATTCAATTAGCTTTGTTGAATGCATTTGAGTTTCATTTGATTATATTAGCTATGTTTGACTTTTATTTGATTCAATTAGCTTCGTTTGACTTCATTTGACTTTCATTTGCTTCAATTAGCTTTGTTGAATGCATTTGAGTTTCATTTGATTATATTAGCTATGTTTGACTTTGTTTGACTTTCATTTGATTCAATGAGTTTTGTTTGACTTCATTTGACTTTCATTTGATTCAATTAGCTTTGTTGAATGCATTTGAGTTCCATTTGATTCAATTAGCTATGTTTGACTTCATTTGACTTTCATTTGATTCAATTAATTTTGTTGAATGCATTTGAGTATCATTTGATTCAATTAGCTTTATTGGACTTCATTTGACTTTCGTTTGATACGATTAGCTTTGTTTGACTTCATTTGATTTAATTAGCTTTGTTTGACTTCATTTTACTTTAATTTGATTCAATTAGCTTTGTTGAATGCATTTGAGTTTCATTTGATTCAATTAGCTATGTTTGAATTCATTTGACTTTCACTTGATTCAATTAGCTTTGTTGAATTCATTTTAGTTTCATTTGATACAATTAGCATTGTTGAATGTATTTGAGTTTCATTTGATTTAATTAGCTTTGTTGAATACATTTGAGTTTATTTGATTCAGTTAGCTTTGTTGAATGCATTTGAGTTTCATTTGATTCAATTAGCTTTATTGGACTTCATTTGATTTTCGTTTGATACGATTAGCTTTGTTTGACTTCATTTGATTTAATTAGCTTTGTTTGACTTCATTTTACTTTAATTTGATTCAATTAGATTTGTTGAATGCATTTGAGTTTCATTTGATTCAATTAGATTTGTTGAATGCATTTGAGTTTCATTTGATTCAATTAGCTATGTTTGACTTCATTTGAGTTTCACTTGATTCAATTAGCTTTGTTGAATGCATTTGAGTTTCATTTGATTCAATTAAGTTTACTGAATGCATTTGAGTTTCATTTGATTCAATAAGTTTTGCTTGACTTCGTTTGATTTTAATTTAAATCAATTAGCTTTGTTGAATGCATTTGAGTTTCATTTGATTCAATTAGTTTTGTTGAATGCATTGGATTTTCATTTGATTCATTTAGCTTTGTTGAATGCATTTGAGTATCATTTGATTCAATTAGCTTTGTTGAATGCATTTGAGTTTCATTTGATTATATTAGCTATGTTTGACTTTGTTTGACTTTTATTTGATTCAATTAGCTTCGTTTGACTTCATTTGACTTTCATTTGATTCAATTAGCTTTGTTTAGCTTCATTTTACTTTAATTTGATTCAATTAACTTTGTAGAATGCATTTGAGTTTCATTTGAATCAATTGCCTTTCTTGAATGCATTTGAGTTTCATTTGATTCTATTATCTATGTTTGACTTCATTTGACTTTCATTTGATTCAATTAGCTTCGTTTGACTTTATTTTACTTTAATTTGATTCAATTAGCTTTGTTGAATGCATTTGAGTTAAACTTGATTCAATTAGCTTTATTGAATGCATTTGACTTTCATTTGATTCAATTAGCTTTGTTGAATGCATTTGAGTATCATTTGATTCAATTAGTTTTGTTGAATGCATTTGATATTCATTTGATTCAATTAATTTTGTTGAATGCATTTGAGTATCATTTGATTCAATTAGCTTTGTTGAATGCATTAGAGTTTCATTTGATTATATTAGCTATGTTTGACTTTGTTTGACTTTCATTTGATTCAATGAGTTTTGTTTGACTTCATTTGACTTTCATTTGATTCAATTAGCTATGTTAAATGCATTTGAGTTTCATTTGATTCAATTAGCTATGTTTGACTTTCATTTGATTCAATCAGCTTTGTTTGACTTCATTTTACTTTAATTTGATTCAATTAGCTTTGTTGAATGCATTTGAGTTTCATTTGATTTAATTAGCTTTGTTGAATGCATTTGAGTTTCATTTGATTCAATTAGCTATCTTTGACTTCATTTGACTTTCACTTGATTCAATTAGCTTTGTTGAATGCATTTGAGATTTATTTGATTCAATTAGCTTTGTTGAATGCATTTGAGTTTCATTTGATTCAATTAGTTTTGTTGAATGCATTTGATTTTCATTTGATTCATTTAGCTTTGTTTAATGCATTTGAGTATCATTCGATTCAATTAGCTTTGTTGAATTCATTTGAGTTTCATTTGGTTATATTAGCAATGTTTGACTTTGCTTCACTTTCATTTGATTCAATTAGCCTTGATTGACTTCATTTGACTTTCATTTGATATAATTAGCTTTGTTGAATGGATTTGAGTTCCATTTGATTCAATTAGCTATGTTTGACTTCATTTGAGTTTCATTTGATTCAATTAGCTTTATTGGACTTCATTTGATTTTCGTTTGATACGATTAGCTTTGTTTGACTTCATTTGATTTAATTAGCTTTGTTTTACTTCATTTTACTTTAATTTGATTCAATTAGATTTGTTGAATGCATTTGAGTTTCATTTGATTCAATTAGATTTGTTGAATGCATTTGAGTTTCATTTGATTCAATTAGACTAGCCTTATATGCACGCGATGCGTGCGCAAGTATGTAAAAAAAGTAAATTAATTGCAAAATTACATATAATAACCTGAAATAATATATACGAAACCAAATTGTTCACAAATTTATGTAAAGAAAAATATATGTTTTCTTGTGCAAATAAACAGAAACATCTTAATAGTGCAACAATGTAATAACAAAGGAAATAAAAAAATCTAAAGTTTTGTTTTTCACTTGTTTAATGTGTTTTTCATGGTGTTTGCGTAACTACATACACTCCTCCGCCCAATCGGTTAACTCCTCTACCTCTTCAAATTTGTTGCTTCCTGGTAAGTGGTAACATAATATAATTTACCATTTTCGATTATATAAATCAAGAATGGAGTGAAGGTTTGTTAATTGTTTGTTAGAGAAAATAAATGGAGAAAAGTAAGGTACTTGCGAGTCCAGTGGGCAAGGGCGATGAGTTTGGAATCACTAATCGATCTCAACATTCGTATCCAAAATCATATTTCACAGTTCACGATTAGAGAATGGGAAACATATAATAGAATAGGAGATAGGCATATGAAGAAAGTAGAAGAAAGAACCTTGGAAGTAGGAGTAGAGTTAATGAAGTCTTCGACGGCCCTTGGATGCTTACCATCTAAATAAGATCATAATAAAAAAGAGCAAATTACTAAAATAGAAATAATAAAGAAGATAAAAGAGAAATATTACATTTACTTAAAAAGTAGAATAGCCTAGTTTCGTGAGTCTCCTTTGGTGAGGGAAGAAAGCGATTGTTGCTCCTTTGGTAAAACATGCAAATAAGTGATTTGAAAACCAAAATTAAAAGTCGCCTCAATCACCGACATTCTTGCTCCAAAATTCTTGAGTTGCCTTCTTCAATGGTTGTGAAATTCTTCTTCATCACTCGAATTTTCGGTTTTTGCTTTCCAATTCATCCCTTTTTCCATATTCTTTTCTTCATTTCCCAAGTATCTTCAATTCCAAAATTATTCTACTTATGCAAATGAAACCTCAAAACCTTTTTCCTTATTTTATACTATGCCGAAATCAAATCAACCCATTTGCACTAAACAATGTTTCTCTTTATTGTTCGCACTCTAAAGTTTCCTTCGACAACGTAATTGGGTAGTGCTCCAAGAAGTGAAAATATACGCTTTTCGCCAAGATTGAAGATGAATAATTGAAGGTGAAATGGTAGACGATTTAGAATTCAAAGTGAAGAAATGAAAACTTTGTTGATATTGGAAGTTGTATGGTGTAATGAGAAGCGTAAGCCTAAGTTTTTATTATGGAGATAGGAAGTTAGCAAAGTGAGAGCGGTTAGCATAACATTTTTGTTCTTAGAAGTTAGAAGTTAGAAGTTAGAAGTTAGAAGTTAGGAAGTTATTTTTTTGAGGTTTGGGTTTGTGGGAACGGGAAGTTAGCAAAGTGAGATAGGGAGAAGTAGTATAATTTCACTTACTTAATTTACTTTCACTTGTACAATTGATAAAACCTTGGAAAATTTTGCCAACAAAAGCCAAGAAATCCATATCGGGGCATTACCCTTTTGGCTCAACAACAAATTAGACAAAACCCGGGACATTACTAAGACATCCAACTATTGAGAAATTCAACAAAAAGATTACCTTCTCCCGACTCGCAACACTGTACATAATCACAAAGCCAAAAAAATTAATTAATATGATCCGTATGACAGAGCCAATTATAACAGAGGTAGAAAGTAGAAAATCTTTAACTGAAAACATATGTAATGTATCATTACTTGGAATCATCACTTCGAAAGCAAATTTCTTATATAAGGACATATATAGCAGAGACCAACAAAATAAATAATCAGCCAACACAAAGGATAGAGAGACATCCAAAGAGATCAAAGTAAGGGAAATTAAAATGAACCCAATACCACATTTCACCGGTAGCGAGAACTCGACCATGGCCGACGAAGCTTTCCACCGGCGACCGCTTTTCGCCACATACGTAGCGTAGTTGCGGATGGATAAACCCCACAATTCTGCATATAATGAACAGGAGTAGAGGAAGAAGTGGGAAAACTGTCGAGAGTTGGTTTAGTTTTGAATGAAGTGCAGTTATTCTTTGTGCGTGATTTTCTCCAGTCTAATACTTGTAATTTGCTTAATTAAGTGAGGGTAAAATAGGAGTTTTATATTTTGGTGTCCTACCCCTCTTTACATATAGAATAGAGATATGTTTGACTTCATTTGAGTTTCACTTGATTCAATTAGCTTTGTTGAATGCATTGGAGTTTCATTTGATTCAATTAGCTTTACTGAATGCATTTGAGTTTCATTTGATTCAATAAGTTTTGCTTGACTTCGTTTGATTTTAATTTGAATCAATTAGCTTTGTTGAATGCATTTGAGTTTCATTTGATTCAATTAGTTTTGTTGAATGCATTGGATTTTCATTTGATTCATTTAGCTTTGTTGAATGCATTTGAGTATCATTTGATTCAATTAGCTTTGTTGAATGCATTTGAGTTTCATTTGATTATATTAGCTATGTTTGACTTTGTTTGACTTTTATTTGATTCAATTAGCTTCGTTTGACTTCATTTGACTTTCATTTGATTCAATTAGCTTTGTTTAGCTTCATTTTACTTTAATTTGATTCAATTAACTTTGTAGAATGCATTTGAGTTTCATTTGATTCAATTACCTTTGCTGAATGCATTTGAGTTTCATTTGATTCTATTATCTATGTTTGACTTCATTTGACTTTCATTTGATTCAATTAGCTTCGTTTGACTTTATTTTACTTTATTTGATTCAATTAGCTTTGTTGAATGCATTTGAGTTAAACTTGATTCAATTAGCTTTATTGAATGCATTTGACTTTCATTTGATTCAATTAGCTTTGTTGAATGCATTTGAGTATCATTTGATTCAATTAGTTTTGTTGAATGCATTTGATATTCATTTGATTCAATTAATTTTGTTGAATGCATTTGAGTATCATTTGATTCAATTAGCTTTGTTGAATGCATTAGAGTTTCATTTGATTATATTAGCTATGTTTGACTTTGTTTGACTTTCATTTGATTCAGTGAGTTTTGTTTGACTTCATTTGACTTTCATTTGATTCAATTAGCTTTGTTGAATGCATTTGAGTTTCATTTGATTCAATTAGCTATGTTTGACTTTCATTTGATTCAATTAGCTTTGTTTGACTTCATTTTACTTTAATTTGATTCAATTAGCTTTGTTGAATGCATTTGAGTTTCATTTGATTTAATTAGCTTTGTTGAATGCATTTGAGTTTCATTTGATTCAATTAGCTATCTTTGACTTCATTTGACTTTCACTTGATTCAATTAGCATTGTTGAATGCATTTGAGATTTATTTAATTCAATTAGCTTTGTTGAATGCATTTGAGTTTCATTTGATTCAATTAGTTTTGTTGAATGCATTTGATTTTCATTTGATTCATTTAGCTTTGTTGAATGCATTTGAGTATCATTTGATTCAATTAGCTTTGTTGAATGCATTTGAGTTTATTTGATTCAATTAGCTTTGTTGAATGCATTTGAGTTCCATTTAATTCAATTAGCTATGTTTGACTTCATTTGACTTTCATTTTATTCAATTAGCTTTATTGAATGCATTTGCCTATCATTTGATTCAATTAGCTTTGTTGAATGCATTAGAGTTTCATTTGATTATATTAGCTATGTTTGACTTTGTTTGACTTTCATTTTATTCAATTAGTTTTGTTTGACTTCATTTGATTTTCATTTGATTCAATTAGCTTTGTTGTATGCATTTGAGTTAAATTTAATTCAATTAGATTTATTGAATGCATTTGACTTTCATTTGATTCAATTAGCTTTGTTGAGTGCATTTGAGTATCATTTGATTCAATTAGTTTTGTTGAATGCATTTGATTTTCATTTGATTCAATTAATTTTGTTGAATGCATTTGAGTATCATTTGATTCAATTAGCTTTGTTGAATGCATTTGAGTTTCATTTGATTATATTAGCTATGTTTGACTTTCATTTGTTTCAATGAGTTTTGTTTGACTTCATTTGACTTTCATTTGATTCAATTAGCTATGTTAAATGCATTTGAGTTTCATTTGATTCAATTAGCTATGTTTGACTTTCATTTGATTCAATCAGCTTTGTTTGACTTCATTTTACTTTAATTTGATTCAATTAGCTTTGTTGAATGCATTTGAGTTTCATTTGATTTAATTAGCTTTGTTGAATGCATTTGAGTTTCATTTGATTCAATTAGCTATCTTTGACTTCATTTGACTTTCACTTGATTCAATTAGCTTTGTTGAATGCATTTGAGATTTATTTAATTCAATTAGCTTTGTTGAATGCATTTGAGTTTCATTTGATTCAATTAGTTTTGTTGAATGCATTTGATTTTCATTTGATTCATTTAGCTTTGTTTAATGCATTTGAGTATCATTCGATTCAATTAGCTTTGTTGAATTCATTTGAGTTTCATTTGGTTATATTAGCAATTTTTGACTTTGCTTGACTTTCATTTGATTCAATTAGCCTTGATTGACTTCATTTGACTTTCATTTGATACAATTAGCTTTGTTGAATGCATTTGAGTTCCATTTGATTCAATTAGCTATATTTGACTTCATTTGAGTTTCATTTGATTCAATTAGCTTTATTGGACTTTATTTGATTTTCGTTTGATACGATTAGCTTTGTTTGACTTCATTTGATTTAATTAGCTTTGTTTTACTTCATTTTACTTTAATTTGATTCAATTAGATTTGTTGAATGCATTTGAGTTTCATTTGATTCAATTAGATTTGTTGAATGCATTTGAGTTTCATTTGATTCAATTAGATATGTTTGACTTCATTTGAGTTTCACTTGATTCAATTAGCTTTGTTGAATGCATTGGAGTTTCATTTGATTCAATTAGCTTTACTGAATGCATTTGAGTTTCATTTGATTCAATAAGTTTTGCTTGACTTCGTTTGATTTTAATTTGAATCAATTAGCTTTGTTGAATGCATTTGAGTTTCTTTGATTCAATTAGTTTTGTTGAATGCATTGGATTTTCATTTGATTCATTTAGCTTTGTTGAATGCATTTGAGTATCATTTGATTCAATTAGCTTTCTTGAATGCATTTGAGTTTCATTTGATTATATTAGCTATGTTTGACTTTGTTTGACTTTTTATTTGATTCAATTAGCTTTGTTTGACTTCATTTGACTTTCATTTGATTCAATTAGCTTTGTTTAGCTTCATTTTACTTTAATTTGATTCAATTAGCTTTGTAGAATGCAATTGAGTTTCATTTGATTCAATTACCTTTCTTTGAATGCATTTGAGTTTCATTTGATTCTATTATCTATGTTTGACTTCATTTGACTTTCATTTGATTCAATTAGCTTTGTTGAATGCATTTTAGTTAAATTTGATTCAATTAGCTTTATTGAATGCATTTGACTTTCATTTGATTCAATTAGCTTTGTTGAATGCATTTGAGTATCATTTGATTCAATTAGTTTTGTTGAATGCATTTGATTTTCATTTGATTCAATTAATTTTGTTGAATGCATTTGAGTATCATTTGATTCAATTAGCTTTGTTGAATGCATTTGAGTTTCATTTGATTATATTAGCTATGTTTGACTTTGTTTGACTTTCATTTGATTCAATGAGTTTTGTTTGACTTCATTTGACTTTCATTTGATTCAATTAGCTTTGTTAAATGCATTTGAGTTTCATTTGATTCAATTAGCTTTGTTTGACTTTCATTTGATTCAATTAGCTTTGTTTGACTTCATTTTACTTTAATTTGATTCAATTAGCTTTGTTGAATGCATTTGAGTTTCATTTGATTTAATTCGCTTTGTTGAATGCATTTGAGTTTCATTTGATTCAATTAGCTATGTTTAACTTCATTTGACTTTCATTTGATTCAATTAGCTTTGATGAATGCATTTGAGTTTCATTTGATTCTATTAGCTATGTTTGACTTTGTTTGACTTTCATTTGATTAAATTAGCTTTGTTTGACTTTAATTTGATTCAATTAGCTTTGTTGATTGCATTTGAGTTTCATTTGATTTCATTAGCTTTGTTGAAAGCATTTGAGTTTATTTGATTCAATTAGCTTTGTTGAATGCATTTGATTTTCATTTGATTCAATTAGCTATGTTTGACTTCATTTAACTTTCATTTGATTCAATTAGCTTTGTTGAACGCATTTGAGTATCATTTGATTCAATTAGATTTGTTGAATGCATTAGAGTTTCATTTGATTATATTAGCTATGTTTGACTTTGTTTGACTTTCATTTGATTCAATTAGTTTTGTTTGACTTCATTTGACTTTCATTTGATTCAATTAGCTTTGTTGAATGCATTTTAGTTTCAATTAATTCAATTAGCTTTGTGGAATGCATTTGAGTATCATTTGATTCAATTAGTTTTGTTGAATGCATTTGATTTTCATTTGATTCAATTAGCTTTGTTGAATGCATTTGAGTATCATTTGATTTAATTAGCTTTGTTGAATGCATTTGAGTTTGATTTGATTATATTAGCTATGTTTGACTTTGTTTGACTTTCATTTGATTCAATTAGCCTTGTTTGACTTCATTTGACTTTAATTTGATTCAATTAGCTTTGTTGAATGTATTTGAGTTCCATTTGATTCAATTAGCTATGTTTGACTTCATTTGACTTTCATTTGATTCAATTAATTTTGTTGAATGCATTTGAGTATCATTTGATTCAACTAGCTTTGTTGAATGCATTTTAGTTTCATTTGATTATATTAGCTATGTTTGAATTTGTTTGACTTTCATTTGATTCAATGAGTTTTGTTTGACTTCATTTGACTTTCATTTGATTCAGTTAGCTTTGTTGAATACATTTGAGTTTATTTGATTCAATGAGTTTTGTTTGACTTCATTTGAGTTTCATTTGATTTAATTAGCTTTGTTGAATACATTTGAGTTTATTTGATTCAACTAGCTTTGGTGAATGCATTTGAGTTTCATTTGATTCAATTAGCATTATTGGACTTCATTTGACTTTCGTTTGATACGATTAGCTTTGTTTGACTTCATTTGATTTAATTAGCTTTGTTTGACTTCATTTTACTTTAATTTCATTCAATTAGATTTGTTGAATGCATTTGAGTTTCATGTGATTCAATTAGATTTGATGAATGTATTTGAGTTTCATTTGATTCAATTAGCTATGTTTGACTTCATTTGAGTTTCACTTGATTCAATTAGCTTTGTTGAATGCATTTGAGTTTCATTTGATTCAATTAGCTTTCTTGAATGCATTTGAGTTTCATTTGATTCAATAAGTTTTGCTTGACTTCGTTTGATTTTAATTTGAATCAATTAGCTTTGTTGAATGCATTTGAGTTTCATTTGATTCAATTAGTTTTGTTGAATGCATTGGATTTTCATTTGATTCATTTAGCTTTGTTGAATGCATTTGAGTATCATTTGATTCAATTAGCTTTGTTGAATGCATTTGAGTTTCATTTGATTATATTAGCTATGTTTGACTTTTATTTGATTCAATTAGCTTCGTTTGACTTCATTTAACTTTCATTTCATTCAATTAGCTTTGTTTAGCTTCATTTTACTTTAATTTGATTCAATTAACTTTGTAGAATGCATTTGAGTTTCATTTGATTCAATTAGTTTTGTTGAATGCATTTGATTTTCATTTGATTCAATTAATTTTGTTGAATGCATTTGAGTTTCATTTAATTATATTAGCTATGTTTGACTTTGTTTGACTTTCATTTGATTCAATGAGTTTTGTTTGACTTCATTTGACTTTCATTTGATTCAATTAGCTTTGTTAAATGCATTTGAGTTTCATTTGATTCAATTAGCTATGTTTGACTTTCATTTGATTCAATTAGCTTTGTTTGACTTCATTTTACTTTAATTTGATTTAATTAGCTTTGTTGAATGCATTTGAGTTTCATTTGATTTAATTAGCTTTGTTGAATGCATTTGAGTTTCATTTGATTCAATAAGTTTTTGCTTGACTTCGTTTGATTTTAATTTGAATCAATTAGCTTTGTTGAATGCATTTGAGTTTCATTTGATTCAATTAGTTTTGTTGAATGCATTGGATTTTCATTTGATTCATTTAGCTTTGTTGAATGCATTTGAGTATCATTTGATTCAATTAGCTTTGTTGAATGCATTTGAGTTTCATTTGATTATATTAGCTATGTTTGACTTTGTTTGACTTTAATTTGATTCAATTAGCTTCGTTTGACTTCATTTGACTTTCATTTGATTCAATTAGCTTTGTTTAGCTTCATTTTACTTTAATTTGATTCAATTAGCTTTGTAGAATGCATTTGAGTTTCATTTGATTCAATTACCTTTCTTTGAATGCATTTGAGTTTCATTTGATTCTATTATCTATGTTTGACTTCATTTGACTTTCATTTGATTCAATTAGCTTCGTTTGACTTTATTTTACTTTAACTTGATTCAATTAGCTTTGTTGAATGCATTTTAGTTAAATTTGATTCAATTAGCTTTATTGAATGCATTTGACTTTCATTTGATTCAATTAGCTTTGTTGAATGCATTTGAGTATCTTTTGATTCAATTAGTTTTGTTGAATGCATTTGATTTTCATTTGATTCAATTAATTTTGTTGAATGTATTTGAGTATCATTTGATTCAATTAGCTTTGTTGAATGCATTTGAGTTTCATTTGATTATATTAGCTATGTTTGACTTTCATTTGATTCAATGAGTTTTGTTTGACTTCATTTGACTTTCATTTGATTCAATTAGCTTTGTTAAATGCATTTGAGTTTCATTTGATTCAATTAGCTATGTTTGACTTTCATTTGATTCAATTAGCTTTGTTTGACTTCATTTTACTTTAATTTGATTCAATTAGCTTTGTTGAATGCATTTGCGTTTCATTTGATTTAATTAGCTTTGTTGAATGCATTTGAGTTTCATTTGATTCAATAAGTTTTGCTTGACTTTGTTTGATTTTAATTTGAATCAATTAGCTTTGTTGAATGCATTTGAGTTTCATTTGATTCAATTAGTTTTGTTGAATGCATTGGATTTTCATTTGATTCATTTAGCTTTGTTGAATGCATTTGAGTATCATTTGATTCAATTAGCTTTGTTGAATGCATTTGAGTTTCATTTGATTATATAAGCTAGGTTTGACTTTGTTTGACTTTTATTTGATTCAATTAGCTTCGTTTGACTTCATTTGACTTTCATTTGATTCAATTAGCTTTGTTTAGCTTCATTTTACTTTAATTTGATTCAATTAGCTTTGTAGAATGCATTTGAGTTTCATTTGATTCAATTACCTTTGCTCAATGCATTTGAGTTTCATTTGATTCTATTATCTATGTTTGACTTCATTTGACTTTCATTTGATTCAATTAGCTTCGTTTGACTTTATTTTACTTTAATTTGATTCAATTTGCTTTGTTGAATGCATTTTAGTTAAATTTGATTCAATTAGCTTTATTGAATGCATTTGACTTTCATTTGATTCAATTAGCTTTGTTGAATGCATTTGAGTATCATTTGATTCAATTAGTTTTGTTGAATGCATTTGATTTTCATTTGATTCAATTAATTTTGTTGAATGCATTTGAGTATCATTTGATTCAATTAGCTTTGTTGAATGCATTTGAGTTTCATTTGATTATATTAGCTATGTTTGACTTTGTTTGACTTTCATTTGATTCAATGAGTTTTGTTTGACTTCATTTGACTTTCATTTGATTCAATTAGCTTTGTTAAATGCATTTGAGTTTCATTTGATTCAATTAGCTATGTTTGACTTTCATTTGATTCAATTAGCTTTGTTTGACTTCATTTTACTTTAATTTGATTCAATTAGCTTTGTTGAATGCATTTGAGTTTCATTTGATTTAATTCGCTTTGTTGAATGCATTTTAGTTTCATTTGATTCAATTAGCTATGTTTGACTTCATTTGACTTTCACTTGATTCAATTAACTTTGTTGAATTCATTTGAGTTTCATTTGATACAATTAGCTTTGTTGAATGCATTTGAGTTTCATTTGATTCAATTAGCTATGTTTGACTTCATTTGACTTTCATTTGATTCTATTAGCTTTGTTGAATGCATTTGAGTTTCATTTGATTCTATTAGCTATGTTTGACTTTGTTTGACTTTCATTTGATTCAATTAGCTTTGTTTGACTTTCATATGATACAATTAGCTTTGTTGAATGCATTTGAGTTTCATTTGATTCAATTAGCTATGTTTAACTTCATTTGACTTTCATTTGATTCAATTAGCTTTGATGAATGCATTTGAGTTTCATTTGATTCTATTAGCTATGTTTGACTTTGTTTGACTTTCATTTGATTAAATTAGCTTTGTTTGACTTTAATTTGATTCAATTAGCTTTGTTGATTGCATTTGAGTTTCATTTGATTTAATTAGCTTTGTTGAAAGCATTTGAGTTTATTTGATTCA
The DNA here is from genome assembly GCA_947648045.1 of Beta corolliflora. Classification (NCBI taxonomy): domain Eukaryota; kingdom Viridiplantae; phylum Streptophyta; class Magnoliopsida; order Caryophyllales; family Amaranthaceae; genus Beta; species Beta corolliflora. The sequence continues at coordinate 187,153 of CANSZD010000809.1, forward strand.
ATTAGCTTTGTTGAATGCATTTGAGTTCCATTTGATTCAATTAGCTATGTTTGACTTCATTTAACTTTCATTTGATTCAATTAGCTTTGTTGAATGCATTTGAGTATCATTTGATTCAATTAGATTTGTTGAATGCATTAGAGTTTCATTTGATTATATTAGCTATGTTTGACTTTGTTTGACTTTCATTTGATTCAATTAGTTTTGTTTGACTTCATTTGACTTTCATTTGATTCAATTAGCTTTGTTGAATGCATTTTAGTTTCAATTAATTCAATTAGCTTTGTGGAATGCATTTGAGTATCATTTGATTCAATTAGTTTTGTTGAATGCATTTGATTTTCATTTGATTCATTTAGCTTTGTTGAATGCATTTGAGTATCATTTGATTTAATTAGCTTTGTTGAATGCATTTGAGTTTCATTTGATTATATTAGCTATGTTTGACTTTGTTTGACTTTCATTTGATTCAATTAGCCTTGTTTGACTTCATTTGACTTTAATTTGATTCAATTAGCTTTGTTGAATGTATTTGAGTTCCATTTGATTCAATTAGCTATGTTTGACTTCATTTGACTTTCATTTGATTCAATTAATTTTGTTGAATGCATTTGAGTATCATTTGATTCAACTAGTTTTGTTGAATGCATTTTAGTTTCATTTGATTATATTAGCTATGTTTGACTTTGTTTGACTTTCATTTGATTCAATGAGTTTTGTTTGACTTCATTTGACTTTCATTTGATTCAATTAGCTTTGTTGAATACATTTGAGTTTATTTGATTCAATGAGTTTTGTTTGACTTCATTTGAGTTTCATTTGATTTAATTAGCTTTGTTGAATACATTTGAGTTTATTTGATTCAACTAGCTTTGGTGAATGCATTTGAGTTTCATTTGATTCAATTAGCTTTATTGGACTTCATTTGACTTTCGTTTGATACGATTAGCTTTGTTTGACTTCATTTGATTTAATTAGCTTTGTTTGACTTCATTTTACTTTAATTTCATTCAATTAGATTTGTTGAATGCATTTGAGTTTCATTTGATTCAATTAGATTTGATGAATGTATTTGAGTTTCATTTGATTCAATTAGCTATGTTTGACTTCATTTGAGTTTCACTTGATTCAATTAGCTTTGTTGAATGCATTTGAGTTTCATTTGATTCAATTAGCTTTACTGAATGCATTTGAGTTTCATTTGATTCAATAAGTTTTGCTTGACTTCGTTTGATTTTAATTTGAATCAATTAGCTTTGTTGAATGCATTTGAGTTTCATTTGATTCAATTAGTTTTGTTGAATGCATTGGATTTTCATTTGATTCATTTAGCTTTGTTGAATGCATTTGAGTATCATTTGATTCAATTAGCTTTGTTGAATGCATTTGAGTTTCATTTGATTATATTAGCTATGTTTGACTTTTATTTGATTCAATTAGCTTCGTTTGACTTCATTTGACTTTCATTTCATTCAATTAGCTTTGTTTAGCTTCATTTTACTTTAATTTGATTCAATTAACTTTGTAGAATGCATTTGAGTTTCATTTGATTCAATTAGTTTTGTTGAATGCATTTGATTTTCATTTGATTCAATTAATTTTGTTGAATGCATTTGAGTTTCATTTAATTATATTAGCTATGTTTGACTTTGTTTGACTTTCATTTGATTCAATGAGTTTTGTTTGACTTCATTTGACTTTCATTTGATTCAATTAGCTTTGTTAAATGCATTTGAGTTTCATTTGATTCAATTAGCTATGTTTGACTTTCATTTGATTCAATTAGCTTTGTTTGACTTCATTTTACTTTAATTTGATTTAATTAGCTTTGTTGAATGCATTTGAGTTTCATTTGATTTAATTAGCTTTGTTGAATGCATTTGAGTTTCATTTGATTCAATAAGTTTTGCTTGACTTCGTTTGATTTTAATTTGAATCAATTAGCTTTGTTGAATGCATTTGAGTTTCATTTGATTCAATTAGTTTTGTTGAATGCATTGGATTTTCATTTGATTCATTTCGCTTTGTTGAATGCATTTGAGTATCATTTGATTCAATTAGCTTTGTTGAATGCATTTGAGTTTCATTTGATTATATTAGCTATGTTTGACTTTGTTTGACTTTAATTTGATTCAATTAGCTTCGTTTGACTTCATTTGACTTTCATTTGATTCAATTAGCTTTGTTTAGCTTCATTTTACTTTAATTTGATTCAATTAGCTTTGTAGAATGCATTTGAGTTTCATTTGATTCAATTACCTTTGCTGAATGCATTTGAGTTTCATTTGATTCTATTATCTATGTTTGACTTCATTTGACTTTCATTTGATTCAATTAGCTTCGTTTGACTTTATTTTACTTTAATTTGATTCAATTAGCTTTGTTGAATGCATTTTAGTTAAATTTGATTCAATTAGCTTTATTGAATGCATTTGACTTTCATTTGATTCAATTAGCTTTGTTGAATGCATTTGAGTATCTTTTGATTCAATTAGTTTTGTTGAATGCATTTGATTTTCATTTGATTCAATTAATTTTGTTGAATGTATTTGAGTATCATTTGATTCAATTAGCTTTATTGAATGCATTTGAGTTTCATTTGATTATATTAGCTATGTTTGACTTTCATTTGATTCAATAAGTTTTGTTTGACTTCATTTGACTTTCATTTGATTCAATTAGCTTTGTTAAATGCATTTGAGTTTCATTTGATTCAATTAGCTATGTTTGACTTTCATTTGATTCAATTAGCTTTGTTTGACTTCATTTTACTTTAATTTGATTCAATTAGCTTTGTTGAATGCATTTGCGTTTCATTTGATTTAATTAGCTTTGTTGAATGCATTTGAGTTTCATTTGATTCAATAAGTTTTGCTTGACTTTGTTTGATTTTAATTTGAATCAATTAGCTTTGTTGAATGCATTTGAGTTTCATTTGATTCAATTAGTTTTGTTGAATGCATTGGATTTTCATTTGATTCATTTAGCTTTGTTGAATGCATTTGAGTATCATTTGATTCAATTAGCTTTGTTGAATGCATTTGAGTTTCATTTGATTATATAAGCTTAGGTTTGACTTTGTTTGACTTTTTATTTGATTCAATTAGCTTCGTTTGACTTCATTTGACTTTCATTTGATTCAATTAGCTTTGTTTAGCTTCATTTTACTTTAATTTGATTCAATTAGCTTTGTAGAATGCATTTGAGTTTCATTTGATTCAATTAGCTTTATTGAATGCATTTGAGTATCATTTGATTCAATTAGTTTTGTTGAATGCATTTGATTTTCATTTGATTCAATTAATTTTGTTGAATGCATTTGAGTATCATTTGATTCAATTAGCTTTGTTGAATGCATTTGAGTTTCATTTGATTATATTAGCTACGTTTGACTTTGTTTGACTTTCATTTGATTCAATGAGTTTTGTTGATACAAGTCAAGGTCAAGGTCAAGCTCCAAATGATCCGATTTGTTTAGTCCTTGAAGTGTTCGGGTTCAAGTTAAATTCAAACTCCTCATTTGTGTCATTTCTTAAATGGGACGATGATTCCATTGATGAAGCTTGAAGGTGACACCATTTCTAGAGTCTTAGTTATTTTAATTAAGCAAATAAAGGTCCGAAAATATCTTGTGATATTTCGGCCATTTTAGGCGTGTCTTAGGCGTGTGGAGTAGGCTCCTTGTGCTCCAAGGTTGCAAGTTGTCATTGAGTTGTAATGTTCCTTGAGTTTCCTTATTTCTTGGTTTCCTTATGTATTTAGGCGTGTGAAGGGGGATTGGGGGCTGATTTGGTTGTTTCCTTATTTACTCCTTTATTCTCTCCTAGAATCAAGGGATTAGGATGTAAGGAGTTAAGGGATGTTTCCTTAATTTCTTTGGTGATTTTCGGCCTTGTGAGTCCTTGGAGGACAAGTTTATTTTATTATAAATAATTGTTCCATGCTATCATTCAAGGCATGTGAGATTAATACAAATTCTTGTTATTTCAAATCAATTGTTTCCCTTACAATTATTTCGGCCATTAAGTCTATTTTCGGGAGTGATTATTTACTTAGTGTTTAATCTACTTAATTCCAGGAGTGGTTTAAAGTGAGATTAAGAGTTAATTAAAATAATCGAGAGTGTATATTTTAATTATCATATCCCAGGTGACTTAAGACATAAATTTTCGGACTTCATTCATTATTCAAGTTCGAACCTTTGCTCGGAACTTGGATGCTCATTCGACTCTTTGGACGTGCAATCATATCGGTTGGTATCGAGATTTTTCCGGGCGGGTGAGGATAGAAGGGATTCTCCTTTCATTGGTAAGTGCTTCTACTTTGTTCGATCCTTTGTTGGGGTTTTTTGTGTGGTTGTGGCTTGCTATTTGAGTTATAATGTCTCGAATTTCTTTGAAATAAAAGCTCTTATTGAGAAAATTCATAACACTCAATTAGAGGAAAAGGAGAAAACGGCAAGATTAACAGTAGCTCATAACATTCTTGCGGGTAAAGTAAACAATAAAAACGACCCTAATCACATTGACTATGAATCGATGTTGAGGAGGTTAAAATTGTTAAACCGACTTATGATAATGATAGGGGGATTAAACTAGATGATTTTCTTGGTGATTCTAGTCCCGAGGATTTACTTGAATGGATTCGTCAACTTGAGAAAATTTGTGATTATAAGGGATTTGATGATGAGAAACGTTTTAAAATTGCCACCATTAGACTAACTAAGTATCTTTGGAATTTGGTTAGAGTGTCTAAAGGCAAAAAGGGCGAGACTTGGGAAACCTAAGCTTAAAAGTTGGACTAAGCTTAAAAGGAAATTGCATGAGAAGTTTGTTCCAAGTGATTTTATTCAAAGGCAATATATGAGAAAGAATTCTTTGACTCAAGATGTGTCAAGCGTGCATGATTGTATGGTTGAATTTGACAAGTTATGTTTGATTTGTGATGTTGATGAAGTCGAACAAGAAAAAATTGCTAGGTTTGTTAATGGACTTAATAAATCTATTGCAAGAAAGGTTGATGTGTCGAATTATAGCACTTTTGATGATGTGTGTCGATTGGCTTTAAAATTTGAAAGACATGAATTGGATGAAAAGAAATCATATGGGGGAAAATTCGGCCATAATAAACCCAATTCTTCTTCTTCTTTCGTCCCTTCTTCTTCTAATTCTTCTAAACCCTTTGAAAAGAAAGATAATCCTTCTAAAGGGGAACCAAAGGGAGAACGACCTAAGTTGGTGATTTCTAAGGAAAAGTGGGAAGAAACCCGAAAGTGTTTTAAGTGTCAAGGAAGGGGTCATATTGCTAGTAGTTGTCCATCTAGAAAAACCCTAACTTTGAGACAATACATGACCATAGAAGAGGAGGAGAGAACTTATGACTATGTGTATGAAGAGGAGGAATGTGAAAGTGTTGATAATGAGATTGCATATGCCGAAGATGAGTCTAGGATGCTTGGAGTTATTAGGAGAACTTTACATGTTGATCATTCTCCTAACCATGATCAAAGAGAAAACTTGTTTCACACTAGATGTCGAATTGGTGAATTTACATGTAATGTGATTATTGATAGTGGTTCATGCACTAATGTGGTTGCTTCTAATGTGGTTTCTAAGTTGAATTTGATTGTTAGAGATCATCCACATCCTTATAAGTTGAGTTGGTTGGATGATAAAAGCTGGTTTGTTGGTGAAAAAGCAAGCACTTGTTTCGTTTTCTATTGGGGGTTACAAGGATGAATTGTGGGGTGATGTTCTACCTATGAGTGCTTGTCATCTTCTTCTTGGTAGACCTTGGCAATATGATCGAAAAGTTGTTCATGAAGGCGAAACCAATGTGTACACGGTTTTGATGAGTTCTAAAAAGATTCGGTTGGTTCCTTTGTCTCCTAGTTCCATGGCACCCAAGAAGGTGGTTGAAACGAAACAAAACTTGTTTCTTTCGGCCAAAGAATTCGAGAAAGAGGTAGAATTGGAAGGACATTGTTATGCTTTATGTGTTAAACTTGCTTTGACTAATGATGTTTCTTCTAGTAATCCGAAACTTGCGGCTCTATTGGACGAATTTTGTGATGTTTTTCCTGGAGGAATTGCCTCAAGGATTACCACCATTGAGAGGCATTGAGCATGCCATTGATCTTGTACCGGGCGCACCTTTGCCAAATAAGCCGGCATATAGATGTGATCCCGTAGCTTCTAAGGAGCTACAAAAGCAAATTGAAGAGTTGATTGACCGAGGCTATGTAAGAGAAAGCATGAGTCCATGTGCCGTTCCCGCTTTGCTTGTTCCTAAGAAAGATGGTACTTGGAGGATGTGTATTGATAGTAGAGCCGTCAACAACATAACAATCAAGTATCGTTTTCCTATGCCTAGATTAGAGGACATGCTTGATGAGCTACATGGAGCTTCGATTTTTTCGAAGATTGATTTGAGGAGTGGTTATCATCAAATGAGAATTCGGGAAGGAGATGAATGGAAAACCGCTTTCAAGACCAAACAAGGTCTATATGAGTGGATGGTGATGCCCTTTGGTCTTTGCAATGCTCCTAGTTCATTTATGAGGCTTATGAACGAGGTACTACGTCCCTTTCTTAACAAGTTTATTGTTGTCTATCTAGATGATATTCTTGTATATAGTACTAGTGTTGAGTCTCATTTAATTCACTTGAGAGCTTTATTCGAAAAATTAAGAGAGCAAAAGTTGTATGGAAAAATGGAAAAGTGTGATTTTCTTGTTCCTAGTATTGCTTTTCTTGGTTACATTGTGTCTAGGGATGGAGTTCATGTGGATCCGGAAAAGTCAAGGCCATGTCATCATGGTTGGCGCCTACAAGTGCTCATGAATGTCGAAGCTTTCATGGTCTAGCTTCCTTTTATAGAAGATTCATCCGAAATTTCTCAACTATCATGGCACCAATCACGGATTTGATGAAGAAAGGGAGTTTTCATGGAACTCTCATGCTCAAAAGGCGTTTGATGAAGTCAAGGAGCTACTTTGCAACGCTCCTATCCTTGCCTTGCCGGATTTCAACAAGTTGTTCGAGGTTGAATGTGATGCTAGTTGACTTGGTGTTGGGGCTGTTTTGCTTCAAGAAAGGAGGCCCATTGCCTACTTTAGTGAGAAGTTAAGTGGCGCCAAACTCAACTACTCCAACTATGATCGTGAATTCTATGCAATTGTGAGAGCCTTGGATCATTGGTCTCATTACTTGAGGCCCAAGCCTTTCATTCTTCATTCGGATCATGAAGCACTCAAATACATCCATGGACTAACAAAAAGCTCAACCATAGACATGCCAAGTGGGTTGAATTCCTACAAGCCTTCACATTCTCGTCTAAGTACAAGGAAGGTAAGAGTAACATTGTTGCGGATGCCCTTTCTAGGCGTTCCTATCTTTTGGCCATGGTTGATGCAAGGGTGTTGGGATTTGAACACTTAAAGGATTTATATGTTGATGATGATGATTTTCGTGAGTCCTTTAAGAATCCTAGTGGATTGTTTGTGTTACAAGAAGGTTTTTTGTTCAAGGGGAACAAACTATGCATTCCTAAGAGTGGCGTGAGGGAGTTACTTGTGAGAGAAGTCCATAGTGGTGGGGTGGCTGGTCATTTTGGCGTGCAAAAGACCTTAGATACTTTGAATGAGAGTTTTTATTGGCCCAACATGATAAGGGATGTTCATATGGTGGTTAGTAAGTGTGCTACTTGTCAAAGGTCGAAGAGTACTTTCCATAAAGGCCTTTATACTCCATTACCCGTACTCGATACACCTTGGGATAGTGTGAGCATGGATTTTATTGTTGGATTACCAAGAACTCAAAGGGGAAAAGATGCAATTATGGTGGTGGTGGATCGTTTTTCGAAAATGGCTCACTTTGTTCCTATGCATAAAACTGATGATGCTTTGCATGTGGCGGATTTGTACTTCAGGGAAATCATTCGTTTGCATGGTATTCCTAGAAGTATTGTTAGTGATCGTGATACAAAGTTCCTTAGTCACTTTTGGAGGAGCTTATGGAAGATGGTGGGAACTAAGTTACTCTTTAGCACAAGTCATCATCCTCAAACGGATGGTCAAACTGAGGTAACTAATAGAACTCTTGGAGCTTTGTTGCGTGGCTTGGTGAGTAAGACACAAAAGGATTGGGATATAAAGCTAGCTCACGCCGAGTTTGCTTATAATCGAGCTCATTCTTCTACTACTTCTAAGTCTCCATTTGAGGTGGTCTATGGTATCAATCCTTTCCTTCCTATTGATTTTGTGTCACTAACTAAATCTCAAATTCATGTTGATTCTAAGAAGAGGTTGGAAGCCTTTAAGAAGACTTGTGAGCAAGTGAAAGCACGAATTGAGAAGATGAATGCTCAATACAAGGAACGAGCCAACAAGCATAGAAGGCAACCGAAATTTCAGATTGGCGACTTGGTTTGGATTCATTTGAGGAAAGAACGTTTTCCAAGAAAGAGGAAGAACAAGCTTATGCCTAGAGCTGATGGTCCATTCAAAGTCATTGATGTTATTAATGAAAGTGCTTATAAGATCGAGCTTCCAAGTGATTATGGAGGTGTGAGTGCAACCTTCAATGTTGGTGATCTTAGTCCTTATTTAGATGATGAAAATTTGAGGACAAATTCTTTTGAAGAGGGGGAGAATGATACAAGTCAAGGTCAAGGTCAAGCTCCAAATGATCCGATTTGTTTAGTCCTTGAAGTGTTCGGGTTCAAGTTAAATTCAAACTCCTCATTTGTGTCATTTCTTAAATGGGACGATGATTCCATTGATGAAGCTTGAAGGTGACACCATTTCTAGAGTCTTAGTGATATGATTGCACGTCCAAAGAGTCGAATGAGCAACCAAGTTCCGAGCAAAGGTTCGAACTTGAATAATGAATGAAGTCCGAAAATTTATGTCTTAAGTCACCGGATATGATAATTAAAATAAACACTCCTGATTATTTTAATTAACTCTTAATCTCACTTTAAACCACTCCTGGAATTAAGTAGATTAAACACTAAGTAAATAATCACTCCTGAAAATAGACTTAATGGCCGAAATAATTGTAAGGGAAACAATTGATTTCAAATAACAAGAATTTGTATTAATCTCACATGCCTTGAATGAAAGCATGGAACAATTATTTATAATAAAATAAACTTGTCCTCCAAGGACTCACAAGGCCGAAAATCAGCTCAAAGAAATTAAGGAAACATCCCTTAACTCCTTACATCCTAATCCCTTGATTCTAGGAGAGAATAAAGGAGTATTTAAGGAAACCACAAATCAGCCCCTAACTCTCCTCACACGCCTAACACACTTAAGGAAACCAAGAAATAAGGAAACTCAAGGAACATTACAACTCAATGACAACTTGCAACCTTGGAGCACAAGGAGCCTACTCCACACGCCTAAGACACGCCTAAAATGACCGAAATATCACAAGATATTTTCGGACCTTTATTTGCTTAATTAAAATAACTAAGACTCTAGAAATGGTGTCACCTTCAAGCTTCATCAATGGAATCATCGTCCCATTTAAGAAATGACACAAATGAGGAGGTTGAATTTAACTTGAACCCGAACACTTCAAGGACTAAACAAATCGGATCATTTGGAGCTTGACCTTGACCTTGACTTGTATCATTCTCCCCCTCTTCAAAAGAATTTGTCCTCAAATTTTCATCATCTAAATAAGGACTAAGATCACCAACATTGAAGGTTGCACTCACACCTCCATAATCACTTGGAAGCTCGATCTTATAAGCACTTTCATTAATAACATCAATGACTTTGAATGGACCATCAGCTCTAGGCATAAGCTTGTTCTTCCTCTTTCTTGGAAAACGTTCTTTCCTCAAATGAATCCAAACCAAGTCGCCAATCTGAAATTTCGGTTGCCTTCTATGCTTGTTGGCTCGTTCCTTGTATTGAGCATTCATCTTCTCAATTCGTGCTTTCACTTGCTCACAAGTCTTCTTAAAGGCTTCCAACCTCTTCTTAGAATCAACATGAATTTCAGATTTAGTTAGTGACACAAAATCAATAGGAAGGAAAGGATTGATACCATAGACCACCTCAAATGGAGACTTAGAAGTAGTAGAAGAATGAGCTCGATTATAAGCAAACTCGGCGTGAGCTAGCTTTATATCCCAATCCTTTTGTGTCTTACTCACCAAGCCACGCAACAAAGCTCCAAGAGTTCTATTAGTTACCTCAGTTTGACCATCCGTTTGAGGATGATGACTTAGTGCTAAAGAGTAACTTAGTTCCCACCATCTTCCATAAGCTCCTCCAAAAGTGACTAAGGAATTTTGTATCACGATCACTAACAATACTTCTAGGAATACCATGCAAACGAATGATTTCCCGAAGTACAAATCCGCCACATGCAAAGCATCATCGGTTTATGCATAGGAACAAAGTGAGCCATTTTCGAAAAACGATCCACCACCACCATAATTGCATCTTTTCCCCTTTGAGTTCTTGGTAATCCAACAATAAAATCCATGCTCACACTATCCCAAGGTGTATCAGGTACGGGTAATGGAGTATAAAGGCCTTTATGGAAAGTATTCTTCGACCTTTGACAAGTAGCACACTTACTAACCACCATATGAACATCCCTTATCATGTTGGGCCAATAAAAACTCTCATTCAAAGTGTCTAATGTCTTTTGAACACCGAAATGACCAGCCACCCCTCGACTATGAACTTCCCTCACAAGCAACTCCCTCACGCCACTCTTAGGAATGCATAGCTTGTTTCCTTTAAACAGAAATCACTCTTGTAACACAAACAAACCATTAGGGCTCTTAAAAGACTCACGAAAATCATCATCATCATCATATAAATCCTTTAAGTGTTCAAACCCCAACACCCTTGCATCAACCATGGCTAAAAGATAAGAACTCCTTGAAAGGGCATCCGCAACAATATTATTCTTACCTTCCTTATACTTAGACGAAAAAGTGAAGGTTTGTAGGAATTCAACCCACTTAGCATGCCTATGGTTGAGCTTTTGCTGTCCATGGATGTATTTGAGTGCTTCATGATCCGAATGAAGAATGAAAGGCTTGGGCCTCAAGTAATGAGACCAATGATCCAAGGCTCTCACAATTGCATAGAATTCACGATCATAGTTGGAGTAGTTGAGTTTGGCGCCACTTAACTTCTCACTAAAGTAGGCAATGGGCCTCCTTTCTTGAAGCAAAACCGCCCCAACTCCAAGTCCACTAGCATCACATTCAACTTCGAACAACTTGTTGAAATCCGGAAAGGCAAGGATAGGAGCGTTGCATAGCATCTCCTTGACTTCATCAAACGCCTTTTGAGCATGAGAGTTCCATGAAAACTCCCCTTTCTTCATCAAATCCGTGATTGGTGCCATGATAGTTGAGAAATTTCGGATGAATCTTCTATAAAAGGAAGCTAGACCATGAAAGCTTCGACATTCATGAGCACTTGTAGGCGCCAACCATGAAGACATGGCCTTGACTTTTTCCGGATCCACATGAACTCCATCCCTAGACACAATGTAACCAAGAAAAGCAATACTAGGAACATGAAAATCACATTTTTCCATTTTTCCATACAACTTTTGCTCTCTTAATTTTTCAAATAAAGCTCTCAAGTGAAGTAAATGAGACTCAACACTAGTACTATATACAAGAATATCATCTAAATAGACAACAATAAACTTGTTAAGAAAGGGACGTAGTACCTCATTCATAAGTCTCATAAATGAACTAGGAGCATTGCAAAGACCAAAGGGTATCACCATCCACTCATATAGACCTTGTTTGGTCTTGAAAGCGGTTTTCCATTCATCTCCTTCCCGAATTCTCATTTGATGATAACCACTCCTCAAATCAATCTTCGAAAAAATCGAAGCTCCATGTAGCTCATCAAGCATGTCCTCTAATCTAGGCATAGGAAAACGATACTTGATTGTTATGTTGTTGACGGCTCTACTATCAATACACATCCTCCAAGTACCATCTTTCTTAGGAACAAGCAAAGCGGGAACGGCACATGGACTCATGCTTTCTCTTACATAGCCTCTGGCCAATCAACTCTTCAATTTGCTTTTGTAGCTCCTTAGAAGCTACGGGATCACATCTATATGCCGGCTTATTTGGCAAAGGTGCGCCTGGTACAAGATCAATGGCATGCTCAATGCCTCTCAATGGTGGTAATCCTTGAGGCAATTCCTCCAGAAAAACATCACAAAATTCGTCCAATAGAGCTGCAAGTTTCGGATTACTAGAAGAAACATCATTAGTCAAAGCAAGTTTAACACATAAAGCATAACAATGTCCTTCCAATTCTACCTCTTTCTCGAATTCTTTGGCCGAAAGAAACAAGTTTTGTTTCGTTTCAACCACCTTCTTGGGTGCCATGGAACTAAGAGACAAAGGAACCAGCCGAATCTTTTTAGAACCCATCAAAACCGTGTACACATTGGTTTCGCCTTCATGAACAACTTTTCGATCATATTGCCAAGGTCTACCAAGAAGAAGATGACAAGCACTCATAGGTAGAACATCACCCCACAATTCATCCTTGTAACCCCCAATAGAAAACGAAACAAGTGCTTGCTTTTTCACCAACAAACCAGTTTTATCATCCAACCAACTCAACTTATAAGGATGTGGATGATCTCTAACAATCAAATTCAACTTAGAAACCACATTAGAAGCAACCACATTAGTGCATGAACCACTATCAATAATCACATTACATGTAAATTCACCAATTCGACATCTAGTGTGAAACAAGTTTTCTCTTTGATCATGGTTAGGAGAATGATCAACATGTAAAGTTCTCCTAATAACTCCAAGCATCCTAGACTCATCTTCGGCATATGCAATCTCATTATCAACACTTTCACATTCCTCCTCTTCATACACATAGTCATAAGTTCTCTCCTCCTCTTCTATGGTCATGTATTGTCTCAAAGTTAGGGTTTTTCTAGATGGACAACTACTAGCAATATGACCCCTTCCTTGACACTTAAAACACTTTCGGGTTTCTTCCCACTTTTCCTTAGAAATCACCAACTTAGGTCGTTCTCCCTTTGGTTCCCCTTTAGAAGGATTATCTTTCTTTTCAAAGGGTTTAGAAGAATTAGAAGAAGAAGGGACGAAAAGAAGAAGAAGAATTGGGTTTATTATGGCCGAATTTTCCCCCATATGATTTCTTTTCATCCAATTCATGTCTTTCAAATTTTAAAGCCAATCGACACACATCATCAAAAGTGCTATAATTCGACACATCAACCTTTCTAGCAATAGATTTATTAAGTCCATTAACAAACCTAGCAATTTTTTCTTGTTCGACTTCATCAACATCACAAATCAAACATAACTTGTCAAATTCAACCATATAATCATGCACGCTTGACACATCTTGAGTCAAAGAATTCTTTCTCATATATTGCCTTTGAATAAAATCACTTGGAACAAACTTCTCATGCAATTTCCTTTTAAGCTTAGTCCAACTTTTAAGCTTAGGTTTCCCAAGTCTCGCCCTTTTTGCCTTTAGACTCTCTAACCAAATTCCAAAGATACTTAGTTAGTCTAATGGTGGCAATTTTAAAACGTTTCTCATCATCAAATCCCTTATAATCACAAATTTTCTCAAGTTGACGAATCCATTCAAGTAAATCCTCGGGACTAGAATCACCAGTAAAATCATCTAGTTTAATCCCCCTATCATTATCATAAGCTCGGTTTAACAATTTTAACCTCCTCAACATCGATTCATAGTCAATGTGATTAGGGTCGTTTTTATTGTTCACTTTACCCGCAAGAATGTTATGAGCTACTGTTAATCTTGCCGTTTTCTCCTTTTCCTCTAATTGAGTGTTATGAATTTTCTCAATAAGAGCTTTTATTTCAAAGAAATTCAGACATTATAACTCAAATAGCAAGCCACAACCACACAAAACCCCAACAAAGGATCGAACAAAGTAGAAGCACTTACCAATGAAAGGAGAATCCCTTCTATCCTCACCCTCCTGGAAAATCTGATACCAACTGATATGATTGCACGTCCAAAGAGTCGAATGAGCAACCAAGTTCCGAGCAAAGGTTCGAACTTGAATAATGAATGAAGTCCGAAAATTTATGTCTTAAGTCACCGGATATGATAATTAAAATAAACACTCCCGATTATTTTAATTAACTCTTAATCTCACTTTAAACCACTCCCCGGAATTAAGTAGATTAAACACTAAGTAAATAATCACTCCCGAAAATAGACTTAATGGCCGAAATAATTGTAAGGGAAACAATTGATTTCAAATAACAAGAATTTGTATTAATCTCACATGCCTTGAATGAAAGCATGGAACAATTATTTATAATAAAATAAACTTGTCCTCCAAGGACTCACAAGGCCGAAAATCAGCTCAAAGAAATTAAGGAAACATCCCTTAACTCCTTACATCCTAATCCCTTGATTCTAGGAGAGAATAAAGGAGTATTTAAGGAAACCACAAATCAGCCCCCTAACTCTCCTCACACGCCTAACACACTTAAGGAAACCAAGAAATAAGGAAACTCAAGGAACATTACAACTCAATGACAACTTGCAACCTTGGAGCACAAGGAGCCTACTCCACACGCCTAAGACACTTTAAATGGCCGAAATATCACAAGATATTTTCGGACCTTTATTTGCTTAATTAAAATAACTAAGACTCTAGAAATGGTGTCACCTTCAAGCTTCATCAATGGAATCATCGTCCCATTTAAGAAATGACACAAATGAGGAGTTTGAATTTAACTTGAACCCGAACACTTCAAGAACTAAACAAATCGGATCATTTGGAGCTTGACCTTGACCTTGACTTGTATCACTTAGTTATTTTAATTAAGCAAATAAAGGTCCGAAAATATCTTGTGATATTTCGGCCATTTTAGGCGTGTCTTAGGCGTGTGGAGTAGGCTCCTTGTGCTCCAAGGTTGCAAGTTGTCATTGAGTTGTAATGTTCCTTGAGTTTCCTTATTTCTTGGTTTCCTTATGTATTTAGGCGTGTGAAGGGGGATTGGGGGCTGATTTGGTTGTTTCCTTATTTACTCCTTTATTCTCTCCTAGAATCAAGGGATTAGGATGTAAGGAGTTAAGGGATGTTTCCTTAATTTCTTTGAGCTGATTTTCGGCCTTGTGAGTCCTTCGAGGACAAGTTTATTTTATTATAAATAATTGTTCCATGCTATCATTCAAGGCATGTGAGATTAATACAAATTCTTGTTATTTGAAATCAATTGTTTCCCTTACAATTATTTCGCCATTAAGTCTATTTTCAGAGTGATTATTTACTTAGTGTTTAATCTACTTAATTCCGTGAGTGGTTTAAAGTGAGATTAAGAGTTAATTAAAATAATCAGGAGTGTTTATTTTAATTATCATATCCGGTGACTTAAGACATAAATTTTCGGACTTCATTCATTATTCTAGTTCGAACCTTTGCTCGGAACTTGGTTGCTCATTCGACTCTTTGGACGTGCAATCATATCATTTGTTTGACTTCATTTGACTTTCATTTGATTCAATTAGCTTTGTTGAATGTATTTGAGTTCCATTTGATTCAATAAGCTATGTTTGACTTCATTTGACTTTCATTTGATTCAATTAATTTTGTTGAATGCATTTGAGTATCATTTGATTTAACTAGCTTTGTTGAATGCATTTTAGTTTCATTTGATTATATTAGCTATGTTTGACTTTGTTTGACTTTCATTTGATTCAATGAGTTTTGTTTGACTTCATTTGACTTTCATTTGATTCAATTATCTTTGTTGAATGCATTTGAGTTTCATTTGATTTAATTAGCTTTGTTGAATACATTTGAGTTTATTTGATTCAATTAGCTTTGGTGAATGCATTTGAGTTTCATTTGATTCAATTAGCTTTATTGGACTTCATTTGACTTTCGTTTGATACGATTAGCTTTGTTTGACTTCATTTGATTTAATTAGCTTTGTTTGACTTCATTTTACTTTAATTTGATTCAATTAGATTTGTTGAATACATTTGAGTTTCATTTGATTCAATTAGATTTGTTGAATGCATTTGAGTTTCATTTGATTCAATTAGCTTTACTGAATGCATTTGAGTTTCATTTGATTCAATAAGTTTTGCTTGACTTCGTTTGATTTTAATTTGAATCAATTAGCTTTGTTGAATGCATTTGAGTTTCATTTGATTCAATTAGTTTTGTTGAATGCATTGGATTTTCATTTGATTCATTTAGCTTTGTTGAATGCATTTGAGTATCATTTGATTCAATTAGCTTTGTTGAATGCATTTGAGTTTCATTTGATTATATTAGCTATGTTTGACTTTGTTTGACTTTTATTTGATTCAATTAGCTTCGTTTGACTTCATTTGACTTTCATTTGATTCAATTAGCTTTGTTTAGCTTCATTTTATTTTAATTTGATTCAATTAGCTTTGTAGAATGCATTTGAGTTTCATTTGATTCAATTACCTTTGCTGAATGCATTTGAGTTTCATTTGATTCTATTATCTATGTTTGACTTCATTTGACTTTCATTTGATTCAATTAGCTTCGTTTGACTTTATTTTACTTTAATTTGATTCAATTAGCTTTGTTGAATGCATTTTAGTTAAATTTGATTCAATTAGCTTTATTGAATGCATTTGACTTTCATTTGATTCAATTAGCTTTGTTGAATGCATTTGAGTATCATTTGATTCAATTAGTTTTGTTGAATGCATTTGATTTTCATTTGATTCAATTAATTTTGTTGAATGCATTTGAGTATCATTTGATTCAATTAGCTTTGTTGAATGCATTTGAGTTTCATTTGATTATATTAGCTATGTTTGACTTTGTTTGACTTTCATTTGATTCAATGAGTTTTGTTTGACTTCATTTGACTTTCATTTGATTCAATTAGCTTTGTTAAATGCATTTGAGTTTCATTTGATTCAATTAGCTATGTTTGACTTTCATTTGATTCAATTAGCTTTGTTTGACTTCATTTTACTTTAATTTGATTCAATTAGCTTTGTTGAATGCATTTGAGTTTCATTTGATTTAATTCGCTTTGTTGAATGCATTTGAGTTTCATTTGATTCAATTAGCTATGTTTGACTTCATTTGACTTTCACTTGATTCAATTAACTTTGTTGAATTCATTTGAGTTTCATTTGATACAATTAGCTTTGTTGAATGCATTTGTGATACAAGTCAAGGTCAAGGTCAAGCTCCAAATGATCCGATTTGTTTAGTCGTTGAAGTGTTCGGGTTCAAGTTAAATTCAAACTCCTCATTTGTGTCATTTCTTAAATGGGACGATGATTCCATTGATGAAGCTTGAAGGTGACACCATTTCTAGAGTCTTAGTTATTTTAATTAAGCAAATAAAGGTCCGAAAATATCTTGTGATATTTCGGCCATTTTAGGCGTGTCTTAGGCGTGTGGAGTAGGCTCCTTGTGCTCCAAGGTTGCAAGTTGTCATTGAGTTGTAATGTTCCTTGAGTTTCCTTATTTCTTGGTTTCCTTAAGTGTGTTAGGCGTGTGAGGAGAGTTAGGGGCTGATTTGTGGTTTCCTTAAATACTCCTTTATTCTCTCCTAGAATCAAGGGATTAGGATGTAAGGAGTTAAGGGATGTTTCCTTAATTTCTTTGAGCTGATTTTCGGCCTTGTGAGTCCTTGGAGGACAAGTTTATTTTATTATAAATAATTGTTCCATGCTTTCATTCAAGGCATGTGAGATTAATACAAATTCTTGTTATTTGAAATCAATTGTTTCCCTTACAATTATTTCGGCCATTAAGTCTATTTTCAGGAGTGATTATTTACTTAGTGTTTAATCTACTTAATTCCAGGAGTGGTTTAAAGTGAGATTAAGAGTTAATTAAAATAATCAGGAGTGTTTATTTTAATTATCATATCCGGTGACTTAAGACATAAATTTTCGGACTTCATTCATTATTCAAGTTCGAACCTTTGCTCGGAACTTGGTTGCTCATTCGACTCTTTGGACGTGCAATCATATCAGTTGGTATCAGATTTTCCAGGAGGGTGAGGATAGAAGGGATTCTCCTTTCATTGGTAAGTGCTTCTACTTTGTTCGATCCTTTGTTGGGGTTTTGTGTGGTTGTGGCTTGCTATTTGAGTTATAATGTCTGAATTTGCTGAAATAAAAGCTCTTATTGAGAAAATTCATAACACTCAATTAGAGGAAAAGGAGAAAACGGCAAGATTAACAGTAGCTCATAACATTCTTGCGGGTAAAGTGAACAATAAAAACGACCCTAATCACATTGACTATGAATCTGATGTTGAGGAGGTTAAAATTGTTAAACCGACTTATGATAATGATAGGGGGATTAAACTAGATGATTTTACTGGTGATTCTAGTCCCGAGGATTTACTTGAATGGATTCGTCAACTTGAGAAAATTTGTGATTATAAGGGATTTGATGATGAGAAACGTTTTAAAATTGCCACCATTAGACTAACTAAGTATGCTGGAATTTGGTTAGAGAGTCTAAAGGCAAAAAGGGCGAGACTTGGGAAACCTAAGCTTAAAAGTTGGACTAAGCTTAAAAGGAAATTGCATGAGAAGTTTGTTCCAAGTGATTTTATTCAAAGGCAATATATGAGAAAGAATTCTTTGACTCAAGATGTGTCAAGTGTGCATGATTATATGGTTGAATTTGACAAGTTATGTTTGATTTGTGATGTTGATGAAGTCGAACAAGAAAAAATTGCTAGGTTTGTTAATGGACTTAATAAATCTATTGCTAGAAAGGTTGATGTGTCGACTAATAGCACTTTTGATGATGTGTGTCGATTGGCTTTAAAATTTGAAAGACATGAATTGGATGAAAAGAAATCATATGGGGGAAAATTCGGCCATAATAAACCCAATTCTTCTTCTTCATTCGTCCCTTCTTCTTCTAATTCTTCTAAACCCTTTGAAAAGAAAGATAATCCTTCTAAAGGGGAACCAAAGGGAGAACGACCTAAGTTGGTGATTTCTAAGGAAAAGTGGGAAGAAACCCGAAAGTGTTTTAAGTGTCAAGGAAGGGGTCATATTGCTAGTAGTTGTCCATCTAGAAAAACCCTAACTTTGAGACAATACATGACCATAGAAGAGGAAGAGAGAACTTATGACTATGTGTATGAAGAGGAGGAATGTGAAAGTGTTGATAATGAGATTGCATATGCCGAAGATGAGTCTAGGATGCTTGGAGTTATTAGGAGAACTTTACATGTTGATCATTCTCCTAACCATGATCAAAGAGAAAACTTGTTTCACACTAGATGTCGAATTGGTGAATTTACATGTAATGTGATTATTGATAGTGGTTCATGCACTAATGTGGTTGCTTCTAATGTGGTTTCTAAGTTGAATTTGATTGTTAGAGATCATCCACATCCTTATAAGTTGAGTTGGTTGGATGATAAAAACCGGTTTGTTGGTGAAAAAGCAAGCACTTGTTTCGTTTTCTATTGGGGGTTACAAGGATGAATTGTGGGGTGATGTTCTACCTATGAGTGCTTGTCATCTTCTTCTTGGTAGACCTTGGCAATATGATCGAAAAGTTGTTCATGAAGGCGAAACCAATGTGTACACGGTTTTGATGGGTTCTAAAAAGATTCGGTTGGTTCCTTTGTCTCCTAGTTCCATGGCACCCAAGAAGGTGGTTGAAACGAAACAAAACTTGTTTCTTTCGGCCAAAGAATTCGAGAAAGAGGTAGAATTGGAAGGACATTGTTATGCTTTATGTGTTAAACTTGCTTTGACTAATGATGTTTCTTCTAGTAATCCGAAACTTGCAGCTCTATTGGACGAATTTTGTGATGTTTTTCCGGAGGAATTGCCTCAAGGATTACCACCATTGAGAGGCATTGAGCATGCTATTGATCTTGTACCAGGCGCACCTTTGCCAAATAAGCCGGCATATAGATGTGATCCCGTAGCTTCTAAGGAGCTACAAAAGCAAATTGAAGAGTTGATTGACCGAGGCTATGTAAGAGAAAGCATGAGTCCATGTGCCGTTCCCGCTTTGCTTGTTCCTAAGAAAGATGGTACTTGGAGGATGTGTATTGATAGTAGAGTCGTCAACAACATAACAATCAAGTATCGTTTTCCTATGCCTAGATTAGAGGACATGCTTGATGAGCTACATGGAGCTTCGATTTTTTCGAAGATTGATTTGAGGAGTGGTTATCATCAAATGAGAATTCGGGAAGGAGATGAATGGAAAACCGCTTTCAAGACCAAACAAGGTCTATATGAGTGGATGGTGATGCCCTTTGGTCTTTGCAATGCTCCTAGTTCTTTTATGAGGCTTATGAACGAGGTACTACGTCCCTTTCTTAACAAGTTTATTGTTGTCTATCTAGATGATATTCTTGTATATAGTACCCAGTGTTGAGTCTCATTTTACTTCACTTCGAGAGCTTTATTCGAAAAATTAAGAGAGCAAAAGTTGTATGGAAAAATGGAAAAGTGTGATTTTCTTGTTCCTAGTATTGCTTTTCTTGAGTTACATTGTGTCTAGGGATGGAGTTCATGTGGATTCGGAAAAGTCAAGGCCATGTCATCATGGTCGGCGCCTACAAGTGCTCATGAATGCCGAAGCTTTCATGGTCTAGCTTCCTTTTATAGAAGATTCATCCGAAATTTCTCAACTATCATGGCACCAATCACGGATTTGATGAAGAAAGGGGAGTTTTCATGGAACTCTCATGCTCAAAAGGCGTTTCGATGAAGTCAATGAGCTACTTTGGCAACGCTCCTAT
>CANSZD010000810.1:0-138834 GCA_947648045.1 Beta corolliflora
CTTATATTTAAAAGCTCATTCTTTTTGTTGTTATTATTATTATTATATTGTTATTGGTATCACTGATCCTTCTTTGTTGATTATTATGATGTCAAATACATTATAAAAGCTAATATTATTATTATTTATTATTATTATTATTATTCTTTCAGCTATTATTATTATTATTATTATTATTATTATTACTATTACTATACTATTATTTTATTATTAATATTATTATTATTATTATTATTATTATTATTGTCTATGATTATTACATTATTATAATTGTTATTGTTATTATTATTATATTATTATTAAATATTCCTTTATACGATTACTATTATTAATAATATGCTACTATTTACTAGTACATTTGTTCAAGGATTATTATTATTATTATCTTGATTTATTAGTTGTTTTTATTAATTATTAATATTGTTAATTATTATTAATAGTTGCTATTATTATAAATGTCGTTGATATCAATATTTCAAGCTATTTGTGTTCAAGAAGAAGAATGTTATTTTGGCATTTAGACGTGTTTTTTTTATATTTGTTCCATTAACAATTTTGATATGTGATATTCTTTTTATGTTGCGCATGTAAAGAACATAGTAATAATATATGAGGTTTATTTTTATTAACAAAGAATAATATAAAGTGTATGTTATTAGTTTATATAAAACATGAAAGAAAGGATAATCTGTGGTGTTGGCAGATCCGCTCTTCAAATTTCCCCTTACTAAGGATTTTCAACTTATATTTATAAATAAAGTTTATATAAGAACATTGACAACGATATAAAAGTTATAATTTTGTTCAAGATCATATGATTATATATATTTATAGGTTTATTTATAATGAAAGAAGAACAATCAATTTATATAACAAAAAATGTTGTTAGTTAAATCCAAACATGTCATCAATATAAAAATGCTTATCTATCTTTTATTTTTTTTGAGACATCTATCTTTTATTTTTAGAATGTGTATGCTCTTTCAATATATGCCTTTTTTATTATCATTAATATGTTCATTCATTATTACCCAAATTCTTATTATAAACGGGACCTTAGACATGAACAACATGTTATTTTTTACCATAAATAATATATTTTCTTTTAACCTAAAATATGTGTTCTTTTATTTTTAAATTGTATGTTCATATACTATGTGTTCTTTTCAAAAAAAAAAAAAATTATGCTATTATTATTATTATTATTAAAAGTTGTGCATATTAATAAATTATGGTAATAGTAATATTAGTAATAAAATACAAAGTAATAATATTGATAGAGTTGGTCTTGTAAGAGATCGTCTACCTTAATTTAAAATTGAGGCAACGGCCCAAGCCCAATATTAAGAATAGAAAATACCATCTTTTCGAATATAGATGTAGTTTAATCTATTTAGTGCCGGATTTAATCCATTTGGTTCTCACATTTTTTAATCCATTTAGTGACTAGTTTAATCGCTTTAGTGACTAGTTTAATCCATTCGGTAGGAATTTGTCGGGATAATTTATAAAATTGTTCGTTGTAGTTCGAGATTCAAAAGGAAACAAAGGAAGGAGAAGAGAAGGGACGACTACATTAGTGCGTAGAGTATCTAGGGATAATGTTGGGTTAGAAGTGATTGAATGGGCTTGTTAGGAGAATGTAAGCTTGACTTCGTCTAATTTTATATTATAATTAGACCACCTATTCAATAATTTGTGATATTAATAATAATATGTTTTGTAAAAGATAAGTATAGATCATATCGATAAGTTCAGATCGGGAAAAAAAGTTCGAATCGAATCAGATCGAATAGTTCAGATTAGTAAAAATAAGGTGAACTAAACATAGCCTAAATAATACTCCTTTGGTTTTTATTAGTTTACCATTTTGACTTTGATACTATTAACATATATGACTTTGACCATCTCTGCGGATTTGTATTTAAGGAAAAATAAAGTCGCGTGAGATCTTCTATTCATCTCAATGTGTATTATCCAAATATCAACTTTATTTTTGTAATTTTTGCTTATTGATCGATAATTAGATATATTATAGCTCAAATTAGTGCCTCGACAAATGCCCCAAGAAAATGGGTAAACTAATAAAATCGGGGGTATCTTGTATTTTTTCTTAATACAAATATTCATTAATCAAAGTTTAATAAGACCTCTACTTGTATTTCTAGTACAATTATTTATTAAGGTTTTGATGCTTAGACCTCCCTATTCTTTTGGATTGAACTGAAATTGTGAGAGGAAATTAATTAAGTGAACCGAACTCGAACTCGAATTTTCGTTAATTTGGTCTTAAAGAATAAGGCCATGAGTTCCGAGAAAAGTTTAATGTTTTCGGAGAGAGTTCAAGAAGGGAACTACTTATTTAGGAGGGAATTTTGAGTGAAACCAACTTTTAGTAGCTTCCGTAATTTTATATAGGAATAGATTGTTAGAAATCTAATCTTGGATTGTGATTTATAGGGTGCTTCATAAGTAGAATGTGAAACCTAGTGTACGTTACGTGAAACTAGTGTGAGCGGTGAGCTTTTTAGCTAGAAGTGGATTTTAGTTTATGGAAGTAGATTGTTACATTTAGCTGTGAAATTAATTGACGAAAGTATAAGTGTAAGGTAATAGTTGTTGTTGACATAGATTTTTAATGTGTAAATAAAATGTAAAAATGATAACTTTCAATAAAAGCTACTCAAAAACTAATAATTTTAAGTTATGGCAAAGCTAAAAGCTAAGCTAAGCTACCCGAAAACTACCTCCAAAAGCTACATTGACTGAACAATTAAATAAATTTTCAAAAAGTCTAAAAAGCTACGTAAATAGAATTGTCAAAAGCTTGTATCGAACATGCCCCAAAGCTTTTTTTTTGTTTCATATCTAAATATATAGCACGCTTAGATGTTTAGTGTTTCTTAATTCATATACGACAATCGTCTATTTACAAGTAAAACTATAGTCAACGTATATTTTATTTCAAAATAATAATTTGAGCAAAATAGATTAATAGATGGCATCTTAATTATTTCAAAAAAAATCATAATTATTTGAGCAAACTAGTTTTAAAGATGAAATCTTATTTAATTTAACAAGTACTCACTCTGTTTTTTTATCTTTCTCATTTTACTTGCGCGTTTTCCAACGATCTCTCTTTGTATTTAAATATCTTTCATTGTATATTAGCAAAAATTATAACGATTGATAAAGTACTAATTGAGACGAATCAAACAAGCTAGACTCATATATTTTTCTTATAAATTGAGAAAAATTGAGAAGATTATCTTCAAGTATAAATAGTGTCGATTCCAAGTGAGACGGATAAAAAAACGAGAGGAGTACACAAGAAAGCTAACTAGAGGAGTGATAAAGCGCTCACGGTGAGTGGGCGGTTTGTCCACTCATAATATTTTTTTTAAATTTTTTTTTTTTGAAAAGCTACCTATATGTAAAAAAAAACTTTATGATTAAATAAAAATGTGATCTCACTAAAAATAAGAAGTTGCATCGATTTGTCCAGTATCTTTCAACTTTTGTTCCAAAAAAGTACAATTGATTATTTATAAAAACCTTTGTTTGTGTGTTCAAAACAATGATTATTGATAAATCAACCCTTGTTTATGTGTTTGATACACTTGTTATTGTTAACCTTACTCTGTTTTTGTATGTAGATATCTTTGAAATGACAATATTATCCCCGTTAAACATGTGATCTCGCTCAAAAGTAAAAATTTACGTCGATTTGTGTATCTCATTCAAAGCTTTGTCCCAAAAGTACAATTGGTAATCTATAAAAACACTCTTGTTTGTGTGTTGAATGCGATTATTGATAAATCAACCCCTCGTTTTTGCATTTAATATCTTTTATTATTGTTAAATCAACCCATATTTATTCTTGTGAGTGGACAAACTGTCCGCTCAGGCGCTCACTGTGAGCGTTTATCATTTCTCAGCTAATTACCCCCTATATATTATTGTTTGATGGAATGACATGCATGGAAGAAAAGGCCAAAACACAGTACATATATCTTGGGAGTATTACTGCAAGTCTACGACGGTTAATTGTCCCTATTCATGTACTGTGAAAAAGTATGCTACGATCAGTAGATGGTAGTTAAATAGGCTCATGCTTAATATAGGTGGTAGTGATGGTGGGTGGGTCCTTTTTGAATACTAGCTCATAATTATTGCTTGTTCTCCACTAACTGGTAACAAGAAGTAGATTTATGATTTTCATCCATGTGCATTCGTTTAATTGTACATGAAGACAATTACAAAATAAGGGAAGTATTCTCTTTAAGAAGATATCCAAATTCTAGTTAATCTCGCTTTGTTTTTTTATCTTTTCAATTGAAATTTTGACATTATTCATATTTGGAGAGGTTCTTTAATTTTTCCCCAATTTATAAGAAAAATATAGTGATGTGAGTCACTTGTTTGATTCGATACCAATTGGTATTTTATTAATATTCAATCATTATAATTTTAAATAACATATAATGAAAGAAATTTAAGTTCAAAGACGTGCGTTGAAAGTCGCGCTTGCGAAAAGTGAGAATGATAAAAAGAAGAGAGGAATATCTGATAATAGAATAAGAAAGTTCATTATCAAGAAAATTCTCAATATTTTGATCGGCTCCCTAGCCTAGCTAGCACGGCCTAGAGAGATGCAATGTAGTCAATGACACAATTGACTTCTCTCGTATAAACGCGAGGTGTTAAAAGAGCTAAATTGCGAACAGGCTAGAATAACACGACACATCATCCAAAAGAAGTTTGGAACTTCCATGGGCATTTTGATTTATCCTATAGATATTAGTAATAGTAATAATTAGATTATCTCACTGATTTTTATACGATTTTATCAAAATTAAGTTCGAGAATTTTAGGGGTAGGGGCTTTCCAATAATATCTAGGAGTTTAGGTTACGAAATGGCGAGTGAGAAAGAATCATATAAACTAGAAAGTCGAGATCTAATGAATGTTTCCGAGGGTATTAGGGGAAGTATTCTTGACGATAAAACATTTCAAAATTTCCAAACACTGGCAAAGATGGGTGGTAAACTTGGGAGGTTTACGTCTAGAATGTTGATGTAAGGACTAGATAAGTAGTAAACCATGAACCCAAATAAAATGGTTAATCCATCTCTCTCCTCCACATCATTTTCACAAACCATTTCCAAATCCATTCTTAACATGAAACAATGAATAATGGTTCATCAGTCTCTCTCATTATTTATTCATACCCCACCATATTTTCTCTCTTCTATTAATTTTTATGGAGTTGTATTAATTAATGTAAAACCAATTTACGCTAATTAATTGTAATTAACTCTTATAATTATTAGTTCGTAA
Organism: Beta corolliflora; assembly: GCA_947648045.1. Lineage (NCBI taxonomy): Eukaryota > Viridiplantae > Streptophyta > Magnoliopsida > Caryophyllales > Amaranthaceae > Beta > Beta corolliflora. Next base: position 5,341 of record CANSZD010000810.1, read on the forward strand.
TTTCTAATTTTTATTATATAATAATGATGACTAATTAATTATTATTAAATAATTAATTATTAATTTAGGAAATTAATTAATATTAGTTGACAAATGGTAAAAATATGCATCCATTTAAAACGTATTACACATATCAAATGGCGTGTCATGAGTGGACCGTGGAATTTCGACGTGCGTCGGGAATTCCAACCAGATCGTTGCTTTTTGACTCAATTAAAGCCTCCCCCAAGCGCGTCTTGTGACATGGTAAAAAAAACTTATATGGGCTTTAGTGTGGACCTAATGCTAATTCATGTGATTTATGATAAAAAAAATTTACTATATAAAAAAAAATAGATATAAAGATGAGTAAATATAGATTGTAAAGTTTGATTGTGTGAAAAAAGGTTTCTTATGTCACAAAGTGAAAATTTTATTATGATAAACTAATGTAAAAAGAGTGACTATATTAAAAAAACGGTCACTATAGTAGATAGTAATTGTGTAGTGTAAGCTTAAGATTTTAAAATGGTTCTATATATGGAAAAAGATTCATTATGTTAAATATTGGTTTTGGTCCAATAATATTATTGTGGGCGGGTCCATGCAAAGCTACTGTGACATGTGGCTTGTTTCTATTCTTTTACTTTTTTTCCTCCCAGGCGCTAGCATGGTCGGGACGAATTTGGCTGACGAACCGTTCGTTTATCAGAAACGTTTGCTCTCGATTCATGCATGAATCATTATTTTTGTTCATGATTAAGAAAAAATTAAATGGTTCAGGGCCATGAACCATTTTTGGTTCATGGTTAAGAATGCTCTAATATAAAGAGGTCATATGGGCGAGATTATATACCACATCGTACAATTGAATAGTGTTTTGACATAGGTCCAAATTAAATTAGGTTAGTTAGAGGACAATATAAGAAATATGATCTTGTGTTTCTTCATTTCGTTTTTTTTTTAACAACGAGAAAATTTACATTAATTAAAACAGGATTACATCCTAAGGATAGTACATCCATTCTAAAAACAAAGAAACTAAATTGAGCATTAGTTGCTCCTATAGAACAAGTACAACAACGTAAATATTGACGGAAATTTGGAGAAATCTCGCTCGATTTGAAGGACGCGAGGTTGGATAACGCTGATGGCTCTCTGTTGATGGAAGACGATCGCGGGTCGAGACACGAAGAAAGGATTGGGAGGAGTGGGCCGGCTTCACAATCGGGGCAACAAAGAAACGGCGAGTTGAGGAACTCAACATGACCAAGTCACATTCCTTTGTGACTTAATACCCTTTGGAAGGGTATGTCGAAGCTTCTCTGTGAGGAAAACTCCAAATGAGTTGACGCGCTATAAACCAATTAACAAATTGGGGAGCCGCCTTCGGATATCGTTTTGTCAAGGTAATGATTGATAAGATCATTACCAAGCGAGACCGATTGTTAGATATCGAACAAACATCCAATTTGCCGAATCGGAGAAAACAAACCCCCGGCCATGGAAACCTCTTGCCACACAAACCCGAACCAATCACACAAACCATACCCAACATCTTGAAGACAAGGACTACCTCCGGCCAAGAAACAAAAAGTACCAAGCGGATTGATAAAACAAACCATAAACTCATGCTAACACTACCAGGAACTAAAACACACGGAAAAACCAACTAGGGCCGACACTCGGTGGCGACATAGATTCCCACACGAACGGGGGGATGGGGAGCGGGAAGTCGACGACTACGCAACACTAAGCGGGGGGAGGGGAGGGAAGCCCAAATTAACCCTGACTAACACTAAATAGGGGAGGGGAAGGGGAGGCCCACAAGCCCTGACTACCGTAACACTAAACATGGGAGGGGATGGGAGGCCCACAACGACACGCAACTAACACACTAACACTACCACAAATAACACCAAGCCGGGGGAGGGGGAGGGAGCCCAAACAGGAAAACTAACACTAATAGGGGAAGGGGGAGCCCAAACATAAAACTAACACTAACACTACAACAACTAACACCTAACAAGGGAGGGGGGAGGGAGCCCAAGCAGACGCGAGAACAGGGGAGGGGAGGGAAGCCCAACAAACGAGAAACAACTAAATTGGGACCTAAAACACGACCAGACGAAAATATAGAACGGGCGACTGGGAGGAAAATATCCGGGGTGGGGGAAGAAACTGGCCCGACGCAACGAGGGAAAACCAGACGAACCGGGGGCCGTGCGAAAGATGCTCTCGCGACGGCGAAGAAAGGACCATGAACCTAGGGAAAAAACCGCTAAGCGAAAAGAAAAAGGTTATGAAAAAAGAAGGAACTTAGGAGAACCCGCCGGAAACCTCCGCGGCGCCGGAACTCAGCGAGTTCCTAGGGTTAGACGTGGGGAGGGGGTGTGTGTTTAGAGAGAAGGGGAGAGTTTTTGTTTTAGAGAAGAAGCAAAACCCTCTCGATTTTCTTCATTTCGGAGACAACATGCAAGTACATAAAGAGTTTCACAATATAAATTAAACGATTACAAGCCTAGGAGGAACAGGTTCCTCTATATTAGCCTATTAGGTTCAGTAGTACATAAAGTTTGTTGGTCTTCCAAAACAAGATTATTACAACATAGGGGAGGGAGATGCCAAATATACACCTGATTATTAAAGCCGACCGCCTTAGTTCTCGCAAGAGTAGCCATTGCATCTATCATTTTGTTTGCCTCCCACCCTTCATATTGTAATTAAATCAATATTTACGCTTCCTTGAAGGGATTCCCTGCATTTTTCCATTAGACCCATTAGTTGGGGCTTAATTAGTGTAGGAGTTTTAGTTCCTTGAACCACATGTAAACTATCAGTGGTAAGAATATAGTTTTGCCATCCTTACTAATAATCCATAATAAAGTTTGGAGAATAGCTTTTAATTTTTGCTTCAAGTAGGGATCTTGAGTGGGATCTAGAGTAGAACCCCTCGATCCAATGTGGAGTGCACAAAAATTGTGTAGCATATGTTAAAGGAAGATTTTGAACTTAGAGGCAATGTGGAGTTTCCAAACCCAATTAATTTCTTTTTTTTATATTAGAGTGAGAATTGTTTATACTACCATGAGCTAGCCAAACTAAGTAGTCAAGTTTTTGAAGGGGTCATGTTCTATGTATTATCTTTCATGTTGTTGAAATAATGTTCCCGAATTTTTTTTTAGCGGCTCCCTCTCTCTTTTTCTCTCTCTCAAACCCTAGCCTCCCCTATCACTTCTTCATCAATTAGGATTGCCATGGATGATTTCATCCATGAGTAGCCTTTTCCCTTTTTATTTTCGGTTTTTGGTTCATTCTCTTGTTTTGTTTAATAAATTAGTCTCTCTTTATGAGATTTTCTCAAACCCTGTTATGGGGTTTTAAGTTTTGTTTTGGAAATCTCCTTCTCCCCTATGGGAGTTGTGAGTATGGTTCTTTTGTTTTTAGGCATGAGAAATTATTCTCATTGGTTGAATTTCGAGACTCAACATGAAGGTATTGGAATCTCGGATGCGGTCAGCCGACTCGATCAAGAATGTTCTTCCCAAACTATATCGGAATGATAGACTTCCTCATCAATAGTTGCTTGATTCAGCGAAATACAAGGGGGCTGCCTTTGTATTGCTCGATCCGGTTCATTGTAGTTTCTTCGAAGGCGAATTTGATTTAGTCTTGTGTAATTGTATCTTGTTTTTCTTTAATACCTATTGTAGATGTCGTTTGGCCTTCAATTAATGAAATTTCTCTTTCAAAAAAAAAGTAGTCAAGTTTGTGGTAAAAAGAGTCATTGCTCATATGGCTGCAAGGTTCATCAATGATATGTGTAACACCCGAATTTCAAAGCGGAAAAGAAAGAAATAATAATAGTATTAATAGGACGATGGCGGAAACATCGTCTTTTTGGGAATGTCACTACTACAAGAAATGCGTTTTAAATAACTAAGTGATAAAACCAACATAAATAAATAGTATAAATAATTTAAATTAATTAGAGTAATATCTAAAAGAGAAAACTCGACTCTCAAACTAATTAAAGTCTAGGCCTAAAACATCTAGCTTTTTAATGCTCACAACTCAACCCGAGCCCAAAACCAAAGAAGATTCCCATCAACATCACTCGCAAAATATATCAACAAACATCCACAATCAGTAGGGAGTAACTAGCAGTTCTCCCAGAACAAAAGAAATCAAAGTACAATTCAAACATAGATTAATAAGAAAGGAAACATAAGGTCAAGACAACTATGACATGCATCCAATATCATAAAGCTCTCAAGTAATACAAAAGATAAAATGAATAAAATATCTCAAGGGTACTTCAATAATAATAAAAACATAGATAAATCAGTTATTGAGTCGAAACCGAACGCCAGGTGAATCGCAATTCACTTCCTAAGGTTTGTCGAGATCACAATCTCCGAGTCGGTCTATGGGCTTACGTTCCCCCCTTGCCCGTGTCTAAGAATGGCCAAACTCCCGATGCGGGGTAGAACACGCAGAACTCCCTAACCTCTCGGACGACAACAATTAACCCGGGTGTACCCCTAGTTCGCAAACCGGGTGGTTGGCATGTTCTTCACGGGGACTACATCTATCCCACCCGGATGTTCTTATCTCAAAATAATCTTAAATATCATCAAAGTATTATTCATCTAAAAAATATTCGTCAAAGGGATGCCACCCGGTCTTATACCCATAATTCATCAAAAGATATCTCTTCAAAATTTCTTCAAAGTAGTAGCTTACAAACTTACAACAAAAGTTTCAACAACAAATACTTTGCGCACCACAAAGCACAAACAACGACAATTAAAGAGTACACGACTGCAAGGCTTAATAAATCAATGAAACGTACATGACTAATCATTTTAGAAGGACTAAAAGTAAATATAATGATACACAATTATAACCACAGTAACTTAAAAAGCATCAATTCTCAAGAATATAAAAGGTCTTAATTTATTTATGATTTTTAATCCCTTAAATAATTAAAAAGAATATCCTCAAACTCATAACAAAACACAATAAAAATTATTAAACTAATAAAAAAGATCATTAAATTATCACAAAAATTATCATATGAACATTATGACTCTACTGACATGGTACAAATTTTATTTCTAATTTTCGGTCTCTAAAAGTAATTTTAAAAATTAATTTACAGAATACTCAAGAAAGCCAATATAATAATTAAAAATAGAAATAAACGCCCAAAAATTGCCAAAAAATTCATATAACATGCATAAAATCACAATAATACATAATATACAAAGAAATTAATTTTTCGGCCTCCAGAAATAATTTTCACGATTTATATACTGACAGAAACGAAAATGCAAAAACAGATAAATCAATTAAATAAACCTGTAAACAGTAGGAAAAAATTATTCCAAGGCATGAAATACATACTACACATATAAAATGATTCATGAAAAATAATTTCAGCAATTTTAACATTTGTTCAATAATTATTATGCAAATAAGTCAAAAACGCACAAAATACCAAATAAATCAAATAAATACTAAAACTCAGACGAAAATTATTTTTCTATATACAATATTCATACAGCATGAATCAAGTATATTCATGTCAAATTTCGTCAATAATTTCATTCAAAAAAGTATTTTAAACAATTCCTAGCGTAATAATCTAATACCGAATAATACTTTAATCTCTAGCGTTCTAAGATAACTACTAGTTACCTGGAACGTCGGGAGGAGAGCTGAGTCTAAAGGAATTCGAAAAATATGCGAGCAATCCAATTCCTCCATGAACGATAATTGTAGCAACAAGTCACTAGGCGTTTTCTTCTTGAACGTTGAAAACTCTTATTTAAATCTTGCTTTCTGTTCCGACCATGATTCCCGGTGATTCAAACCTCGGAATCTAAATCGCTCCTCTCAAAGTGAATATAAAGATGTTATAAACATGCTGTCCAAATTTGAAGATGATCCAACGGTTAAATATCCGGCTACCGTTATTTTCGTGAAGGTGTGACAGGAAAAACCGGGTTGAACCTTTCTCTTCTTTTCCTCTTCCTTCTCTCTCTTTCTTTTCTTGAAAACAGCGTGGGTTAAATGACAATGATGCTGAACTTCTCTTATTAAAAATCAGAATTTTATGGCAAGGAGGAAAAATGAAGGGTTTAGGAGAATGTTAATGAGGGATTAAATGAGCGGTTACAAGAGATCCAAAGGTTAGCTTAATAAGCACCAAAACTCTTCATCCTCCACTCCAAAATACTGATTTTCGGCCAGCATAAAAACGCCACACGTGATGTACCATTTCATCACCCTAGTCGGTCCAACAACGTTACAAAAAAACGCTACGCGACAAAACTGCATCCTAAACGCCTAAATAAATAACGAAACTAATATAACCTTTAAAATAAATAACTAACAACTTAAAATAAATATATATAAATATATCACAATATATAAATATATATACACATTTTCACAACACATTCCAAAATAATTTAAATAATAAATTATTTATTTTTACGAAAAAAATATCATTTTAAAATAATCTAACACCAAAAATAAAAGGGTGAAAATTACGGGGTGTTACAATCACTCCCCCTTAAAAGAGTTTCGTCTCGAAACTTCAAAACAACCAAGAGACAAAAGAAAATACTCTAGATAAAGAACATTAAGAAAACAGCAATCGATGGATTTTAGTTAAGAACTAAACAACTTTTCGGGTATAAAATTTGATAACTCAAATAATATATATTTTATTTTGGAAGACCAAAAGAGTTGTATAGTAAAGAAGTACGGTAACAACAATCATTTTATAAAATGTGAAAGAACCAAAGACAAGTATTAGAAAGTTTAAGGTAAAAACTTTTTGCACAATAAACTATAGGTAATTTTGTAAAAGAAGCGAGGAATAAATATTTATGTAAAATTATAAAAAGAATAAATCCGATCATACATAAATATTTTGAGAAAAGAAACGAAGAAGAAAAAGTTCGTAAATAGATAGCCAAACCAATTTAAATAGAGGGAACCACACGGGCTTATACTCCACTTAAAGAGATAACAACACTTTAATAAAGAGTAGCTAGGCCGCTTTATTAAAATAGCACTTACGAACACAAGTCATGACATATGTTATAAGAGCGTACGCCTCCTAAACATATATATGAAATTTAAAGTTCGCAAAAGAAATTGAAAACTTTAAAATAAATTTCACAACGACGAAACACTAATAATAAATAGACGATAAAGTAATAAATTATTAACAACAATTATAAAATTTGCCAAGTCGACACAAACGTGCATGAAACCACCCATTGCAACCTAGTATCAACAAAACAATATTTGAAAGCCAACTTATCAAATCGACATTAGAGTTTCTTTGGAATCACCCAATATAACCTTAATGTCAACTCAAAAAAGGAAATTAAATCAAATAGATAAAATGTGTCAACTTATCAAATTGACATACAAGTCAAAGTAATCACCCATTATGACTCAATATCAACTCAAACAAGTTTAAAATTTAGACTTATCAAATTGACATACAAGTCAAAGGAATCACCCATTATGACTCAATATCAACTCAAACAAGTTTAAAATTTAGGCGAGTATATAAATTTCGTTTTCAAAGAATATAAAACAGATCGGTCAAAATCGAGAGAATTAAATAAGAAGTAATGAAAACAACCAGAATTTTTCTATGAAATGAGAAAGCACTAAATATTTAAACAAGAACCAACAAATAGTAAACGAGATCCTTTCACGCATTTGAGTTTGAAAAAAATAATGCTAATAAGAAAAGTAAGTTAGTAAGTAAAGTAAAAGTTGTTGAATGCTAACCTTTAAAACAAAATAGTTTGCGTCTACATTTCAATCTAACACCAAGACAACTCATTAAAGTACTTTTATTTTCAAAGACTACAAAACTTATTACCATAATTAAAGGCTAAACAAGGATTAGCATGAAAAATAAAAATATTAAAATGAAAATATTTATAAATATAGATGGTAAAAAACGGTAAGAGAAATTTGAAGAATATCTTGAAAGACAATTTCATAACCCCTTTCTTTTTCCAAACCATTATAAAACAATTGAAATTAAACGTTTTTCAAAAGAGTATGTCAAAATATTAACAATAACAAAATTTGAAAATCGGAAAATAACTCTAACATAAGTATAAATTTTATTAAGTTCAAAGATCTAAAATATAATGTGGAATATAAATTAAAACCGGAAAGTTTTGTAAATAATAAAACGTATACGTAGTACTCACATAAAAAACAGCACTTAATTGAAAAAGAACAGAAAGTATATCTTTGTCTCACATAATAACATATACTATCAAGCAACTAGCAAATAAAATAAATGCAATGCAACACACAAGACTATATTAAAATAAAATTAAAGTTTATCTTTAAATTGCAAAACACAAAACAAATAGAACACACAACTAAACCGAGAAGGCTATAAATTACTTCGCTTTTCGCGCACTCGATAAAAGAGAAAAATAAATTACAAGTCGAGGCCCCGCAAATAAGATTAACAAACTTGGTAGACTAATTCCACCAATAATACAAGTAACTATACATATAACATATGCTCCATAAGCATGAGAGCACACCACATTCCCATAAGGCTTCCCTTTACTTACTCTACCCATCACACTCTCATTATAGTGAAACAACTAAACTTAATTCTAAACAAACTTTATATCCTATGGCTAACTAATAATTCTAAAGAATCATTAGCAACCCTTTTTCCGAGTTTAGGAGCGTTTTGCTCTAATACCAACTGTAACACCCCAGAATTTCAAAGCGGAAAAGAAAGAAATAATAATAGTATTAATAGGACGATGGCGGAAACATCGTCTTCTGGGAATGTCACTACTACAAGAAATGCGTTTAGATAACTAAGTGATAAAACCAACATAAATAAATAGTATAAATAATTTAAATTAATTAGAGTAATATCTAAAAGAGAAAAGCCGACTCTCAAACTAATTAAAAGTCTAGGCCTAAAACATCTAGCTTTTTAATGCTCACAATTCAACCCGAGCCTAAAACCAAAGAAGATTCCCATCAACATCACTCGCAAAATATAACAACAAACATCCACAATCGGTGGGGAGTAACTAGAGTTCTCCCAGAACAAAAGAAATCAAAGTACAATTCAGACATAGATTAATAAGAAAGGAAACATAAGGTCAAGACAACTATGACATGCATCCAAAATCATAAAGCTCTCAAGTAATACAAAAGATAAAATGAATAAATCATCTCAAGGGTACTTAATAATAATAAAAACATAGATAAATCGGTTATTGAGTCGAAACCGAACACCGGTGAATCGCAATTCACTTCCTAAGGTTTGTCAAATCGCAATCTCCGAGGTCGGTCTATGGGCTTACGTTCCCCACTGCCCGTGTCTAAGAATGGCCAAACTACCGATGCGGGGGTAGAACACGCGAGAACTCCCCGACTCTATCCGGACGACAACAATTAACCCAGTGTACCCTTAGTTAGCAAACCAGGTGGTTGACATGTTCTTCACCGGGGACTACATCTATCCCACCGGATGTTCTTATCTCAAAATAATCTTAAATATCATCAAAGTATTATTCATCTCAAAAATATTCGTCAAAGGGATGCCACCGCGCCTTATACCCATAATTCATCAAAAGATATCTCTTCAAAATTTCTTCAAAGTAGTAGCTTACAAACTTACAACAAAAGTTTCAACAACAAATACTTTGCGCACCACAAAGCACAAACAACGACAATTAAAGAGTACACGACTCCAAGGCTTAATAAATCAATGAAACGTACACGACTAATCATTTTACAAGGACTAAAAGTAAATATAATGATACACAATTATAACCACAGTAACTTAAAAATTATCAATTCTCAAGAATATAAAAGGTCTCAATTTATTTCTGATTTTTTAATCCCTTAAATAATTAAAAAGAATATCCTCAAACTCATAACAAAACACAATAAAAATTATTAAACTAATAAAAACGATCATTAAATTATCAAAAAAATTATCATTTGAACATTATGACTCTACTGACATGGTACAAATTTTATTTCTAATTTTCGGTCTCTAAAAGTAATTTTAAACATTAATTTACAGAATACTCAAGAAAGCCAATATAATAATTAAAAATAGAAATAAACGCCCAATAATTACCAAAAATTCACATAACATGCATAAACTCACGGTGATACATAATATACATAGAAATGAATTTTTCGGCCTACAGAAATAATTTTCACGATTTATATACTGACAGAAACGAAAATGCAAAAACAGATAAATCAATTAAATAAACCTGTAAAGAGTAGGAAAAAATTATTCCAAGGCATGAAATACATACTACACATATAAAATGATTCATGAAAAATAATTTCAGCAATTTTAACATTCGTTCAATAATTATTATGCAAATAAGCCAAAAACGCACAAAATACCAAATAAATACTAAAACTCAGACAAAAATTATTTTTCTATATACAATATTCATACAGCATGCATCAAGTATATTCATGTCAAATTTCGTCAATAATTTCATTCAAAAAAGTATTTTAAACAATTCCTAGCGTAATAATCTAATACCGAATAATACTTTAATCTCTAGCGTTCTAAGATAACTACTAGTTACCTGGAACGTCGGGGGAGGAGAGCTGAGTCTAAAGGAATTCGAAAAATATGCGAGTAATCCAATTCCTCCATGAACGATAATTGTAGCAACAAGTCACTAGGCGTTTTCTTCTTGAACGTTGAAAACTCTTATTTCGTACTGCTCTGTTCCGACCATGATTCCCGGTGATCAAAACATTGGAATCGAAATCGCTCCTGTGAAAGTGAATATAAAGATGTTATAAACATGCTATCCAAATTTGAAGACGATCCAACGGTTAAATCTCCGGCTACCGTTATTTTCGTGAAGGTGTGACAGGAAAAACTGGGTTGAACCTTTCTCTTCTTTTCCTCTTCCTTTTCTCTCTTTCTTTTCTTGAAAACAGCGTGGGTTAAATGACAATGATGCTGAACTTCTCTTATTAAAAATCAGAATTTTATGGCAAGGAAAAATGAAGGGTTTAGGAGAATGGTAATGAGGGATTAAATGAGCGGTTACAAGAGATCCAAAGGTTAGCTTAATAAGCACCAAAACTCTTCATCCTCCACTCCAAAATGCTGATTTTCGACCAGCATAAAACGCCACACGTGATGTAACATTTCATCACCCTAGTCGGTCCAACAACGTTACAAAAAAACGCTACGCGACAAAACTGCATCCTAAACGCCTAAATAATTAACGAAACTAATATAACCTTTAAAATAAATAGCTAACAACTTAAAATAAATATATATAAATATATCACAATATATAAATATATATACACATTTTCACAACACATTCCAAAATAATTTAAATAATAAATTATTTATTTTTACGAAAAAAATATCATTTTAAAATAAACTAACACCAAAAATAAAAGGGTGAAAATTACGGGGTGTTACAATCACTCCCCCTTAAAAGAGTTTCGTCCTCGAAACTTCAAAACAACCAAGAGACAAAAGAAAATACTCTAGATAAAGAACATTAAGAAAACAGAAATCGATGGATTTTAGTTAAGAACTAAACATCTTTTCAAGCATAAAATTTGATAACTCAAATAATATATATTTTATTTTGGAAGACCAAAAGAGTTGTATAGTAAAGAAGCACGGTAACAACAATCATTTTATAAAATGTGAAAGAACCAAAGACAAGTATTAGAAAGTTTAAGGTAAAAACTTTTGCACAATAAACTATAGGTAATTTTGTAAAAGAAGCAGGAATAAATATTTATGTAAAATTATAAAAGAATAAATCTGATCATACATAAATATTTTGAGAAAAGAAACGAAGAAGAAAAAGTTCGTAAATAGATAGCTAAACCAATTTAAATAGAGGTAACCACACGGGCTTATACTCCACTTAAAGAGATAAGAACACTTTAATAAAGAGTAGCTAGCTGCTTTATTAAAATAGCACTTACGAACACAAGTCATGACATATGTTATAAGAGCGTACGCCTCCTAAACATATATATGAAATTTAAAGTTCGCAAAAGAAATTGAAAACTTTAAAATAAATTTCACAACGACGAAACACTAATAATAAATAGGCGATAAAGTAATAAATTATTAACAACAATTATAAAATATGCCAAGTCGACACAAACGTGCATGGAACCACCCATTGCAACCTAGTATCAACAAAACAATATTTGAAAGCCAACTTATCAAATCGACATTAGAGTTTACTGGAATCACCCAATATAACCTTAATGTCAACTCAAAAAGGAAATTAAATCAAATAGATAAAATGTGTCAACTTATCAAATTGACATACAAGTCAAAGTAATCACCCATTATGACTCAATATCAACTCAAACAAGTTTAAAATTTAGACTTATCAAATTGACATACAAGTCAAAGGAATCACCCATTATGACTCAATATCAACTCAAACAAGTTTAAAATTTAGACTGAGTATATAAATTTTGTTTTCAAAGAATATAAAATAGATCAGTCAAAATCAGAGAATTAAATAAGAAGTAATGAAAACAACCAAAATTTTTCTATGAAATGAGAAAGCACTAAATATTTAAACAAGAACCAACAAATAGTAAACGAGATCCTTTCACGCATTTGAGTTTGAAAAAAAATAATGCTAATAAGAAAAGTAAATTAGTAAGTAAAGTAAAAGTTGTTGAATGCTAACCTTTAAAACAACATAGTTTGCGTCTACATTTCAATCTAACACCAAGACAACTCATTAAAGTACTTTTATTTTCAAAGACTACAAAACTTATTACCATAATTAAAGGCTAAACAAGGATTAACATGAAAAATAAAAATATTAAAATGAAAATATTTATAAATATAGATGGTCAAAAACGGTAAGGGAAATTTGAAGAATATCTTGAAAGACAATTTCATAACCCCTTTCTTTTTCCAAACCATTATAAAACAATTGAAATTAAACGTTTTTCAAAAGAGTATGTCAAAATATTAACAATAACAAAATTTGAAAATCAGAAAATAACTCAAACATAAGTATAAAATTTATTAAGTTCAAAGATCTAAAATATAATTTGGAATATAAATTCAAAGCTGGAAAGTTTTGTAAATAATAAAACAAGTATACGTAGTACTCACATAAAAAACAAGCACTTAATTGAAAAAGAACAGAAAGTATATACTGTCTCACATAATAACATATACTATCAAGCAACTAGCAAATAAAATAAATGCAATGCAACACACAAGACTATATTAAAATAAAATTAAAGTTTATCTTTAAATTGCAAAACAAAAAAAAAATAGAACACACAACTAAACCGAGAAGGCTATAAATTACTTCGCTTTCGCTGCGCACTCTGATAAAAGAGAAAATAAATTACAAGTCAGAGGCCCTGCAAATAAGATTAACAAACTTGGTAGACTAATTCCACCAATAATACAAGTAACTATACATATAACATATGCTCCATAAGCATGAGAGCACACCACATTCCCATAAGGCTTCCCTTTACTTACTCTACCCATCACACTCTCATTATAGTGAAACAACTAAACTTAATTCTAAACAAACTTTATATCCTATGGCTAACTAATAGTTCTAAAGAATCATTAGCAACTCTTTTTCAGAGTTTAGGAGCGTTTTGCTCTGATACCAACTGTAACACCCCAGAATTTCAAAGCAGAAAAGAAAGAAATAATAATAGTATTAATAGGACGATGGCGGAAACATCGTCTTCTGGGAATGTCACTACTACAAGAAATGCGTTTAAATAACTAAGTGATAAAACCAACATAAATAAATAGTATAAATAATTTAAATTAATTAGAGTAATATCTAAAAGAGAAAACTGACTCTCAAACTAATTAAAAGTCTAGGCCTAAAACATCTAGCTTTTTAATGCTCACAACTCAACCCGAGCCTAAAACCAAAGAAGATTCCCATCAACATCACCTGCAAAATATATCAACAAACATCCACAATCAGTGGGGAGTAACTAGCAGTTCTCCCAGAACAAAAGAAATCAAAGTACAATTCAGACATAGATTAATAAGAAAGGAAACATAAGGTCAAGACAACTATGACATGCATCCAAAATCATAAAGTTCTCAAGTAATACAAAAGATAAAATGAATAAATCATCTCAAGGGTACTTCAATAATAATAAAAACATAGATAAATCAGTTATTGAGTCAGAAACCGAACGCCAGTGAATCACAATTCACTTCCTAAGTGTTGTAGCCTAACATCTACGGCTCCTTAAAAGACACGTGGGCTCATCAGGGCCGCACACGTGTCCTCCCCCCAGGTAATAAAGAAAAAAAGCTTCTTCTCTGGGCTATACTCAGTTGGGTTAAAAGGTTAACAATCTGGCCCAACAAGTCAGAACCCAGCACTGTAAGGTGGCTGCAGGAGAGTGGTTAATAAATCTTCACAAATCATGTCCTGCCACGTGTCATGTTCGATTCCCGGCCCAATCGAAGCCACTATTCTAGAGGGCGGATTTTAAGGATAATTTGTCATCTTGCTATCACTATAAATACCCCGAAATGCGAGAAAGATCATTCAATGCAAACAGGTGCAAAGTTACTGCAGTAAAACTACTCTCACTTTCTCTCTCTCTATCTCTACTTTCTCTTACAACTCCCGATATCCGACTTAAGCTTCGGAGTGGGAACCACCACCCAAACCTCCCGGGGTGGGTCCCTTTGCGGGTTCGAGAGTGAAGCTCAGGCTTGGACTAGGTTGATTCAGACATTTGTTGCACAAGTCTCCAAGGAAGAACATCTAAGGGATACTAGTTTACTTGCTAGACAAGAAAGCTCAATCAACAGCTTACTTGTTGGACAAGGAGACAAAACATTTGGCGCCGTTCGTGGGGAGACGCAACGATGACCGGTGTCAATCGTCCAACCTTACCGAAACCGAAGTCTTCGAGGTTAATGTCGAAGAAACAGTAGAACACGAGAGACCGCCTCGAGGAAGGGATAGACCCCGTCCATCGTCCAAGTTCTTGGACCGGACCAACCGGCTTTGTCATCCAAGAGAATCTTGAACATCCAGTGGCTAGCCCATCTAGAGAATGCCTTGAATGATTTCCGGGCAAAGATGGCTGCAATCGTCCGAGAAGCAGTCAAGAGCAACATGTCGTTTTTTCGAAGCTTAACCCCGAGCGGCCGCTAACAATCTAGCTCCTCTCAAGGGACGTTCCAATAAGATCGTCCGGTCCTCGATCGACCTATTCGTCGGGAACCCTCTAGGAGGATGGCCGAGAGGAAAGCAGCCGAAGGCGGTGAACGGCGGAGGAAGATGGACTGGAATCGGTGGTTAGGACCCGGGATCGGGCTCGCCAAGAGGGCATCGAATGGAAACGAGATGCCGGAGAATACCTAGAGGCAAAGAGGGCCGCATCTCTACAACGGTCGGCCACCGGGGTCTACCCCGTATTTGAGAGACCCTCCTGCGAGGATCTTTGTCGAACGGAAGGAAGAAGTCCGGGGACTTCCCTTGTTCGTCCAAGACAAGAGAAGATGATAGTTCAACCAATGGTCCATAAGCGACCGTGCAATGCCAAATACTTCATCTAATCATGTGTTTAAAGAATATCGCAAGGAGTTCATACCCATTGAGGGACAGTTGGGAGCCCTCCGGATCAATTGGTCTACTCCTTTCTCGGCCAGGATCATGGAGGCGCCCCCTTTATCAGAGGACTAAGGCCAGAAAGTTTTAAGTTTGATCTTGTCAAGAAGAAAATCACCACTCTTCCGAAGCTTTTAAGGAAGTGAAGCTTTTATACATGCTCTTGAAGTATGTGCTTGAGGCCAAGCACCCCGACTCTAAAAAGCCGAAGAGGTTGCCCGACCCAAGAAAGGGCAACCCCAAAAAGGCCGAGACTTGGGCCATAGCCTCTACCACTACTTCGTCCGAAGAAGCAAAAGGAAAGCATCGAGCCTTCTTCATCCAACCCAATTGAATTCAAGAAGGACCAATACTCCATTCTCATGAAGATAAAAGATCAATATGAGCTAAAAGCTCCAGCCGAGATGAAGACTCCTTACAGAAATAGAGACAAGAGCAAGTATTGTCACTTTCACAAGGACTGCGGCCATGAAACCAATGAATGTAAACACCTTAAGAGGGATTTGGAAGATCTAGCCCGTAAAGGAAAGATGAACTCATACTTACCCCCAGGGGGGAAAGAAGTTTCGGAGGAGAGACAATTGGCGGACTAAGAAGAAGGAGAGTGAGAGCACGAGACGAGGATGTTGTTCTCGTAATTTCCGGAGGATTAGCTGCTGGAGGACCAACCAATAGAGGGTGCAAAAACTACCTTAGGGAGCTTGGTCAAGTCTTGTTGGCTGATCAGGCAAAGGCTGAGCCCTTCCCAAAGGTGGTGGTCGGTGAGCAAGATCGGGGCAAGCTGAGGACTCCCCATGATGATCCTTTGGTTGTGGAAATGAAGATAGCAAACCTAAGGGTAAGAAGGATTCTAATTGATCTTTTGGAAGCTCGACGGACATCATTAGTGCTGATTGTTTGTCCAGATTAAAGTTCGACGAAAAGAACTTGGTTCCCGTCCACCATCCCATCATAGGGTTTGGAGGAGGAGTTATCCATCCCATGGGAACAGTCACGTTGCCTGTCCGGGTTGGAGAGAAGGAGACTTCGCGGACTTTGTTTGTCAAGTTCTTGGTCGTCCGAGATTTGATGACCTATAATGTCATTCTTGGACGGCCCTACGCCGAACCACGTAAAAGCAGTAATAGTAACTCATTTGATGCTTATGAAGTATGAGTGTGATGACGGTAAAATTGGCTCCTTGTATGGAGACCAGCAGGTGGCTAGGGAATGTTAACTATCCTTAAGCCGTCATCATGGAAAGCATGTGATGAAGAGTAGACGAAGATCGGTGGCAAACAGAAAATGTCTGAAATTGGGAAAGATAAGACGAAGGTGGCTGGAGAAAGGAAGGCGTCCGAGAAGGAAAGGGAGCCTCGGAGGACAATTGAGAGTCCTCAGACGCCCCTCGCCCCCACAAGGAAAACGTCTGAACATCTCCCAAGCAAGAAAAGGAAGTATGAGCCCGTCAAGGAAGAACCTCCCTCGTCTGAGGAAGTGATGGCCATCATGGGACTAGCACTAGAACGTCCGAGCCGGTGGAGGTCCCCGAAGATATCTGTTTGGATGAGGCTCGTCCAGAAAGATTTTGAAGATTGGGTCCTCGCTCTCTCCTGAGTTGAGGGACCTTTTAATCAGCTTGCTGAAAGAATTTCAAGACGTGTTCACTTATTGTGTTGAAGAAATGCCTGGAATTGATCCAGAAATAGCTGTCCATCGGCTGAATGTTGATCCAAATTTAAAACCTGTTCGTCAGAAGAAAAGGCATTTAGGACCGGCCAGGAATCAGACGGTCGACCAGGAAGTTCAGAAGTTGTTGGAGTCGAAATTCATCAAAGAAACCCATTATCCAGAATGGATAGCAAATGTGGTCATGGTGCCAAAGCCTAATGGCACTTGGAGGATGTGTGTGGACTACACCGATCTAAACAAGGCATGTCCCAAGGACAACTTCCCTTTGCCTAAGTTGGATCGTCTAGTCGACTCCACCACCGGCCACGCTTTATTAAGCTTCATGGACGCTTATTCAGGTTTTCATCAAATCCCTATGCGGTCAGAGGATCAGGACAAAACGTCCTTTATTACTGAGAAAGGCTTGTGTGACTGGCTAAGGATGCCTTTTGGCCTCCGTAATGCCCCGACCACCTTTCAAAGATTGATCAATACAGTCTTTCAGCCATAGTTGGGAAGAAACATGGAAGTCTATATTGATGATATGATAGTCATGAGCTGGAAAGAAGAGAGTCATGTTGGTGATTTGAGAGAAGCTTTCGAAACTCTCAGGAAATACAAGTTAAAGCTGAACCCCAGCAAATGTGTCTTTGGGGTTTTGTCACGGAAGTTCTTAGGTTTCTTGGTAGATCAGAGGGGAATAGAAGCCAACCCAGAGAAAATCCAAGCCATTTTAGACATGAAGTCTCCGTCAAAGATAAAGGAAGTCCAGCGATTGACGGGTTGCTTGGCTGCCCTTGGACGTTTCTTGTCCAAGTCAGGTGACAAGTGCCATCACTTCTTCGCCACGATAAAGAAAAAGGCCAAGTTTGAATGGACAGCAGAGGCAGAGCAAGCCCTTCAGTAGGTCAAAGATCACCTTCAAGCGCCTAGGTTGGTCGATCCCGAGGGGGAGAAACTGTTTGTATACCTGGCTGTGTCCACTCAGGCTGTGAGCGCCGTCCTACTGACTGAAAGAGAGTCCGTCCAAGTCCCCATATACTTTGTGAGCCATGTGCTCAAGGATACGGAAAATAGGTATACTCCAGTTGAGAAGTTTGGATTGGCCCTCGTCATGGCGAGCAAAAAGTTAAGGCCCTATTTCTTGGCGCACAGTATACTCGTCTACACTGATCAACCCTTGAAGCAAGTTCTACAAAAGATGGAAGCCGCCGGACGAATGCTAAAATGGGCTGTTGAGCTTAACATGTTCGATATATCATTTGAACCAAGGAAAGCCATTAAGGGGCAAGCCTTGGCAGATTTTATAGTTGAGCTCACTCGGCCGGTCGTTGAGCCAATCTCCGATCCCATGAAGGAAGGAAGCATTGGACGCTCATGGTTGATGGGTCGTCAACAGTTAATGGATGCGGGGCAGGAATCATTTGTCAATCTCCGGAAGGAGACAAATTTGAATATGCGCTAAGATTCCAATTCCAAGCGTCCAATAACGAAGCTGAATATGAAGCACTTCTGGCTGGAATCAAAATGTGTAAAGCGGCAGGAGCCCTGGAAATTGAGGCCAAATCAGACTCCCACTTGGTTGTCAGTCAAGTCAACGAAGATTTTGAATGTAAAGAAGCATCGATGAGCAAATATATGCGTCTGATTAAAGATGAGGTGGAGCATTTGAAACGATTTGTTCTCGACCAAGTGCCAAGGTCAGAAAATCATCAAGCAGATGCTCTCTCAAAATTGACCAGCTTGGCTGAAGGTGATGCGCCAAGAATAGTTTTTTGGGAAGTAAAACCCAAAAAGAGTATTGACCAAGAGCAAATCATGTTCCTTAGCCGAGGAGCAGTATGGATGGAGCCATAATAGAATACAGAAAACAGGACGACTGCCATCAGATCCTGTGGAGGCCAAGTATGTGAAGGCTCGAGACAAGTGGTTTGAATTATGGGATAAGACCCTTTACAAGAAGTCATTCAACCGCCCCCTCCTCAAGTGCATCACCAGAGAAGATGGTCTAGAGGTGCTGAAGGAACTCCATGAAGGAGATTGTGCATCTCACATTGGGGGAAGAGCATTGGGTGAAAAGACTTTAAGGACGGGGTACTACTGGCCGACCTTAAAGGAGGATGCCCTCGTCTATGCAAAGAAGTGTGATAGTTGTCAGAAACATGGGAACCAGCATCAGACGCCGTCCAACTACCTAACTCCTATCTTGTTTCCTCTGCCTTTTGCCAAATGGGGCATGGATATTCTAGGACCTTTCCCCATGGCCGCGGGGCAAAAGAAGTTTGTGATAGTTGCAGTGGACTATTTCACTAAATGGATAGAAGCTGAAGCCATGCGAGGAATAACTACAAATGATGTCAAGAGCTTCATTTGGAAGAGTATTATAACTCGTTTTGGCATGCCACAGTCCATCGTCTTTGATAATGGCCCTCAGTTTGAAACACCTAAACTGAGAGATTGGTTGGCAGAACGAGAAATCAAGGCTCACTTTGCTGCTGTTGCCCACCCACAGGCCAATGGGCAAGTGGAGTCCTTCAACAAGATTCTATCTACTGGAATCAAAAGGAAGTTGGATAATGCCAAAGGACAATGGGTTGAAAAACTGCAGCTAGTGTTATGGTCCATCAGAACAACTGCCAAAAATTCTACAGGGGAGACACCCTTCATGTTAGTTTATGGCACTGAAGCCGTCTTGCCCATTGAGATTGAAGAACCCACCCAATGAGTTATGTTGTACACAAAAGATGCCAACTGGGCTGCATTGCGCACGGCTTTGGATCAAGTCCCAGAAGTCCGTGGCAATGCCTTGCTAAGAATGCAATTGTAAAAGTTGCGCATGGCTCGGGAATTTAACAAGAGAGTCACAAGACGACAACTCAAGGTGGGCGATCTTGTTCTTATGAAGATGGAGGCTGTTGGACGAGCCAAGGAGATGGGAAAGCTAACTCCAAATTGGGAAGGACCTTATCTGATTATAGAAGAGCTGCGCAGTGGCACCTTTCGTCTCCAAGATCTGGATGGACGGATTATACAGCGCACTTGGAACTAAGATAATCTGAAGAAGTACCACGTATAACTCCATCATCGTGCGGAATCTAGCGGAAAGTTGTAGTAAGTCCAAAGTGCCACGGCACAGACAAGAAAAAAGAATTGTATACATGTATCTTGGCACTTAGTCAAGCAAAATTCATATAATACAATTCCTACTATCTTATCGTCTGTTTTCTCATGATTATTTTCACCAAGTTGGTTCACATTGGGGCATTAAATCAGTTACTAGTCTAAAAGTGACAATAACTTGGAACAAAAAATACTCATTTCTATGCCGAACATCACTCCCTCGAAGAGACCGACCAAAAGTATAACGACCTAAAGGTTGATAACATACATTGGCAATCAATTTGATAAAATCACTAGTAAGAGAAACGTCGAAGTCTCTTAGAGAAAGCTGACCAGAAATAAGCCCTTGGTACAGGATACTTATTTTCAAATATACGGGCAGCTAAGTAGTAAAGACCCTAGTAAGGGATCGCTACTTTCGGAAGAGTGTTGCTCCCTCAAGGAAGGCGGCTAGGAAATTCTTAGACCATGTTTCTAAAGCTCGTCCTTAGCAAATTCAACCGGCTTGGCCAAGCATGGCCGCTCTCCTTCTTGGACTATGGCTCGTCCATCATTTATGGTGGAGCTTAGCCCACGAAGGGTGGGATGAGACAAGCATATAGGATGAGCTAAAGAGTAAAGGTCGTCTAAAAAACCAGGACAAATCAGAGATGCCTTTGAAATATTTTGATATTACAGGACGAGTGTTGGCCACTTTCCCAAAGTATGGCTCGTACAAGGGACCATTATGTATTGGCCACTTTCCCAATTGGGGCAAGACTCGTCTAAAAGGAGAAGACGATCTAGAGTTCCGGGGACGATCCTCTATAAGCACTCACACTTTTTGGAAGATGTGCACTGCAAATCGTCCAAGGGCAAGGATCAGAAGTGGCAAGCGTAGTTCATTCAAATCTCGTAGACCATCTAAAAGTTCAGGACGAGTCTCTTCATTGCATGCATTTTGGAAAGATTGACGGTCGTCTAAAGGCAAGCACGTTGCTTTTTCGTTAAACATCTATGCTGATCGTCCAACGTTCAAGACGAAGCTTATTCTATACTTAGTCAAATTGGAATTCAGAAAAATAAAAGACAAGCAATTGGCAAAAAATCTTTCATATATGTCATTGGCAAAAGATTTACTGACTTAAGATCGAGAGTTAAGGCTACAACACGAGACAAGCCAGAAACTTAGAAAAATAAACCTAAAGCTAGGTATCATCTTCAAAGACGAGTTTCTTGGTCGTCTTCGGGGTTCTCCTCCTTAGGCTGCGGCTTCGTCGTCGAGTCAAGAAACTCCGGAGGTTCCTCGGCTCAAACCATAGTACGATGGACGCTCTGGCGATACTCCCGGACGACGCACGAAGCTGGGGACCTCATCAGCTTCCGCCAGCATCTCAAAGGCCTTGAAGACCCAGTCTTTAGACGTTTCAACAACTTGAGTCAATCCTTCCTTGGCATCGTCAAAAGCCTGGGCTGCCTCCCTTTCCAGACGGGTAGTCTTCGCCCTTAAGAGAATGTTCTCCCTTCTCAGATCAACGACGGCAAGGAGAGCCACATTTCTCTCACCCTTCAGATCAGCAGAGAGAGCATTAATAATCATCTTCAGACGATCCAGCTCCTTGTACAGATCGTTGATGGTAACAAGATAATTCTTATTTTCTGATTCAAGGAAGGCCGATCTCTTCTCCAAAGCCTCCGAGAGATTGACGATGAAGGGTGTTGGCCATCTCAATGTCATGGATGGCCTTGTCGCCTGTCGTTGTCGCCGAGTGGACGAGCCGCTTATTCTCCTTTCTCGGCTCTACGGGTCCGATCTTGGTAAGCATCTTTGCGAGCAAAAAGCTGGAGCAATGAAAATAAAAACGAGTCATTAGACGAGAGACAAACACTAATTTTACAAGTATAAAACAAAACCAAGTAGAAAATTATACCTCGGAAATGTCGGGGACATATAGCTAACATGCCCGGCAGACGCTCCCCTTAATCCTTTGATGTAGGTTTCAGGGTAACATTTGAAGAGCTCCTGCTTAAGCAGATCCTTTTCTCCCTTAGACATTTTGGCAAAAGCAGGGGAAGACTCTTCGTCCGAGTCCATGGTGGGAGGAGGCGAGGGGTAGAGGCGGCCCTTTGCCCTTATCCGAAAGAGGGGGAGAGTCGAGTCATCTTGATGGGAAAGACGATGGCTTGTCCATTGGACGGACTCATGGGACCGTCCGCCGACCCGCACCATCCTAACTCTATTTGAGTAAAACGACTCACCAGACGAGATGGATGCCGTCCGTACAGCAAGGGGCATCTAGGAGACCAGCTTCGCTACCGAGCCGCTGAAGTCGGATAGTTCTCGACAGCCGTCTCCTGCCCCGGCACCACCAAAGCCAAGGCTGACTCTGGTCTGACTTCGGCCGAGTCTGGTCCGACCTTGGCCGAGTCAGAAGGAAAAGCGACCAACTGACCAGCAAGGTCAGAATTTTCTCCCACTCCTCCACTCGGAGCGGCAGCAGAAGGCCCCTCCTTAAGAGCTTTATCTTTAGGGGGAGGCATGGTCTTTTCTTCCACTCCTCCACTCGGAGTAGCCTTCTCTGTCTTCTTTCTGACAAAGCCCTTAGGCTTTTTGGCTTGAGGTTGGTCCGTGGCCGTTGTAGGCCTCTTCTTGGACGAAGATGACTTCCCAGGAGGGAGATTGTTCGTAGGAGCATTTTTCTGCGAGAAACAAACAAGTTAAAATGACGGACGTCCACAGATCAAAATCTAAATCAAATTGCAAGGCTTCAGACGAAAATCACCCAAAGAAGGAAAGCGTCTTAAAATGATTTCCTTTCCTAAGGGAAACTCGTCTGAACAAAATTCTGAATACAGACGAAGTTGATGCAAAGAAGGAAGCCGTCCCAAAATTGAACGGACTAACATGACCCCATCCATGGATAGGAAATCAACTTTTCATCCAGCTTCAGAGCTCAAAACCTCTCAGACGAGTATGACCCCAAGAAGGTGGTCGTCCTAGCATGGACGCTTTCCTTCCTCGGGCTATCCTCGTCCAGGGAAAGGTACTATAACTTGGATGAGTCCAAAATGGTACTCGTCCAAAGACTACAAAACCTCTCAGACGAGTACGGCCCCAAGAAGGTGGTCGTCCTAGTATGGACGCTTTCCTTCTTCGGGCTATCCTCGTCCAGAGAAAGTTACGATTACTTGGACGAGTCCAAATGGTACTCGTCCAAAGACTTTAAAAATCTCAGACGAGAATGTCCCAAAGGTGAACGTCCATGCTTCGACGTTTTACTTCTTTGGGTGATTCTCGTCCAAAGATTGGATGCCAATTCCGGACGAGCCAGAATGATCCTCGTCTTAAAAATATATATATATATATATATATATATATATATATATATATATATATATATATATATATATATATATATATATATATATATATATATATACAATTTACCGATGTCTCGACCCTCTTTTTTCGCTTTGCTTTTGGCATATTCCTTCCATAGATTGTCTCGTGAATTTAGACATGCTTATGTCTCCCGGCCCAAGAAGCCTTGAGACATGTTCAGCCGAGTCTGCGGCAAAAAGACAAAAAATTGGTTAGTCTAATGAATTATGGACGAAGAGTTTTACTTGGGGATTTGAATGGATACCTTTATCATCGACTAACCGCATTGGCCCGGCAACCAAGAAGTCGTCATTATAAAACATTTCCTTAAAGGGTATCCAGTTAGGCGGCCCTTTAAAGGATTCTTGGTCGGGCCTGGAGTACTTCTTTATTCTAAAGTACTCCACTACCTCCCTCGTAATACTTGTCCTCCGGCTCCGCCCCGGGATCGCTTTCGTCCAGTATTTGTGACGGCTCGGTTATAGAAACGTAGTAGCTCTCCGTGACCAGAGTCGTTGGCCGCCCTTAGATATATAAAGTCGGCCTTCCATTCATGCATCTTTGACGGTTTGCCCAGCTGTTAGAAAGCCCGGACGGTTGCGAATCTTTGAGCCATGTTCCATCCACGGCACCGGGAATTTTGGCCGCATAATGAATGTGGGTAAAGGCTTGAATAGAGAGGGCGCAGGCCGCACAACTCGTGAGACGGCTATGAACGTCAAGACGTTGTGCCCGGGCGTGGGAGCCGATTGGTTGTGGCCGATGTTGTAATAACGAAGCACTTGCTCTATAAACTCATGGAGGGGGAATCTTAACCCGCGTCCGGAGCCGGCTTGTAGACGGTAAAATGATTTTTGGGAGTGCTCAAAATAGTGGCCTCCTTATTAGGGATGACGAAGGAAAAGTCAGACATGGGCATGAAGTTGGATAAATAGCTAGGGTCTAAGGCCCTATTTTCTCTAACCATTTGCGATTGGCTAAAATAAATACGGGGTCGAGAGGGGACCTAATCGTTTTCTAATCTCGACGAAGTAGTGGAGGCTTCGTCGACTCATCACGATGCACTAGAATCCCCGCCGTTACTCGTCTTCACCAGTTTCCTCCATCTCAGTGTCCCGGCCAGAAGGACTGGCTTCAGGGTTTATTTGGGACTCCTCAAAGCTGCGGCTAGGGGAAAGGGGGCCGCCTAAAGGCCCAGCACTTTGGACCTCCCTCGTCTCATCTGGAACTCGTCCAGTAGATTCCTCCATATCCGAACTATTTGACGGAATTATTACCTTTCGTCTTAGACGGACCGTTTGCTTGACGTGCGCCAGATTACCCTGCACAGGTAAAGACTGGGTCGTCTGACTTTCTCGGCCAAAACCATAAAGAAATATATACTTGGCCAGAAGAGGCCCAACTCTAGAATGTGCCGAAGAAGAAGTATCGGTTCTAGGGTCAAGACCAGCTCTTGGACGGCCAGGATTATTTGACGAAGATGATTCCATTTTATTGATTTTCTAAGAAAGAATAAAGAATAAAGAAGAGCAAAAAGAGCAAAGAAAAGATACCTGCTAAAACGCCTGGACGATTCGGTGAAGAAAGCTGAGGCTGGACGATCTCTCTCTCTCTCTCTAGAAAATTCGCAGAGCTTCTCTCTCTAGAAAAATTCGCTCAAGGTGTGAAATGGTTGAATGTTCTCACACCAAGGTTATTTATAGGGGCGTAAGAAACTTGTGGAGCCAGGTCAGAGTGACCGAAGAAGAGAGGGTATCGGTCGGTTATGACCGGTAAAACCCAGAAAAAGGGCGCGTCATTTCCTTCATTTTGAACAATGCTCTGATTCCCCAGCCAATCAGAAGCCACTATTCTAGGGCAGATTTTAAGGATAGCTGTCATCTTGCTATCACTATAAATACCCCTGAAATCAGGAGAAAGATCATTCAATGCAAACAGTGCAAAGTTACTCTGTAAAACTACTCTTTCACTTTCTCTCTCTATCTCTACTTTCTCTTACAACTCCTGATATCTGACTTAAGCCGGAGGGGGAACCACCACCCAAACCTCCGAGGTGGGTCCCTTTGCGGGTTCGGGAGTGAAGCTCAGGCTTGGACTAGGTTGATTCAGACATTTGTTGCACAAGTCTCCAAGGAAGAACATCTAAGGGATACTAGTTTACTTGCTAGACAAGAAAGCTCAATCAACAGCTTACTTGTTGGACAAGGGGACAAAACACTAAGGTTTGTCAGATCGCAATCTCCAGGTCAGTCTATGGGCTTACGTTCCCCACTGCCCGTGTCTAAAAATGGCCAAACTCCCGATGCAGGGTAGAACACGCAGAACTCCCTGACCTCTCGGAAGACAATAATTAACCCAGGTGTACCCCTAGTTCGCAAACCAGGTGGTTGGCATGTTCTTCACCGGGGACTACATCTATCCCACCGGATGTTCTTATCTCAAAATAATCTTAAATATCATCAAAGTATTATTCATCTTAAAAATATTCGTCAAAGGGATGCCACCCGGCCTTATACCCATAATTCATCAAAAGATATCTCTTCAAAATTTCTTCAAAGTAGTAGCTTACAAACTTACAACAAAAGTTTCAACAACAAATACTTTGCGCACCACAAAGCACAAACAACGACAATTAAAGAGTACATGACTCCAAGGCTTAATAAATCAATGAAACGTACACGACTAATCATTTTACAAGGACTAAAAGTAAATATAATGATACACAATTATAACCACAGTAACTTAAAAATCATCAATTCTCAAGAATATAAAAGGTCTCAATTTATTTCTGATTTTTAATCCCTTAAATAA
Source organism: Beta corolliflora (assembly GCA_947648045.1). NCBI lineage: Eukaryota > Viridiplantae > Streptophyta > Magnoliopsida > Caryophyllales > Amaranthaceae > Beta > Beta corolliflora. The sequence continues at coordinate 31,963 of CANSZD010000810.1, forward strand.
TTAAAAAGAATATCCTCAAACTCATAACAAAACACAATAAAAATTATTAAACTAATAAAAACGATCAGTAAATTATCACAAAAATTATCATATGAACATTATAACTCTACTGACATGGTACAAATTTTATTTCTAATTTTCGGTCTCTAAAATTAATTTCAAACATTAATTTACAGAATACTCAAGAAAGCCAATATAATAATTAAAAATAGAAATAAACGCCCAAAAATTACCAAAAATTCACATAACATGTATAAACTCACGGTAATACATAATATACAAAGAAATGAATTTTTTACCCTCCAGAAATAATTTTTACGATTTATATACTGACAGACACGAAAATACAAAAACAGATAAATCAATTAAATAAACCTGTAAACAGTAGGCAAAAATTATTCCAAGGCATGAAATACATACTACACATATAAAATGATTCACGAAAAATAATTTCAGCAATTTTAACATTCGTTCAATAATTATTATGTAAATAAGCCAAAAACGCACAAAATACCAAATAAATACTAAAACTCAGACGAAAATTATTTTTCTATATACAATATTCATACAGCATTTTATGGCAAGGAAAAATGAAGGGTTTAGGAGAATGTTAATGAGGGATTAAATGAGCGGTTACAAGAGATCCAAAGGTTAGCTTAATAAGCACCAAAACTCTTCATCCTCCACTCCAAATGTTTATTTTCGGCCAGCATAAAACGCCTCATGTGATGTACCATTTCATCACCCTAGTCGGTCCAACAACGTTACAAAAAAATGCTACGCGACAAAACTGCATCCTAAACGCCTAAATAAATAACGAAACTAATATAACCTTTAAAATAAATAACTAACAACTTAAAATAAATATATATAAATATATATACACATTTTCACAACACATTCCAAAATAATTTAAATAATAAATTATTTATTTTTATGAAAAAAGTATCATTTTAAAATAAACTAACACCAAAAATAAAAGGGTGAAAATTACGGGGTGTTACAATCACTCCCCCTTAAAAGAGTTTCGTCCTCGAAACTTCAAAACAACCAAGAGACAAAAGAAAATACTCTAGATAAAGAACATTAAGAAAACAGAAATCGATGGATTTTAGTTAAGAACTAAACAACTTTTCAGGTATAAAATTTGATAACTCAAATAATATATATTTTATTTTGGAAGACCAAAAGAGTTGTATAGTAAAGAAGCACGGTAACAACAATCATTTTATAAAATGTGAAAGAACCAAAGACAAGTATTAGAAAGTTTAAGGTAAAAACTTTTGCACAATAAACTATAGGTAATTTTGTAAAAGAAGCAGGAATAAATATTTATGTAAAATTATAAAAGAATAAATCCGATCATACATAAATATTTTGAGAAAAGAAACGAAGAAGAAAAAGTTCGTAAATAGATAGCCAAACCAATTTAAATAGAGGTAACCACACGGGCTTATACTCCACTTAAAGAGATAAGAACACTTTAATAAAGAGTAGCTAGCTGCTTTATTAAAATAGCACTTACGAACACAAGTCATGACATATGTTATAAGAGCGTACGCCTCCTATAATGTCATTCTTGGACGGCCTACGCTGAACCGCATAAAAGCAGTAATACTAACTCATTTGATGCTTATGAAGTATGAGTGTGATGACGACAAAATTGGCTCCTTGTATGGAGACCAGCAGGTGGCTAGGGAATGTTATCTAACTACCCTTAAGTCGTCATCATGGAAAGCATGTGATGAAGAGCAGACGAAGATCGGTGGCAAACAGAAAACGTCTGAAATTGGGAAAGATAAGACGAAGGTGACTGGAGAAAGGAAGACGTTCGAGAAGGAAAGGGAGCCTAGGAGGACAATTGAGAGTCCTCAGACGCCCCTCGCCCCCTCAAGGAAAACGTCTGAACATCTCCCAAGCAAGAAAAGGAAGTATGAGCCCGTCAAGGAAGAACCTCCCTCGTCTGAGGAAGTGATGGCCATCATGGGACTAGCACTAGAACGTCCAGAGCCGGTGGAGGTCCCTGAAGATATCTGTTTGGATGAGGCTCGTCCAGAAAGAATTTTGAAGATTGGGTCCTCGCTCTCTCCTGAGTTGAGGGGCCTTTTAATCAGCTTGCTGAAAGAATTTCAAGACGCGTTCGCTTATTGTGTTGAAGAAATGCCTGGAATTGATCCAGAAATAGCTGTCCATCGGCTGAATGTTGATCCAAATTTAAAACCTGTTCGTCAGAAGAAAAGACATTTAGGACCGGCCAGGAATCAGGCGGTCGACCAGGAAGTTCAGAAGTTGTTGGAGTCGAAATTCATCAAAGAAACCCATTATCCAGAATGGATAGCAAATGTGGTCATGGTGCCAAAGCCTAATGGCACTTGGAGGATGTGTGTGGACTACACCGATCTAAACAAGGCATGTCCCAAGGACAGCTTCCCTTTGCCTAAGTTGGATCGTCTAGTCGACTCCACCGCCGGCCACACTTTATTAAGCTTCATGGACGCTTATTCAGGTTTTCATCAAATCCCTATGCGGTCAGAGGATCAGGACAAAACGTCCTTCATTACTGAGAAAGGCTTGTATGGCTGGCTAAGGATGCCTTTTGTCCTCCGTAATGCCCCGACCACCTTTCAAAGATTGATCAATCTGATCTTTCAGCCACGGTTGGGAAGAAACATGGAAGCCTATATTGATGATATGATAGTCAAGAGCTGGAAAGAAGAGAGTCATGTTGGTGATTTGAGAGAAGCTTTCGAAACTCTCAGGAAATACAAGTTAAAGCTGAACCCCAGCAAATGTGTCTTTGGGGTTTTGTCACGGAAGTTCTTAGGTTTCTTGGTAGATCAGAGGGGAATAGAAGCCAACCCAGAGAAAATCCAAGCCATTTTAGACATGAAGTCTCCGTCAAAGATAACGGAAGTCCAGCGATTGAAGGGTTGCTTGGCTGCCCTTGGACGTTTCTTGTCCAAGTCAGGTGACAAGTGCCATCACTTCTTCACCACGATAAAGAAAAAGGCCAAGTTTGAATGGACAGCAGAGGCGAAGCAAGTCCTTGGCGAGGTCAAAGATCACCTTCGGCATTGCCTAGGTTGGTCGATCCCAATTGAGGGGGAGCCTGTTTGTATACTGTTTGTGTCCACTCAGTTGTGAGTGCCGTCCTCTTGTTGAAAGAGAGTCCCGTCCAAGTCCCCATATACTTTGTGGGCCGTGTGCTCAAGGATGCGGAAAATAGGTATACTCCAGTTGAGAAGTTTGGATTGACCCTCGTCATGGCGAGCAGAAAGTTAAGGCCCTATTTCTTGGCGCACAGTATACTCGTCTACACTGATCAACCCTTGAAGCAAGTTCTACAGAAGATGGAAGCCGCCGGACGAATGCTAAAATGGGCTGTTGAGCATAACATGTTCGATATATCATTTGAACCAAGGAAAGCCATTAAGGGGCAAGCCTTGGCAAATTTTATAGTTGAGCTCACTCGGCCAGCCGTTGAGCCAATCTACGATCCCAGATTGAAGGAAGGAAGCATTGGACGCTCATGGTTGATGGGTCGTCAACAGTTAATGGATGCGGGGCATGAATCATTTGTCAATCTCCGGAAGGAGACAAATTTGAATATGCGCTAAGATTCCAATTCAGCGTCCAATAACGAAGCTGAATATGAAGCACTTCGGTTGGAATCAAAATGTGTAAAGCGGCGGGAGCCGCAAATTGAGGCCAAATCGAGACTCCCTCTTGGTTGTCGGTCAAGTCAACGAAGATTTTGAATGTAAAGAAGCATCGATGAGCAAATATATGCGTCGATTAAAGATGAGGTGGAGCCTTTGAAACGATTTGTTCTCGACCAAGTGCCAAGGTCGAGAAAATCATCAGCGTATGCTCTCTCAAAATTGGCCGGCTCTATGAAGGTGATGCGCTAAGAACGGTTTTGGGAAGTAAAACCCAAAAAGAGTATTGACCAAGAGCAAATCATGTTCCTTAGCCGAGGAGCAGTATGGATGGAGCCCATAATAGAATACAAGAAAACAGGACGACTGCCATCAGATCCTGTGGAGGCCAAGTATGTGAAGGCTCGAGACAAGTGGTTTGAATTATGGGATGAGACCTTTTACAAGAAGTCATTCAACCGCCCCCTCCTCAAGTGCATCACCGGAGAAGATGGTCTAGAGGTTGAAGGAACTCCATGAAGGAGCTTGTGCATCTCACATTGGGGGGAAGAGCATTGGGTGAAAAGGCTTTAAGGACGGGGTACTACTGACCGACCTTAAAGGAGGATGCCCTCGTCTATGCAAAGAAGTGTGATAGTTGTCAGAAACATGGGAACCTGCATCAGAAGTCGTCCAACTACCTAACTCCTATCTTGTTTCCTCTGCCTTTTACCAAATGGGGCATGGATATTCTAGGACCTTTCCCCATGGCGCGGGGCAAAAGAAGTTTGTGATAGTTGCGGTGGACTATTTCACTAAATGGATAGAAGCTGAAGCCATGCGAGGAATAACTACAAACGATGTCAAGAGCTTCATTTGGAAGAGTATTATAACTCGTTTTGGCATGCCACAGATCCATCGTCTTTGATAATGGCCCTCGGTTTGAAACACCTAAGGCGAGATTGGTTGGCGAACGAGAATCAAGGCTCACTTTACTCTTGCTTTGCCCACCCACGAGCCAATGGGCAAGTGGAGTCCTTCAACAAGATTCTATCTAATGGAATCAAAATGAAGTTGGATAATGCCAAAGGACAATGGGTTGAAGAAGCTGCGGCTAGTGTTATGGTCCATCGGGAACAACAACCAAAAATTCTACGGGAGACACCCTTCATGTTAGTTTATGGCCTTGAGCCGTCTTGCCCATTGAGATTGAAGAACCCACCCTACGAGTTATGTTGTACACAGAAGATGCCAACTGGGCTGCATTGCGCACGGCTTTGGATCAAGTCCCAGAAGTCCGGGGCAATGCCTTGCTAAGAATGCAATTGTACAAGTTGCGCATGGCTCGGGAATTTAACAAGAGAGTCACAAGACGACAACTCAAGGTGGGCGATCTTGTTCTTAGGAAGATGGAGGCTGTTGGACCGAGCCAAGGAGATGGGAAAGCTAACTCCAAATTGGGAAGGACCTTATCGATTATAGAAGAGGCTGCTGATGGCACCTTTCGTCTCCAAGATCTGGATGGACGGATTATAGAGCGCACTTGGAACTCAGATAATCTGAAGAAGTACCACGTTTAACTCCATCATCGTGCGGAATCTAGCGGAAAGTTGTAGTAAGTCCAAAGTGCCACGGCACAGACAAGAAAAAAGAATTGTATACATGTATCTTGGCACTTAGTCAAGCAAAATTCATATAATACAATTCCTACTATCTTATCGTCTGTTTTCTCATGGTTAATATTCACCAAGTTGGTTCACATTGGGGCATTCAATCAGTTACTAGTCTAAAAGTGACAATAACTTGGAACAAAAAATACTCATTTCTATGCCGAACATCACTCCCTCGAAGAGACCGGTCAAAAGTATAACGACCTAAAGGTTGATAACATACATTGGCAATCAATTTGACAAAATCTCTAGTAAGAGAAACGTCGAAGTCTCTTAGAGAAAGCTGACCAGAAATAAGCCCTTGGTACAGGATACTTATTTTCAAATATACGGGCAGCTAAGTAGTAAAGACCCTAGTAAGGGATCGCTACTTTCGGAAGAGTGTTGCTCCCTCAAGGAAGGCGGCTAGGAAATTCTTAGACCATGTCTCTAAAGCTCGTCCTTAGCAAATTCAGCCGGCTTGGCCAAGCATGGTCGCTCTCCTTCTTGGACTATGGCTCGTCCATCATTTATGGTGGAGCTTAACCCACGAAGGGGGGGATGAGACAAGCCTATAGGACGAGCTAAAGAGTAAAGGTCGTCTAAAAAACCAGGACAAATCAGAGATGCCTTTGAAATATTTTGATATTACAGGACGAGTGTTACCAACTCGAGAAAAACGGCTAAAGTATGGCTCGTACAAGGGGCCATTATGTATTGGCCGCTTTCCCAATTGGGGCAAGACTCGTCTAAAAGGAGAAGACGATCTAGAGTTCCAGGACGATCCTCTATAAGCACTCGCACTTTTTGGAAGATGTGCACTGCAAATCGTCAAAGGGCAAGGATCAGAAGTGGCAAGCGTAGTTCATTCAAATCTCGTAGACCGTCCAAAAGTTCAGGACGAGTCTCTTCATTGCATGCATTTTGGAAAGATTGACGGTCGTCTAAACGCAAGCACGTTACTTTTTCGTTAAACATCTATGCTGATCGTCCAACGTTCAAGACGAAGCTTATTCTATACTTAGTCAAATTGGAATTCAGAAAAATAAAAGACAAGCAATTGGCAAAAAATCTTTCATATATGTCATTGGCAAAAGATTTACAGCTTAAGACTGAGAGTTAAGGCTACAACGGCAGACAAGCCCAGAAACTTAGAAAAATAAACCTAAAGCTAGGTATCATCTTCAGCACGAGTTTCTTGGTCGTCTTCAGGGTTCTCCTCCTTAGCTGGCCGGCTTCGTTGTCGGAGTCAAGAAACTCCGGAGGTTCCTCGGCACAAACCATAGCACGATGGACGCTCGGCGATACTCCGGACGACGCACGAAGGCGGGGACCTCATCGGCTTCCCGCCGGCATCTCAAAGACCTTGACGGCCCAGTCTTTAGACGTTTCAACAACTTGAGCCAATCCTTCCTTGGCATCGTCAAAAGCCTGGGCTGCCTCCCTTTCCAGACGGGCAGTCTTCGCCCTTAAGAGAATGTTCTCCCTTCTCAGTTCAATGGCGGCAAGGAGAGCCACATTTCTCTCACCCTTCAGATCAGCAGAGACAGCATTAATAATCATCTTCAGACGATCCAGCTCCTTGTACAGATCGTTGATGGTAACAAGATAATTCTGTTTTTCGATTCAAGGAGGGTGATCTCTTCTCCAAAGCCTCCAGAGATTGACGATGAAGGGTGTTGGCCATCTCAATGTCATGGATGGCCTTGTCGCCTGCCGTTGTCGCCAGGTGGACGAGCTGCTTATTCTCCTTTCTCAGCTCTCTGGCCCAATCTTCAGTAAGCATGCTGCGAGCAAAAATCTGGAGCAATGAAAATAAAACGAGTCATTAGACGAGAGACAAACACTAATTTTACAAGTATAAAACAAAACCAGTAGAAAATTATACCTCAGCAGCAAGCTGGGACATATAGCCAACATGCCCGGCAAACGCTCCCCTTAATCCTTTGATGTAGGATTCAGGGTAACATTTGAAGAGCTCCTGCTTAAGTCGATCCTTTTCTCCCTTGGACATTTTGGCAAAAGCGGGGAAGACTCTTCGTCAGAGTCCATGGTGGGAGGAGGCGAGGGTAGAGGCGGCCCTTTGCCCTTATACGAAAGAGGGGAGTCGAGTCATCTTGATGGGAAAGACGATGGTTTGTCTATTGGACGGACTCATGGACCGTCCGCCGACCCGCACCGTCCTAACTCTATTTGAGTAAAACGACTCACCAGACGAGATGGATGCCGTCCGTACATGAAGGGCATCACGGGAGACCAACTTCGCTACCGAGCCGCGGCTTCGGATAGTTCTCGACACTGCCGTCTCCGCCTGGCACCACCAAAGCCAAGGTGACTGCAGTCGACATCGGCCGAGTGCAGTCCGGACCTTGGCCGAGTCGAAGGAAGCGACCAGCCCGACCCGGCGAAGGTCAGAATTTTCTCCCACTCCTCCACTCGGATCGGAGCGGCAGCAGAAGGCCCCTCCTTAAGAGCTTTATCTTTAGGGGGAGGCATGGTCTTTTCTTCCACTCCTCCACTCGGAGTAGCCTTCTCTGTCTTCTTTCTGACAAAGCCCTTAGGCTTTTTGGCTTGAGGTTGGTCCGTGGCCGTTGTAGGCCTCTTCTTGGACGAAGATGACTTCCCAGGAGGGAGTTTGTTCGTAGGAGCATTTTTATGCGAGAAACAAACAAGTTAAAATGACGGACGTCCACAGATCAAAATCTAAATCAAATTGCAAGGCTTCAGACGAAAATAACCAAAAGAAGGAAGGCGTCTTAAAATGATTTCCTTTCCTAAGGGAAACTCGTCCGATCAAAATTCTGAATACAGACGAAGTTGATGCAAAGAAGGAAGCCGTCCCAAAATTAAACGGACTAACATGACCCCATCCATGGATAGGAAATCAACTTTTCATCCAGGCTTGTAGCTCAAAACCTCTCGTGCGAGTATGGCCCCCAAGAAGGTGGCCGTCCTAGCATGGACGCTTTCCTTCCTCGGGCTATCCTCGTCCAGGGAAAGGTACTATAACTTGGACGAGTCCAAAATGGTACTCGTCCAAAGACTACAAAACCTCTCAGACGAGTACGGCCCCAAGAAGGTGGCCGTCCTAGTATGGACGCTTTCCTTCTTTGGGCTATCCTCGTCCAGAGAAAGTTACGATTACTTGGACGAGTCCAAATGGTACTCGTCCAAAGACTTTAAAAATCTCACACGAGAATGTCCCAAAGGTGAACGTCCATGCTTGGACGTTTTCCTTCTTTGGGTGATTCTCGTCCAAAGATTGGATGCCAATTCCGGACGAGCCAGAATGATCCTCGTCTTAAATATATATATATATATATATATATATATATATATATATATATATATATATATATATATAATTTACCTGTGTCTCAGCCCTCTTTTCGGCACTGCTTTTGGCATATTCCTTCCATAGATTGTCTGTGAATTTAGACATGCTAATGTCTCCCGTCCAAGAAGCCTTGAGACGTGTTCTGGCCGAGTCTGCGGCAAAAAGACAAAAAATTGGTTAGTCTAATGAATTATGGACGAAGAGTTTTACTTGGGGATTTGAATGGATACCTTTATCATCGGCTAACCGCATGGCCGGCAACCAAGAAGTCGTCATTATAAAACATTTCCTTAAAGGGTATCCGATTAGCTGGCCCCTTTAAAGGATTATTGGCGCCTGGAGTACTTCTTTATTCTAAAGTACTCCACTACCTCCTCGTCATACTTGTCCTCCAGCTCCAGCCAGGACTGCTTTCGTCCAGTATTTGTGACGGCTCGGTTATAGAAACGGTAGCTCTCCGTGACCGAGTCGTTGGCCGCCCTTAGATATATAAAGTCGGCCTTCCATTCATGCATCTTTGACGGTTTGCCCCAGGCTGTTAGAAAGCCAGGACGGTTGCAGATGCTGAGCCATGTTCCATCCACGGCACCAGGAATTTTGGCCGCATAATGAATGTGGGTAAAGGCTTGAATAGAGAGGGCCAGGCCGCGCAACTCGCAGACGGCTATGAACGTCAAGACGTTGTGCCAGGCGTTGGGAGCCAGTTGGTTGTGGCCGATGTTGTAATAACGAAGCACTTGCTCTATAAACTCATGGAGGGGGAATCTTAACCCCGCGCCCGAGCGCCTTGTAGACTAGTAAAATGATTTTTGGGAGTGCTCAAAATAGTGGCCTCCTTATTAGGGATGACGAAGGAAAAGCCCGGCATGGGCATGAAGTTGGATAAATAGCTAGGGTCCGACCCTATTTTCTCTAACCATTTGCGATTGGCTAAAATAAATGCGGGGTCAGAGAGGGGACCTAATCGTTTTCTAATCTCAGACGAAGTAGTGGAGGCTTCGTCTGACTCATCGCAAAGCACCCTGAATCCCCTCGTTGTTATCGTCTTCACCAGTTTCCTCCATCTCAGTGTCCCGGCCAGAAGGACTGGCTTCAGGGTTTATTTGGGACTCCTCAAAGCTGCGGCTAGGGGAAAGGGGCCGCCTAAAGGCCCAGCACTTTGGACCTCCCTCGTCTCATCTGGAACTCGTCCAGTAGATTCCTCCATATCCGAACTATTTGACGGAATTATTACCTTTCGTCTTAGACGGGCCGTTTGCTTGACGCGCGCCAGATTACCCTGCACAGGTAAAGACTGGGTCGTCTGACTTTCTCGGCCAAAACCATAAAAAAATATATACTTGGTCAGAAGAGGCCCAACTCTAGATTGTGCCGAAGAAGAAGTATCGGTTCTAGGGTCAAGACCAGCTCTTGGACGGCCAGTATTATTTGACGAAGATGATTCCATTTTATTGATTTTCTAAGAAAGAATAAAGAATAAAGAAGAGCAAAAAGAGCAAAGAAAAGATACCTGCTAAAACGCCTGGACGATTCGGTGAAGAAAGCTGAGGCTGGACGATCTCTCTCTCTCTCTAGAAAATTCGCAGAGCTTCTCTCTCTAGAAAAATTCGCTCAAGGTGTGAAATGGTTGAATGTTCTCACACCAAGGTTATTTATAGGGGGGTAAGAAACTTGTGGAACCGGTCAGGAGTGACCGAAGAAGAGAGGGTATCGGTCGGTTATGACCGGTAAAACCCAGAAAAAAGGGCACGTCATTTCCTTCATTTTGAACAATGCTCTGATTCCCCAGCCAATCAGAAGCCACTATTCTAGGGCAGATTTTAAGGATAGCTGTCATCTTGCTATCACTATAAATAACCCTGAAATCAGGAGAAAGATCATTCAATGCAAACAGTGCAAAGTTACTCTGTAAAACTACTCTTTCACTTTCTCTCTCTATCTCTACTTTCTCTTACAACTCCTGATATCTGACTTAAGCTTCGGAGGGGGAACCACCACCCAAACCTCTAGGGCGGGTCCCTTTTTGCAGATTCGGGAGTGAAGCTCAGGCTTGGACTAGGTTGATTCAGACATTTGTTGCACAAGTCTCCAAGGAAGAACATCTAAGGGATACTAGTTTACTTGCTAGACAAGAAAGCTCAATAAACAGCTTACTTGTTGGACAAGGAGACAAAACACTAAGGTTTGTCAGATCGCAATCTCCAGGTCAGTCTATGGGCTTACGTTCCCCACTGCCCGTGTCTAAAAATGGCCAAACTCCCGATGCAGGGTAGAACACGCAGAACTCCCTGACCTCTCGGACAACAATAATTAACCCAGGTGTACCCCTAGTTCGCAAACCAGGTGGTTGGCATGTTCTTCACTGGGGACTACATCTATCCCACCGGATGTTCTTATCTCAAAATAATCTTAAATATCATCAAAGTATTATTCATCTCAAAAATATTCGTCAAAGGGATGCCACCCGGCCTTATACCCATAATTTATCAAAAGATATCTCTTCAAAATTTCTTCAAAGTAGTAGCTTACAAACTTACAACAAAAGTTTCAACAACAAATACTTTGCGCACCACAAAGCACAAACAACGACAATTAAAGAGTACACGACTCCAAGGCTTAATAAATCAATGAAACGTACACGACTAATCATTTTACAAGGACTAAAAGTAAATATAATGATACACAATTATAACCACAGTAACTTAAAAATCATCAATTCTCAAGAATATAAAAGGTCTCAATTTTCATACAATTCCTACAGCATGCATCAAGTATATTCATGTCAAATTTCGTCAATAATTTCATTCAAAAAAGTATTTTAAACAATTCCTAGCGTAATAATCTAACACCGAATAATACTTTAATCTCTAGCGTTCTAAAATAACTACTAGTTACCTGGAACGTCGGGAGGAGAGCTGAGTCTAAAGGGATTCGAAAAATATACGAGCAATCCAATTCCTCCATGAACGATAATTGTAGCAACAAGTCACTAGGCGTTTTCTTCTTGAACGTTGAAAACTCTTATTTCGTACTGCTCTGTTCCGACCATGATTCCCGGTGATCAAAACCTTGGAATCTAAATCGCTCCGCTCAAAATGAATATAAAGATATTATAAACGTGCTGTCCAAATTTAAAGACGATCAAACGGTTAAATATCCGGCTACCGTTATTTTCGTGAAGGTGTGACAGGAAAAACCGGGTTGAACCTTTCTCTTCTTTTCCTCTTCCTTTTCTCTCTTTCTTTTCTTGAAAACAGTGTGGGTTAAATGACAATGATGCTGAACTTCTCTTATTAAAAATCAGAATTTTATGGCAAGGAAAAATAAAGGGTTTAGGAGAATGTTAATGAGGGATTAAATGAGCGGTTACAAGAGATCCAAAGGTTAGCTTAATAAGTACCAAAACTCTTCATCCTCCACTCCAAAATGCTGATTTTCGGCCAGCATAAAACGCCACACGTGATGTACCATTTCATCACCCTAGTCGGTCCAACAACGTTACAAAAAAACGCTACGCGACAAAACTGCATCCTAAACGCCTAAATAGATAACGAAACTAATATAACCTTTAAATTAAATAACTAACAACTTAAAATAAATATATATAAATATATCACAATATATAAATATATATACACATTTTCACAACACATTCCAAAATAATTTAAATAATAAATTATTTATTTTTACGAAAAAAATATCATTTTAAAATAAACTAACACCAAAAATAAAGGGTGAAAATTACGGGGTGTTACAATATGGTTTTTTTTTTTTGACAAGATGATATGGTTAATTGGTATAAGCTAAGAATGCCTATAATGTTGGATAGATGGAGGTGTCAAACATATAAATTTCTCTTTTGCATTGGCCAACAATTATATAGATCAATATTGGATATTATTTTCTATTTTGCATTGGTCAACAGTTATATCAAAATAAAATTTGATAACCTATGCCAATTTTTCATCTAATACTTTGAGGAGGGGTCGAACTTGGCAGATAATTTTTTTGGATCCTAACATTTTTTGGTTGGGGTTTATATTTAAAGGAAGTATGTTTATTCAAATATTTGGTTCTAGTAACTAAAGTTGTGTTTAGGAACATAATAGACACTGATTTGTTGACTAAATTATACTCCATCTGTTTCTTTTTAATTTACTCAGGTTATGTTTAGTTCACCTTAGCTTATTTTTACTGATCTGAACTTATCTGATCTGATCTGATCTGAACTTATCTGATCTGAAATTATCTTTTATAAAACATATTATTACTAATATTATTATTACTTTGTATTTCATTACTAGTATTACTATTAATATCATTTTATTACTATGCACAAATTTTAATAATAATAATAATAATAATAATAATAACAATAATAATAATAATAATAATAATAATAATAATAATAATAATAACAATAACAATAACAATAATAATAGCAAAACTAGTTTTTTTTTTGAAAAAGAACACATAGTATATATATGAACATACAATTAAAAATAAAAGAACACATATTTTAGGTTAAAAAAATATATTGTTTATGGTAAAAAGAACATATTGTTCATGTCTAAGGTCCATTTATAATAAGAATTAAGGTAGTAATGAAGGAACATATAATGATAATAAAAAAAAAGAACATATATTGAAAGAGCATACAAAATATATTTTAAGAACACATTCTAAAAATAAAAGATAGATGTCCCCTCAAAAAAATTTAAAAGATGTTATTTTTATATTGATGACATGCATGTTTGGATTTAACTAACAACGTACATTTTTTTGTTATATCAATCAATTGTTCTTTTTCATTATAAATAAACCTATAAATATGTATAATCATATGATTTTGATCAAAATTTTTAAATATTCTTCTTATATCGTTGTCTAGTTCTATATAAACTTTGTTTTTAGAGATATGTTGAAATCCCGTGTAGGGGAAAATTTAAAGGTGATGCCAACACTATTAGGTTATCCCTTGCTACTCATGTTTTATATAAACTAGTAACATATACTTTATATTATTCTGCCAAAATTGTTAAAAAAAATAAACATCATATAATATTATCATGTTCTTTACATGTACAACATCAAAAAGAACATCGCATATCAAAATTGTTAATTAGAACAATTGTAAAAAAGAACACGTACAAATGCCAAAATAACATTCTTCTTCTTAAACACAAATAGCTTGAAATAGTGATATCAATGACATTTACAATAATAGAAACGACATTAATAATAATTACCAATATTAATAATTAATAAATACAATAACGACAATAATAATCCTTTTGAACAAATGTAAAATAGTAGCAGTATTAATAGTAATATTAATCGTATAAAGTAATACTAATAATAATGATAATAATAATAATAATAATAATAATAATAATAATAATAATAACAATAACAATAATAATAACAATAACAATAATAATAATAATAATAATAACAACAATAAAATAATAATAGTAAATAATAATAATAATAATAATAATAATAACAATAAAATAATAATAGTAAATAATAATAATAATAATAATAATAATAATAATAACAATAAAATAATAATAGTAAATAATAATAATAATAATAATAATGATAATGATAATAATAATAATAATAATAATAATAATAATAATAATAATAATAATAATAGCGTTAGTAATACTAATAATCATAATAATCATCATAATAATCATGATACCAATAACAATAATAACAACAATAATAATAACAATAATAATAAGTTTTTAAATATAAGCATGATATAAACTTATCTGATCTGATCTGAACTGATCTGATCTGATCTGAAATAAGCAAAAATAAGGTGAACTGAACATAGCCTCACTTCACTTTGGGGGAGAACCAAGAATAAATGTACAAAAGTATGAGAGAGAAATTGAAAAGGTGGAGAGAGAAACTGAAAAGTGAGAGAACAACTAAAAAGGAGGTTAAAATATCAAAAAGTGGATGACATGGGTGGAAAAAAAAAGGAGAAACTAGATGAGACATGTTACCATTAATAGAAAAGGCAACAATGTGTAGATTAAAAAGAAACAGACCAAAAAGGAAAGTGTGTAGATTAAAAAGAAACGAAAGGAGTAGTAATTAGCTAGATAGACCAATGACCCATGCTATTATGATTTAGGATTTATTATTGTTCTTGTTGTTGCATACTTGCATTATTGATCAACATAAGTATTCTATATCGAGAATAAAATTCAATACATAACAACTTTCTAGACAGGCTTTTGTAAAGATTAAGGCGTGATATGAAACAGGTAAAACATGATATTGCAATTCTACAAAGTCCCGATCTGACTCGAGAAAATTTATAGTAAATCAAGGTGTACCATGCTCTTGATACACCCAAGATTGTTTTTTGTTCATTGCTTATTTGAAATTCTCCAAATGAGCAAAATTCTTCTCATTTCTAATCAATTCTACATTCGCCCAAATAAGCAAATTTTTTGGGCAAATACTTCTAATCATTTGAGAAATTGAACAAACACTTTTGCCCAAATGAGCAAACTTTCTCGCTCATTTACTCAAATGAGCATTAGTGTTTGCTCATTTTGAAATTGCAATATTGATTTCAAATGTAAAACTAATTAGTCCACCATTGATGAACTCTAAAGCTTCAATATTTGGTTTTGTCATTGATAAAGCCCAACTTCTCAAATCATATTTTACAATTCATCAATTTGATTAGCCACGATGAGAGAAAAACCATGAAGGAGCGGCAAATTTGGAGGTTAGAAACAATGGAGGAAAGAGAAATTTTGAGGTAAAACAATCAATGAAGGCAAGAGAAATTTAAAACTAGTGTTGATTCTTAAATAATCTTTTGCATTATCGATCATTATATTTAATTCCGCCGTTGTAAATTTTTGGGAACTCTATCTCAAATCTGAAAGTAACTCGCCATTTGAAATTTGGAGCTGCAATGTTGTTTTTGTCATTCATTAATTTCAATGTATGTTGCAAATTTGGAGGAGAGAGAGAAATAATGTAGGAGAAAAATTTAGAGGTGAGAAACAATTGAGGAGAGAGAAATTTGGAGGTGAGAAATAATGGAGGAGAGAGAAATAACGGAGGAAAAAGAAAATTGGAGCTAAGAGCAATGAAGAAGAAGAGAGAGAAATAAGTGATTAAAAATGAGTAAAATTTTGCTCATTTGGAGAATTTATTACAGAATTACTTTGGGTGTACCATGAGCATGGTACACCCTAGTGTATTATGCATGTATACATATTATAGCACCTCTGTTTTATTTTTGATGCAACATTTGATTATTTAATCCACTCACCAAAAAGGCAAGTGTTGCATCTAAAAAAGAACAGAGGAAGTATAAGTTAAGAAGGGTCTAAACTCCCCTAAAAAAAAGAAGGGTCTAAACTAACAAAATGAAGAGTTTTGGTAAGTTATTATGTGCATAGGATAAAATACTATATATGGTCACGCTAGTAGGAGTCGATCTCCGTCTATTGGTATTATATAGATGGAAAGAACAAGGCCTTGTTTGGCAATTAGCGGATGTTAGGCGGTGTATTAGGCGATTTGACTAGGCGATTATATTAAGTTTGTTTGTATAAAGGTGTTTGGTAAGTAGGCGATAGATGATTGCTACATAATTGTGTAAAATGACCAATAAGGACATGTGCATAATCTATTGTTGTACCTTTTATTGTTCATAAATGTAATTTTCAACAACTTTAGGACGTAAATGTAATTGGTCCACTCATTCCCAAACCTCTAATGTCAAAAAATTCCTCCCACAACTTTTTCAAAAAGAGTTTTTTGGGCCCAATCGACTAATTGAAACCTCTCTTTACCAAACACTCAAATTAGAAAAAAAAAAGAACTCGAAAAGTTTGCGCGCTTCTTTCTCTCAAGGTTTTCTCTGCGTACTTTGTACGTCGGGCGCCATGGCTAGAAAATCGACAGCTCAGAAGAAGGCATCTCAGGCAAACTTGGACATAGCAAAGAAGAATGGACCCTCAGTTTCTCAGGCAAAGAATTTGAAATCGGTGGATGAAGTGTTAGGAGTTCTTAACCGGGTGGTTGAGGATGATTGAGATGCGAAGAAGAAGAGCGAGATCATTGGAGAGATTTTCTCGCCCCGGTCTTCGCTGCGTACATTACAACAGGATTCACTGCTGCGTGAAAATTTATCTGATAGGCTGGAAACAATCAAGGAGAACTCTGATTCATTACCAAGGAAAACGATTGCAAAGGGTGGAAGGTACGATTGATCTTTTACCTATTTTATTCTCCCCTGAAAACCAGAATGAAATTGCTTCTGAGAATGTGACTTAAATTGATATTTTTGATGTTAAATCGGAAATAGATTTTTGAAATTCTGCAATTTACTGTTACATTGTTGGTGCTAATCCTCCCATACATGTAATGAAGGGTTTTATTAGACGAATATGGAGGGATCAGGGTGTAGATAAGGTGGCTCTGGTTAAGAAAGGGATTTATGTGGTGAGATTTAAGTCTATGGAGAAAAGAGATTCGATATTGGCTGGAAACACACCTTTTTTTGACAGCAAACCCATGATAATGAAACCCTGGAATGTTGAAGTTGACATGTGTAAGGAAAATGTTAAAACTCTTCCAATATGGGTGCAATTGTCCCTGGATTTTAAGTATTAGGGCATGAATTGTCTGGAGAAAATTGTGAAACCTTTGGGTAGATTGATCAAATTAGATCTAGCTACTAATAGGAGGGATTAATTGCAATATGCTCGAGCAATGATTGAGGTTCAGATTGACCAAATGTTTCCAGATGAACTGAGATTCATCAATGAAAGGGATATTTTAACATATGTAGCAGTGCGCTATGAATGGAAGCCTATTCAATGCAAAATTTGCAAAGGAATGGGACATGAAGATAGACAGTGTACTAAGGAGGTTATAAGGAAGGAATGGAGACCTAAGGTTGGCATTGATAAGGCTGATGGTAGACAGCAAGGGGTAATACCAATTGTTGGGGGTGCAGAACAAAATTCAAGGAAGCAAACAGGATAATTTCAGCCTGTGAGGAACCCTGCTAGAAAGATTCTAGTGAGTCCTCAAGCAGCCCCAACTCAGAATAACTTTGAAATTATGAAGGAGCAAGATGGTGGTGAGGCACATGTTGATGATGTTGGTGTAATCCAGACTGAGAAAGGAGTTGTGGAGGAAGCTGGAGCTGCAGCTATTATTATGGGTTTGGTGGAATGTGGATCAATTGGAGTTCAAGGAGCAGGAGGGGGCCAACCTCCTGACATTAATGGATAGGTTGATCATATGGAATGTGAGGGGGATCAATTGCCAACAAGAACATAAAGAGGTGAGATATATTATCTCTCATAATAATGTTGGCTTAATTGGTCTCCTGGAGACTAAGGTGAAAGCTCACAACATGGGTAAGCTTTATCTTAGTCTGTTTAAATGTTGGTGTTTTACTTCAAACTCATCATTTCATAAAGGTGGTAGAATTGTTCTTGCCTGGAATTCAAAGTCCTTCAATGTAAATATTATAACATGTTCTAGCCAGTTAATTCATTGTGAGATACAGCCCATGAATGGTGCTTCTTTTGTGTGCACTATCATTTATGCATCTAATGATGCTGCTGAAAGAGAGTTGGTTTGGCAAGATATGGAAGCTATGGTGATTCAAAAGCCATGGCTGGTTGTAGGAGATTACAACTGTGTTTTATATCCTGATGAAAGAATTGGTTCTAGTGTGAGAGCTCAGGAGACAGCAAGGCTGCAGGAATGTGTAGTTCATTGTGGTTTGCAAGATATTACCAGCACTGGTAATAAGTTCACTTGGAATAATAAGCAACATGGGGAGAATAAGGTTTTTTGTAAGCTTGATAGGGCCATGGTGAATCAAATATGGTGTGATTCTTATCCTAATGCAGCTGGTCATTTCCTACCTGAAGGAATGTTTGATCATAGTCAAGTCATTATTGTTGTTTACCCTCAGGTGGATATTGGAAAACACCCCTTCAAATATTTCAAGATGTGGAGCAGTGCACCTAACTTTTCTGAATTGATTGCAGGGTGTTGGCAAGATCAGGTACATGGGACTCCTATGTACAAAGTGATTTGCAAGCTGAAGAAGGTGAAGCATGCTCTCAAAAAGTAAAACAATGATGGCTACTCTGATATTCAGTGTAGGGATATCCAGGCTTATAAAAAGATGTTAATGTGTCAAGAGAAGTTGCATACTGATCCTTCAGATGTGGTTTTGAGGGAGAATGAATTAGAAGCTGATGATGAGTATAGAAGGATTCATAAAGATTATCTCTCTTATCTGCACCAGAAGGCAACATTGCAATGGTGTAGAGATGGAGATGAAAATTCTGCACTTCTTCACCAGTCAATTAGAGCACGAAGATTGAAGAACAATGTTTATGCCATCCATGATAAAGATGGTATATGGAAGGAGGAGTTAGCAGCAGTAAATGATGCATTTCTGGACTATTATAAGCACTTACTAGGCTCCACTCTTGCTGATAGAGTGAAGGTGAAGACTGTTGTGGTCAATATGGGTCCTAGGCTGACAAATGAGCATATCCAACTTCTTGAGAGACCTTACACAGCTGCTGAGGTGAAAACTGCCTTATTCTTAAATCCTGGAGATAAGGTCCCTGGACCAGATGGATTTGGATCTCAATTTTTCAGAGATACATGGCAGGTTATAGGTGAGGAACTTACTCAAGCTGTGCTTAATGTGTTTAATTCTGGTAAGCTCTTGACAGAACTAAACACTACTACTCTCACTCTTATCCCAAAGGTGTCTTATCCTAGTTCAGTTATGAAATTTAGGCCCATTGCCTACGGTAATACCCTTTACAAATGCATAACTAAAATGATGTGTAACAGATTAAGATTAGTCTTGCCAAATATAATCACTGAAAATCAGGGGGCTTTTGTCAAAGAGTGTTTCATTGTTCACAATATTATGGTTTGTCAAGACTTGGTGAGGCATTATAGTAGGAAAAATGTCAAAGCTAGTTGTATTATGAAATTGGATATGAAAAAAGCTTATGACACCATAGATTGGGACTTCCTAGAGGAAATAATGTATTCTTTACACTTTCTTGGAAATTTTGTAAAGCTTGTTATGCTATGTGTTAGAACTCTAAAGTTCTCTATTATGGTTAATGGGTCTCTCAATGGTTTTTTTAGCTCTAAGAGAGGTTTGAGACAGGGGGATCCCATCTCCCCCTTGTTATTTGTCATCTGCATGGAGTATCTTTCAATATTGATGAAGAAGATTGAAATTCATGCTCATTTCCAATTTCATCCAAGATGCAAACAGATCAAGCTTAATCATATGATCATTGCGGATGATGTGATCCTTTGCTGTGCTGGTACGTACTTTCCCTGCTGTTTATAGTATGTTGCAGGCCTTTAAATTGTTCTCTTCCTCTTCTGGTCTCCAGATAAGTGAGAGCAAGTCTGACTTTTATACTGCTGGTGTGGGTAGAGATGTTATTCAGAGAATTCAGAATGTTTAAGGCTTCAACCATAGTAATCTTCCTTTTAAGTATCTTGGAGTTCCTATATGTTCTAGGAAGATAACAATAACTGAATGTAATGGTATTATTGAGAAGATGGGTGCAAGAATCAAAGTCTGGAGTAGTAGGAATTTGTCCTATGCTTCTAGACTTCAGCTTATTAGTTCAGTCATGCTGAGCATACACATTTATTGGGCTCAGATATTTATTATACCCAAGTGTATTTTGAAGGAGATAGAGAAGATTTGCAGATCTTTTCTTTGGAGTGGTGAGCAAGGAAGTAGAAATCCTGTCAATATAGCTTGGCAGAAGGTTTGCACTCCAAAGCAAGAGGGTGGTCTAGGGGTGAGGCAGATCCAAATGTGGAACAAAGCTGCGTTAGCAAAATATGTTTGGGCTGTCACTACCAAGTAGGACAACTTGTGGGTCAAATGGGTTCATGAGGTGTATATTAAAACCCAAGAATGACGGGATTATGAACCACCTACTGATTGTTGCTGGTATTGGAAGCAGATTTGCAAGGTTAAAGATGAAATTAAGTCTTTTTACACTCTGTAGGATTTCAGGGAGATGAATCAGTACAACATTAAGAGTGTTTATACAAAGATGAGAGAGGAAAATGAGGTGATTCATTGGGATAAGATGATCTGGAATAGGTTGGCTATTCCTAAGCACATACTGATAAGCTGACTGGCTATGCAACATAGGCTCAGAACTGCAGATATTCTTGTTCAGTTAGGGGTTTTGGAGAATGATAATTGTATGTTATGTGCAAGTGGAAGAAAGGGACATAATCATTTGTTCTTCCAATGTGCCTATGCTGCTGAATGTCTTCAGATGGTTAAGAGATGGTTAAATCTATCCTCTACCCATGATTTGTTTCATAGGCAAGTGTTGTATATTCAAAGAAGCGGGAACACCTAGGTTCCGGGAAGAAGGTGTTAGGTTGCTTTGTTTTTCTTTTTGCGTTTTACTACTTGTGGTGGGCTTGTAATGAAGCAGTGTGGAATCAGGTTGTGTGGAGATCTGATATGATTTTTAGGAGACTAAAAGAACAGATTTAGATGAGAGTGAAATTGGTGCATCCCAAAAAGATGTCTTGAAAAGAAAAATTTTGGTTTGAAAATATATTTTTGAGCTGAAGTGCTTGTATAGTTTGTTGTTTTGCTTTCCCTGCTCTATGAGGGGGCCAACCTAGTTGGGCTGTTCTTGGCTTGGAAGGCTTTAGGTTGTATATTGTTTTGGTGATTTATACTAATTCTTACTTAGCAAAAAAAAAACTCAAATGAGAGAATTGACTAGTCAAATCCTCTAATATGAGTTCACACCTCTCTTTACCAAATAAGGCCCAAGTGTCACAAAATGTTCATGTTAAAAAATATCGGTATTTTTTTTGTTTTTGTGTTTGGTAAGCAAGCAATATATTAGCATTAACCAAAACCACCACTAAAACTTAAAGGAGCAAAAAACAAGCTCCCACCACCTAGCTGGACAAGCCCAACAACAGAACACCACAACTACAATCCTTCAAGACATTCTCTATCTCTATCTTTAACTTTTTCACCAATTATCTATACAATTCTATATTTCACTATGTACTTTTTCTCTTTAACTGTTTTGTCTATGGTCATGATCATTTGATCCCAAAAAGCAGAATTCCTATATATTCTTCCAAATCAAGTAAACCGTAGCAGAGATAGCAGCTAAAACAACCATTTTCTTGAACTTCGATCCTCTGCACCTATTCTTCATCCATCTACAAGTCTGCATAAGGTTTTCCTTTCCCATCTGATCCCCAACCATGTTAGGATACTAGAGATACACTGCTTACTGAAATGGCACTCAAAACAGCATATGCCTGATGTCTTCAGTGTGCTGCTGACACAGTAAGCAAAGATCACTGTCACACATATTCATTGCCTTCAGCCTCTGTATGGTCTTCAGCCTATTTTATATTGCCATCCACATGATCATTCTATGCTTAGGAATGGTGTATCTATTCCAAACATAGCTACTCCAAGGGGCATTTCTTTCCACTCCCGTCAACTTCTTATACTGCATTTTAATACCGAACCTAGAATCCCAAAGCCATATATCACTACTGAGTTCGGAGTTCACCTTATTTTTTGCACAACAGACAAAAAGTTTTATATACATAAGAATATACATAAGAATATCGGTATTTATATATATACATAAGAATATTAGCCTCTTTTTTTGATAGTTGTACTATATTATTTTTTAGGATATTTTGTATTAATTGTACCATTTCCTTTTTGGGAGAGGTTTTTCCTCACATACGTTTTGTTAAATATTTTCAACATACATTTATATAACAACTCTAAACATGCATGCTATTTCCTTTTTACAACTATTAAAAATCGGAACAAGTATTTATTATAAAACTATGTTCATTTAAATTTCTTTTTTTTAAATGTAATACTCCTTTTCCGTTGTTTAAAATTAAGTTGCAACATTATTTCACACTTTTAACGCAACATTAATCTTTGATATCTCTAATTATCTAATACTACAAAAGGTTATAAAAATAAATAGATTAATTGAAAATATACATTGAGATTAATCTAAAAACATTTTTACAAACTTTTGAAATACACTAGTCACAAAATTTCGATCAAGAAGTGTATACAAATACGTAAACCTCAAAATGTTGTAACAAAAATATCTGATGGTGTATAATTAGTTGGTGGCTTGGGGGGCCTATCCAATACAATTGATTTGGGTGCCCGTACGACAATGCCCGCCACAAGTCCACAACTACAGATAGTGGCATGGCATGGCATGGTTCCACTTCCACATGAGTTGGACTACTAGGGTCTAGGAGGAACGTCTACTGTTGTGCGTGGCCCTCGATAACTCACATCATATGATCTTGCTAGTTGCTATGCTCCATGCCTCCATGTGCTGTTTAATGGTTATATGAAAGAAATGCAACTGAAGCACCTTGCCACCTTGTTCCACAGATAACCTTAAGCTAGTCCATACGATAGGGATAAGTAAGTTTCCCAAATAATATCCAGGTTGTGGTCCAAGAAATTAGAGAAGCAGTACACTAGCTAAATAATTAGTCAAATTGATATAAGAAAATTCAACCATCGATTATTTTCGTAAATAACATAAACACTGACATTTCGATAAAGGAAAAAAAAGCAGCTAAAGATATGTAAACCTACTTTTCACCAGATATTATAAAATAGGGGAAAAAAATCTTCTGTCGCACTCTCACTATTTATACCATCACGTGTGACACTCAATCTTATTAGTTGATGTCAATCTTTATTTGTTTTATTTATTTTTTTAAAATAAGAAACTTGTTTAAATCTAATGACGTGGAGCAATATATTGAGTGCCACATAATAGTAGAAAAAAGTGGAACACAAACTTGGGACTCATAAAATAGGTACATACTCTTAATTCATTGTTCATTTTCTTCCTTCTTATTTTTCCACTTTTTTTCAATCATATTTTCAATTTTTCATTAGCTTAATTTTTTTAACTACTGTAAGTTGAGTTTTAATTATTAGATTTAACAAGCACAAGAGAGAAAATTAACTCAACAGAATTGCATAATTATTGAAAAGAACAGAGGTCCTAATAATATTGATGTTCTGTAAACAGAGTATGCGCCCAGTCTTCGCGAATTTTTGAAAAAAGGTTACTTATAATTTTTTCGGTTATTTCACCATATACCCCTGACAAATCGCGAAATTCACCATATACCCTCAATGTTTCAAATATGCACCATATACTCGACTTTTTCAAAGCTGTTCACCAAATACCCTTTCTAATCTTGGTTAACTCAGTTAGATGTATTTACGATGTTGCCACCATTAACCTCTAACCCTAAAATCCTAAACCATAATTCTAACCCTAACCCTAATTATAACCCTAACCCTCTAACCCCCTAAACCCTAATCCTAAACCCTAAACTTCACACCACCCCCTCCCCACCCTCCCACCGCCCAGTGACCCTCCCCTCCCCCCACCCCAGTGCCCTCCCCCCCCCCCTCCCCCCCCCGGTGCCCCCACCTCCACGGCCACCACTCCCTCCCTCCCCAGTGCCCCCCACACCCCAGTAGGCCCCCCTCCCCCTCCCCCAGGCGCCCTCCCCACCCCATCACGAGCCCAGACCCCACCCCTCCCCCCGCCGTCACGAGCCCAGAACCCACTATCCCCCCACCCCATCGGGTCGACGCCTAGAACCCCACCCTCCCCCCCCCGTCGAAATGAAAGTTCTTGATCTTTTCACCGTTCTTCTCTTTCGCTCTAAAATATGGGTTCGAAAACGTAAAAAAATTCAACCCACTTCATAAATTTCTTCTCTTTTTGTGTTTTTTCCATCATTTAGATTAATCAAACAATTCTCCGATATATAGACATGTTGATTGAAGTGCTCCCTAAAAAATGATCATTTTCCTTGTTTTGTTTCTTAATTTTACGGGTTTGATTTGTTTGATATAAGCGGGAAATGATAGACGGGGTGGAATTCGACGGGGTGGGGGAGGGTAGGTTGCGGGCTCACGACGGGGGTGGGGGGAGGGTAGGTCCGGGCTCGCGACGGGGTGGGGGAGGGGTGGGTGCGGGCTCGCGACGGGGGGGGGGGGGGGTGGGGTCCGGGCTCGCGATGGGGTGGGGGAGAGGTGGAGTTCTGGGCTCGTGACGGGGTGGGGGAGGGGCCTTGGGGTGGGGGGGGAGGGGGGGCTGCGGGGGTGGGGGGGGAGGGACTACGGGGGTGGGGGGAGAGGGGCACTGGGGTAGGGGAGGGAGAGGGTCTGCAGGGAGGTGGGGGAGGGGCGGCTGGGGTGAGGGAGGGTGGGTGGCTGCGGGAGGTGGGGGAGGGGGCATGGGGTGGGGGAGGGGGAGGGGTCTGGGGGGTGGTGGGAGGGTGGGGGGGGGGGTGGTGGGAAGTTTAGGGTTTAGGGTTAAGGTTTAGGGGGTTAGGGTTAAGGGTTGGGGATAGGATTAGTGTTAGGGTTTAGGTAAAGTTAGGGTTTAGGGGTTAGGGTGGCAAAATTGTAAATAACTCTAACGGTGAGTTAACATCCGTTACCAAAAAGGGCATTTGGTGAACGGTTTTGAAAAGTCAGGGGTATATGGTGCATATCTGAAACATTAAGGGTATATGGTAAATTTTTCAATTTGTCGAGGGTATATGGTGAAAAAACCGTAAATTTTTAGTAGCGAATATCGTCAGCTGCACTTCATGCAAAAATGGCAAAGGGTTCGACTTTATACCACTCTGGAATAATTGGCCCACTTTATTCTCAAGTCTCACACTACTACTCTATTACTCTATCTATAGAATCCCAATTTTTTCTGTCATGAACTTAATTCATCTAAACCAAAATTTTTAAAAAATAACCAAAACTCAATGTCAAACAAATCTGAATATAAGAGGTCATTATATAAAAAAAAAATCATCGCATCATTAACATGTTTTTGTTCTTTATTTACTGTTAGCTTTTAAGTACGTTTTGGCTCACTTTTTTTTTTTTTTTGACGAGAAAAGGAGCATAGTTTATTCAGATTCAGCTAAACCTGCTATTACAAAAGGAAGAACACTTTAGTTCATGAAGTATATCACTTTTATAGTTCCGTAATTTCTGTCAATTCATAATAAAGAATGTATAGCTCAACTTTTAATAAACACAAACTTCTCACTTCTAACTCTGACCTCATATTTAAGTTTGCATGTCTCACTTTTAAAAACTTAAAACTTACTTTAAAAAAAATTGAAAAGAAAAATCGAAAAAAATAAAATAAAATCTAGTGTATACTGTATACCTATCGACTATCTTACCCAAAACCTACTCAAATTTACTTATTTGTATACTTGTAGTAGTATTACCATTTAGTATATTTTGGCTTCCTTAGATTTGTAATCATTCTTTAGCAAGATAAAAGCACAGAGTTCTCTGTATCACATATTCAACCGCACCTTTGAAGGTATACATGCTCTAATTCTTGGGAAGAAAAGAAGATTAGGCAAAGACAAATAATGTAGCTAGAAAGCATGAACACCCCACCCCTACCTCTTTACCCAATTTCCCATGGAAGGACCACTAGAGTAGCCCAAATTGTGTTAATGGTGTATTTGATTAAGACTACTTCAATATCACCATCTAAGGCTCTGAGCCAGCCTAATAAGTCAGCATCAATGTCTTTTTTTTTTCCTCAAAACCATTTTTCCATCACGTGTCTTTTTTATTGGCGTCAACGTCTATTTACGAGGGTATGACCATTCATTACTTGTGTGGTCTTCTTTTCTGATTTCGTTTATTAATGCTTTCAAGATCGACAATGAAATTACTCCCCCGTCTCATTTTAATTGACAAATTTTCCTTTTTAGGAAGTGTTAAAATAGTTGTTAAGTTTTCATTATTAAACAACAAAAATGTTGACCCTAAATTTTAAAGATGACATATAATTAAAACAAACTTGTTAGGACTAATATTTTACAAGTGTTGTTTTTAGTGAAACAGCTTTATCAAGGACTTTGAAGGATTCAAGGAGTATTGAACTTTAGAAGACTTGGAGGCTGGAGCTGCAGAAGTGAAATTCCCAAAATCATTAGTTGATATTAGGAACTTCTGTAAAGGACAAGCAACAAACTGGAGCAAGGAATTGTTCAAAAGTTTAGAAACAGAGAAGTTTCTAGACTTTGAGAACAACGACTATGTGAGAAAAGTTATTTGGCACTGTGAACTAGAGAACGTATTAGGGAATAAGATCAGACCTTTAGACTTAGTTTTGTTTTATTAAATTAGTAATTTTATATTAGAAAGATTTTATCTTTTGGATAAATATAAAAAATAAATCTTATCTTTATCTTCTTAGTGATTTATCTTATATCGTGGAAAAATAATCCTTATTTCCTTTGATCGGTTTTTTTAAAGGGATATTATCTCAGATAACCCTGACTTATAGGCCTTTTTCCAATATAACCCCGACTTTTAGCGTACTGTCTCGATAACCCCGAACTTGATTTTGTCATTAAACCTGACGGAATTGTTAACGGTGTTATCTATTTTCAAACATTCATCCTTCTTTATCTCTCTTGTTCTTCATCTCTTCTCTTTCTCTCTCTTGTTCTTCATATCTTCTCAAGAATTCATCCTTCTTTCTCTCTTAATATTAAAAAATAAAAGCAATAAACCAAGCCAAATAAATAAATGAATTATTATTTCAATGCAAAACCCTAACATTAGATCTGAAAAACATGTTGGATATTTAGAGTATCGGAGTGTTGGTTTTCATGGTTCGTTGCGTTAAGTCATATAGGATAAGGTGTCGTGACTTGAAGTAACGTGTAAATTAGAGTTGATTAATGTACATGATGCATTAGTGGAAGAGCGCGCGCTCGGATGGAGCGTTCGCACAAAGTCGGCAGGAACTCGGTTTACAAACGCGAAATGAAGGAAAGGGTGGAGGAGCGCTCGCTCCTCCTTGGAGCGCCCGCTCCTTTAAGGAGCGCTCGCTCCTTTGAGGAGCGCAAGCTCCCTGCTTGTCTTCGCTTCTTTGCGGGTTTTCGAGTGACGGTTATTGCCGTGTTTTTGCTTCTTTTAATACGTTGCAAAGGCTCTAATGATCATTATCCAACATATGTGAATGAAAAGAAACCAGAGAAACTCTCTCAAAGTTCCATAAGCACAAGTTCTCTTCATTGCATCAAATTATTATTTTCTTATTCTCATTCTACGAATTTCATAACGAGCGTGATCTTCGTTGTTCTTCTTTGTATCTCGGAAGTGAATTCCTTGTAACCCGTGCTCAGTGTAGGGTAGGAATATTGCTTTTGGGAAAGTGTCCCAACACGCCTAGAAGATTCATTGTTCATCTTGTAATCATCTTTGTCAAACCCATTATCATTTTCTAACAATCCAAAAGCAATACTACTTGAAGATGGCTACGGTTCGTGAGATGACTTCGAATTTTCAGAAACTTGATAAGTTTGAAGGCGTTGGTTTCCGTAGATGGCAGAAGAAGATGCATTTCCTTCTCACTTCGTTAAGTGTGGCATATGTTTTGAGCACTCCCAAACCCGAGGAAGGGGACAATGAAACTGTTGAAGAAATTCGGAAAAGGAACAAGTGGGAGAACGATGACTACATATGCCGTGGTCACATTCTTAACGGTATGTCTGACACTTTGTTTGATGTTTATCAATTCTATGAATCGCTATAATGCTTTGGGATGACCTTGAGTCTAAATACATGGCCGAAGATGCATCTAGTAAAAGGTTCTTAGTTAGCAATTTTAATAACTTTAAGATGGTTGAAACTAGGCCAGTGATGGAACAATTCCATGAAATCCAAAGGATTGTAGGAAGTTTTAAACAACACAGTATTAGTATGGATGAGACATTTATTGTATCTTCAATAGTTGACAAATTACCACCAAGTTGGAAGGATATTAGGAATACTCTTAAACATAGTAAAGATGATATGAATTTGGAACAATTGGGTGCTCATCTTCGGATTGAAGAGGGCATTCGGGTTCAAGATGGACAAAAGGAGGTAAATCCTAATTCTTCTACCATTAACATGGTGGAGGATGGAAAGTCCAAAGACTCAAATCCTAAGAAGAGGGCTAACAATTACACCAAAGGCTACAATTCCAAAAAGCCTAAGAATGGTGGAGTTGGTCAACAACGTGGTTGTTGGGAGTGTGGCAAGCCCGGACACTTCAAGAAGGATTGCTTCCTTTGGAAGAAGAAGATGAACAAAAGGAATGAGCAAGGTGGAGGGAAAGGCGAGTCTAGCCAATCCCAAGCCAAACAAGGTACTTGTGCACAATTTGCATGTAATTCGGGTTTGAATTATATGTGTATGATTTCTGAAATCTTTTGTGTACAGGATGATTGTTCATGGTACATTGATTCGGGAGCTTCAAGGCATGTGTGCAAGGAGCGGTCTTCATTTAAAACCTTCAAGGAGGTGGACAATGGAGAAGTTCTATACATGGGCAACGACTACTGGCTCAAGTTCTTGGTGTAGGACAAGTAGAGTTAGTCTTTAGTTCGGAAAATCTCTAGTGTTGAGAGATGTTCTATTTGCTCCGGAACTTAGGCGGAATCTTGTATCTGGAGCTATCCTGAATCGTATAGGTTTTAAAATGGTTTTTGAGTCGGACAAGTTTATTTTATCTAAAGGTGGTTTGTTTGTTGGTCTTGGTTATCTTTGTAATGTTATGTTTAAACTTAGCATTTCAAATGCTTTAGTTAACAATGTGTGTGTTATTAATGACAATTCTTCTCTTTGGCATTTAAGACTTGGTCATGTTAATTATAGAAAGTTATATTCTATGGCTAAGGATGATTTAATTCCTTCCTTTGATCCAAGTATTGAGAAGTGTAGGACATGCATGTTAACAAAAATAACCAGGGAGTTCTTTTCCTAATAATGTGGAAAGAGATACTAAATTGCTTGATCTTGTACATAGTGATCTTTGTGATTTTCATAGTACACCGTCTTTAGGAAACAAGAAATATATAATAACATTTATAGATGATTATTCACGATTCTGTTATGTATATTTGTTGTCCACTAAAGATGAAGCCCTAGATAAATTTGAGATCTATAAAAATGAGGTGGAATTGCAATTAAGTGACAAGGTTAAACGGTTTAGAACCGATAGAGGTGGTGAGTTTCATAATCCTAGTTATTTCCAAGCTTTAGGAATAATACATGAAACAACCGCGGCTTATACACCACAACAAAATGGTATAGCGGAAAGAAAGAATAGAACTTTACAAGAAATGGTAAATTCTATGTTATCCTATTCTCAGGTTTAAGTGATGGTTTTTGGGGTGAAGCGGTTTTAAGCGCTTGTTACATTTTGAATCGTGTTCCAATGAAAAAGAACAAAGTAACCCCTTATGAATTATGGTACAAAAGAAAACCAAATCTAAGTTATATTAGAGTTTGGGGATGCAGGGCAATAGTCAAAGTGCCGGAACCTAAACGTAAAAAGTTAGGTGAAAGAGGAGTTGAATGCATCTTTATAGGGTATGTTGTTCACAGCAAATCCTATAGGTTCTATGTTATAGAACAAAACGACTTTTGGTCGGTTCACACTATTGTGGAGTCTAGAGATGCTATTTTTGATGAAAATAGATATTCATCGGTTCCTAGACCAAAGGATATAACTCCAAGTACCGAAATTCAGAAATTGATCAAACTAATGATCAAGAGTTCGATGAACAAATTCTAGATGAGAATGTTGCATCTACATCGTCCACAACCTAGGAGAAGTAAACGGGCTAGGAAAGAGAAATCCTTTGGCCCAGATTTTCATGTATATTTGGTTGAGGGATCAAGAGATAGCGTTTTAACTAAGTTTCCATATGTTTATAATGTGGAAGGGGATCCTTTAACGTATGATGAGGCCATGAAGTCTCAAGATGCTCCATTTTGGAAGGAAGCTATTGATGATGAAATGGACTCGATCATGGGGAATAACACGTGGGTTCTAGCGGACCTACCTCCTAAATGTAAACCAATAGGGTGTAAATGGATTTTCAAGAAGAAAATGAAAATCGATGGAACTATTGACAAGTTCAAAGCCCGGTTAGTGGCACAAGGCTTTTCCCAAAAGCCGGGTATTGATTATTTCGATACATATGCACCCGTAGCTCGTATCTCCACTATAAGGTTATTAATTGCTCTTGCGGCAATTCATAATCTCGTGATCCATCAAATGGATGTCAAGACCGCATTCTTGAATGGAGAGTTAGATGAGGAGGTTTACATGAGACAACCGGTTGGGTTTGTTGTCAAAGGTCAAGAACAAAAAAGTTTGCAAGTTAATTAGATCTTTGTATGGGCTAAAACAAGCACCTAAGCAATGGCATCAAAAGTTTGATGAGGTAGTATTGTCCTAACGGTTTCGGATTGAATAATTCGGACAAGTGTGTATATAGCAAATTTGATGACAATGGTCATGGTGTAATGATTTGCTTATATGTAGATGACATGTTAATATTTGGAACTGATTTATCCCAAGTTGAGTGGACTAAATTTTTTCTTTCGTCTAAGTTCTCAATGAAAGATTTGGGGGAGGCGGATGTCATTCTAGGCATTAGAATTGAAAGAAGCAAAGGTAAATTGAGTTTATCTCAATCTCACTACATCGAAAAGGTTCTTAAGAAATTTGATGTTAGTGGTTGCTCTTTTTGATATCAACACCAATGGATCCTGGTGAAAAATTACTACCTAATGAAGGTAGTGCCGTGTCTCAACTTGAGTACGCAAGGGTGATTGGATGTTTGATGTATGCTATGACGAGTACTAGGCCGGATATCGCATTTGCGGTAGGCAAACTTAGTAGGTATACTAGTAATCCTAGTATGCTACATTGGCAAGCTATTCGTCGTGTCTTAAGGTATTTGGGAAAAACCAAGGACTATGGTTTATCCTACAAGTGGATATCCTTCGGTTTTAGAAGGGTATTCTCGATGCAAGTTGGATCTCTAATAAAGAGGATCACTCTTCTACAAGTGGATGGGTATTTCTACTTGGAGGAGGTGCAATTTCTTGGGCTTCCAAGAAACAAACTTGTATAGCGGATTCCTCCATGACTTCGGAGTTTATCGCTTTGTCTTCCGCAAGTAAAGAGGCGGAGTGGTTAAAAATCTCATGATTGAGATTCCTTTGTTGCCAAAACCGATATCGCCGATAGCGATTCATTGTGACAACGATGCTGCTTTAGCAAGAGCATATAGTCAAGTATATAACGGTAAGTCAAGACACATTGGTGTGCGGCATAGTTACATCCAAGGACTTATCAAGGATAGTGTTATCACTGTTGACTATGTACGTACAACGTATAATCTAGTGGATTGTTTTACAAAGGCC
The DNA here is from genome assembly GCA_947648045.1 of Beta corolliflora. NCBI lineage: Eukaryota > Viridiplantae > Streptophyta > Magnoliopsida > Caryophyllales > Amaranthaceae > Beta > Beta corolliflora. Next base: position 63,988 of record CANSZD010000810.1, read on the forward strand.
TTGGCTAGAGATAACGTAAAGAGGATGGCAATCGGTTTAGGATTGGAGCCCCTCGAGAGTCACGAATGAGGGAATCTTAACTTAACGCCCAATATGACGTTGGGTCCTAAGTTCAATAAGATTAATTCCTTCATTTGGATGATTGTAGAACTTTTATTCATCCTTGGTTTTAGTTCTATCACTCGTGTTGTATAAGGAGGTTGTATAACTTAATAGGTCTCTTGTTTGTGCTTTTCACAGTAGCATGTATTTTAGAGATCTACCTATGTAAGTGTGAAGTTTAGCCGCTTCAAGGAGCTACTGGGGCATAGCTTTGATACACTTATGAATAGATATGGACACAAGGCTTTATGTGTCGGTTTATAATGAGTTTAAGTAATTTATCTTGTGTGTATAGTATCTCCGGGTTTCCATTATGTATTGAAATTGGTTCAATCGTTATCGACACCAATTGGATACGGATACTTGGAATGTGTACTGTACTATGTGGAAGTTCAAGTTTTATACACTTTCATTTATGCATGAGATGTATTTGTTGTTAATGATGTATGTGCTAATTATACAATTAGATACTCTAAATGGGGAGGATTGTTGGATATTTAGAGTATCGGAGTGTTGGTTTTCATGGTTCGTTGCGTTAAGTCATATAGGATAAGGTGTCGTGACTCAAGTAACGTGTAAATTAGAGTTGATTAATGTACATGATGCATTAGTGGAAGAGCACGCGCTCGGATGGAGCGTTCGCACAAAGTCGGCAGGAACTCGGTTTACAAACGCGAAATGAAGGAAAGGGTGGAGGAGCGCTCGCTCCTTTGAGGAGCGCAAGCTCCCTGCTTGCCTTCGCTTCTTTGCGGGTTTTCGAGTGACGGTTATTGCCGTGTTTTTGCTTCTTTTAATACGTTGCAAAGGCTCTAATGATCATTATCCAACATATGTGAATGAAAAGAAACCAGAGAAACTCTCTCAAAGTTCCATAAGCATAAGTTCTCTTCATTGCATCAAATTATTATTTTCTTATTCTCATTCTACGAATTTCATAACGAGCGTGATCTTCGTTGTTTTCTTTGTATCTCGGAAGTGAATTCCTTGTCAGAACCCGCGTCGCAGGGTAGGAATATTGCTTTTGGGAAAGTGTCCCAACACGCCTAGAAGATTCATTGTTCATCTTGTAATCATCTTTGTCAAACCCATTATCATTTTCTAACAAAACAGAGTCCAAAATTTTCGATTACAAGTGAGAAATTATAGAAAATACACAAAAATCAGAAAAAAAAACAGAGATAAAAACAGTTTTAGTGCCTTGCAAGGGCGATTTTGATGACAAAATGTAACCCTTCTTGTGAATAGCTTGTTGAGGGATTCGACTGGTTCGTCTTCTACCTAACGAGCTTGAAAGACGATCCAACCGTCGACTGAAAGATACGGATCTGACTCAAAAACTACGAAGACGCAAAACCCAAACAAATGAAACCACCCACCAAAGAACCCGGAACCACCATGATTCACCTCCTCCTAAAATCAGAAATTAAACAAACGAACCAAAGAAAGTAGCTTGCCGCATGAAGGATATTTTACCAAGGTCAGCTTTCATCGATGGAACGATCAAGGCAGCTGAAACCCATTTTTCGCTGAGCTCCATTTCCCTGGAGGAAATTGAATATCTTGATACTACAAATTTTGCTCCCTCTTCAAGGATTCTGACATCCAAAGAGCTCGAAGCTACAATTTGCGCAGAAGATAGTTTGTTATCCCACTCACTCTATGAGCTTTTGCTGGGAGTTCTGTTTTTTGCTGTGGTTTCATTACATCATTATTTTCATATATTGTAATTGTATAGCAATTAATAATCTTTGAATAACCATTTATTGAGTCCCATTTACTGGGTGTAAGGTTTGGTAGCTGATTTTTGTTGCGGAGTCTTAAGGAAATGTTCTCCTCATATCATTTTTGTTGAACACCCCTCTACAATAATAAGCATTAAATCCATATCTCATTGCTTTTCAAGACTAAAATTTAAGCTGATTACATAATTACTACTGGTGGCCTGGTGGGGATGAGGATTTTGTTGGTATCCATGGTAGAAGTTGTAGTATGAAGGTGCTGGGTGAATTGATTGAGAAAAAAAAAATAAGAGAATGATGGGCTTGAGAAGAGATGAAGAACAAGAGAGAAAGAGATGAAGAACAAGAGAGAGAAAGAGATGAAGAACAAGAGAGAGCAAGAGATGAATTTAGCAAAAGTCAAACCAAGTTAGGGTCTAGTTAACGCCGTTACTAATTCCGTCTAGTTTAATGACAAAAATCAAGTTCAGGGTTATCGGAGACAGGCCTGCTAAAGTCAGGGTTATATTGGAAAAAAGTCTATAAGTCAGGGTTATCTGAGATAATATCCCTTTTTTAAACTTATCTTTAATTTGTTAAACATGGTTTTTATCCATTGGTTCGAATAAAATCTGATTTTATCCTTTAAAGTATTGTTCCTTAGATCTAGGTGAAAAGTATAATGGTTTGTTACTTAGAGATATGTATGGCTCACTCTTATGAGTAGTACGTATCTATAAATAGCTTATTGTTATTTTCATTTAGAATACCACTGACCGAGAGTATTAGGGAGCAATTACCATTTATTGAGTCAGTGCCATCAACTATTCTCATATGCATGCCTTATTGTTCCTAAATTTGTTGTGAGTTTCTCTTAGTGTTAACTCAAAGATTGTAATTTAGTTGGAGTTGGGACTTTAAGTGAACACTTGTATTTGTGAGAGGACTTTGAGTGAAGTCAAGAGAGAGTAACAACAGTTGACAGACTATTGTAGGGATTGTTGTTCCTAGTGGAACGAGAGAAAGAACTCTAGAATAATAGGTTGTACTGAGTTGTTGACCTATTATTAGTGAATGAGTTGTGGTTGGAATCCTTTAGGGTCGAAGTTTTTACTTCCTATAAGGTCTATGAAGGTTTTCCTCGTAAAAGCCCTCGCGTCTTTGCATTGTTTCTTTGTTGTTCTTTATATTCCGCAAAAATTACTCATTGTTTCCAACAATACAATTCACCATTCCCCACTCCCCCTTTGTATTGTTCCTAAGTAAATAAGAAAACATATTTACTATGCTACTAAACTCAATTTTTATTGGTAAAAAATAATAAAGAAAACATAACAATAAACGATGTTCCCTTTATTTTTATAGATTCCCAAAGTATGGCAATTGAAATGGGACGGAGGGATTATGAGATAAAAAAAAACAATGAGATTTTTGCATCCATGAGTGTAAGAGAATATATATTATGCGTAATCTCGTTTTTTAATACTTCTATCGCATTTAAATGACACAGAATTTAATATAAGTTAGAGGTGATCAACATGGGCCCGGCCCGGCCCGGCCCGAAAATGGGCTGGTTTTGGGCACAATTTTTCGGCCCGCGATCGGGTCCGATTTTTTGGGCAAAAATTCCGGGCCACGGGCAACTTAAATATGCAAAACTAGTCTAAATTTTGGCCCGATCAGAAAAGTCCGCTTGACCCGGCCGGAATTTGCGGGTTATGGCGCGGGAATTTCGGCCCGCTGCTTGACCCGGCTCGGTCCGAGGCTTTGGACCGAAATGAGCCACTTTTTTTGGGCCAAGCCCGACCAGACCCGACCCATGATCACCTCTAATATAAGTATATTAAGAGATTAAAAAGGTAGAAGTATTTACTATTGTTAAAAGCAAGAGAGAAGTGGTCGAAATTAATATTTCCTCTGTTTTTTTAGTTGCACCATTCACTTTTTGGCACTATTCATCAACCAATTTTGTTAAACTATCTCACACCTTATATAACAAAAAACATAGTCAAGTGGGGTCTTGTTAGATTCGTCTTAATACGAGGATTCCATATATCAAATTTTTATATTTTTTTACTTATACGCAATCAGGAGTTAGAACGTTCGAAGAAGCGTCTCGCGAAATGATGTAAAAAACAAATAGTCTTGAAAAACAAAGGAATTATTATAAAAGTAAGAGAGAAAAGGTTTTAGTGGGGCCAACAGTTGCCAGAAGAAAAATGGTAGAACATTTCATACTCAGTCCAAAAAGAAATATGATATATAAAATATGATATAATATATTTATTCATCATAATTTTAAGGTTGTGGTATCAAATCCTATAAAGGTACTTTAATTTTTGGGCTTTATTTAAGACAAACAATTATACATAAGCCCAAAAAAAACTTATAATAAAAATTCCTGTTATTCACAAAAAGGTAATAAAATATATACCCGTACATCACACGGGATGAAAAACTAGTTAGTCATCAGCCCGACCATATTAGAAAAATAGGCCAAAATAACATCAGAGTGATGCTTCTGTTCTAACCGATTAATCAAATCAAGTCAAACATACGCATGTCTTATTAAACTTAAGTAACCCTTATATATTTATCCTGAAAAGACGAAATATTTATTTTTCATGCTTGGAATGGGAGTAATGAATAAAGGGGGAATACAACTCAAAACTATCTTATTAAAAGGAAAAGGAAGGTAAGTTGAGGTGGTTGTAAGGAGATGATGATGTAGTGGTGTTGTGATAAGAAAGTGGGAAGCTATTAACTCCCAAGACTAGCGTAATAATCACCCTACGGGGGTGGTGATGGATAACCATTACCCCCATAAAGAACTAAATTTGAATATCTAGCGCCATGTATAAAAGAGGCATATGTTGCATCAACACTTCAAACCCAATGGGCTCTCACATCAAGGGGCATGATAGAGTATGAAACTAATCTTTAAACTCCAACCATTAACTTGGTTGAGTTGGTCTTGTGACATAACTTTTCCTTTAGCTAACATACACTACTTAGAAAAATCGTTCAATCAATTGAGAGAAGTGGAGAAATTTCACCAATAGAGTCCATAATTTGGCTAGTTGCATGCCCTTACAACAACTAGTAATACAAGTTGATGTTTGGTTTCTAGATATAAAGCCAAAAGGTTTAAAGCTTATACTGTATGTTTCTTTTCATTTATTTTTATTTTTTTTAAATTTAATTTTATATTAAGCGTCAAAGTATTATATTGCGTTATACACATAGCAACTTTTGGCTTTGCCACCTATCTATGACACCCTTACTTTTTTCTCCGTTCTTAAATATAGAGAGTATGAAACTAATCTTGAAACTCCAACCATCAACTTGTTGAGTTGGTCTTGCGACATAACTTTTCTTTTAGCTAACATACACTACTTAGAATTTAGAAAAATCGTTCAATCAATTGAGAGAAGTGGAGAAATTTCACCAATAGAGTCCATAATTTGGCTAGCTAGTTGCATGCCCTTACAACAATTAGTAATACAAGTTGATGTTTGGTTTCTAGATATAAAGCCAAAAGGTTTAAAGCTCATACTGTATGTTTCTTTTCATTTTTTTAATTTTTTTTAAATTTAATTTTATATTAAACGTCAAAGTATTATATTGCGTTATACACATAGCAATTTTTGGCTTTTGCCACCTATCTATAACACCCTTACTCTTTTCTCCGTTCTTAGATATAGAGAGTGGGGTGATATAATGATATCTACATCCTTTGCATTTACATAAACGCCACATAAATAGTTAGATATCTAAATTTAATATAGAGAAATTGGTAGATTCCACATTAGGTGCATTTGAAGAAACGCTCCATAAATTTATATTCCAAATTTTGGCTATCCAACAATTAGCCATTAGTCAATAGAATTAACCATACTTGCAGTTTGACGACAACTTCTGAACAACCACCCAAAGAAAAAAGGAGTGGTGTTGGAATCAGGGTCTTTACTGTGAGGACCTAGATATTTTCTAGTGTAATTGATTCAACATCTTGACAATTATAATGTTGTGTCAAGCATTTTACACATGCTGAAAATAAAATGATTGAAATAATTGAAACTTTAATTGGGTGGGATATTAATCGGCTATTGAGTGGATATTATTGGAACACTATATTTCTCTTTTTGCCTTTCCGATTCTTGCTCATGTGAGAATTAAGATTTTGAATTTATGAAATAATTGAATCTTGCAAAGCGTAATGTAACACTAGTACAAATATATTCCTGGTTGCGTAATTGCTTATAATAAAGTACCATGAGTATCTATCAATTTAAATGCTAAATGTTTATAAGATATTTATTATGTTACTATTTTTCTTGACGGGATTGATTCCTACATTTAATTTATTTACATTTTGAGAAAAAAGTTGATCACAAGTTTTTTTAATAGTGTACTTATCAAATTTATAGAATGCATTTTTAGCATTTAATAAAAAATTAAAGCATTTTTTTATAAGTAAAAAATTAAAGCATTAAGTTAAAGAATAATAAGTTCCATGGTCTTCGCATATTATTTATATTTTTTCACATTTTTAGCATCTAAGATGGTCAAGTCTTGATAAAAGTTGTGATCTTTCATGCTCTATATCAGCATCATATATACGGATTGGCAAGGCTACGCATCTCTCAATCATCTTTTCAACTAATAGAAGCCTAACCTTGGCAACTGACTTTAATTTGCACTTGGAATCAAGTTCTTCGTAAAGTCAAGGAATGAAAGATGGTTAGAAAGCTGGGCTAAAAAATCACATTTGGTATATGTCACCTCCATCTAACAGTTACACATACAGGCTATGCTTGACAAAACATTTTACTTAATTAGAATAATAAGCTTCTAAAAAATTAAAACCTGAAACGTTGATGTGTGTTTGGCATGTAGCTAATACATGAAAATTTTACCATGGTTTTCTTAAGAGAAAGGCTACCATAATACTTTAATTTGAGCCACACATTTGTACACGTCAGCAGTATGTTATTTATGATTATATACTATAGATAAAGTCAAATACAATATATTCTTATTGTGTACTTGTATTTAAAGCAGCTTTGACTTTTCAAAATTAGTTATAGATAATTTTCTAAATTATACTCTATAAATTTTGAAATTAATCAGGGTCACTCTTCAACCAACACCTTTCCCCTAACTCTACAGGAGAGGACTTAGTTAGAAGGTGGGCTACAAGTTTACAACATTGTCTTCCCTTTTACATGACTCCAACTAACAGAACGAAAACCAGAACAAAGTGTAAAAATATCATTACACAGTACATAAAGAGAAGATAACGTTGAGACTCCTTTCTTCAAATGACTTGTGACCTCCAAACAATCACTTTCAAAGATAACTTCATCGAAGCCACAATTAAGGGTCACCTTCATGGCAAACAACAAAGCCTTTGCCTCGGCTATGGGTGCATCCCAAGTAGTTGATAGTTGATTGCTATATAAATATAATCATGTAAAATAACCAAGTAAAAGCATTAATGCATAATCTATTATTGTCGACTTTTATAGTTTATTAATGTCATTTTCAACAACTTTGGGGACATAAATGTAATTGGCTCATTCTCAAACCTTTAATGTCAAAAGCTCTCCCCCTGCTTTTTCAAAAGAGATTTTTGGGCTCAATTAATTAAAACCTCTTTTTACCAAATACTCAAATTAATAGAGGAGTAACTAGTCAAATCCTCTAATATGAGTTCAAACCTCTAGTTTTACCCCAAATTTCTCTTTACTATACAAGGCAATAACATGGTAGGTAGCTAAAATTTTGATTATATATTTCAGATCAGTCACCTAAATTATTATTATTATTTTTTTATATACTTTTTTTTACAGCAACCTACGTTGTTTTCTAGTATTGTTTTGTTTGCAAACTAACAACTCTTTTCTACAACAATGTCCAATTGTGGAAGCCTTGTATCCCAATATAGTGGAGTGGAATGAGCTTCATTTATCTCCGGATTTATCATGAACACTGAATACATACAATCCATCTCTATATATCATTATGTTAAATGTCATATACTCCTTTAAAACCTCATCTCTTCATATCATCTCCATCCAACATCATTTTTCGCCTCCCTTGGCCTATTCTATTATCTTTACAATCCCAACAGTACTACACTACTCTTACCAGTGCATCATCTAGTCGACAGTGATCTCACATACCCACGGCAACTAGCTTAATCTCTTTTATCTTATACTCAATATCTGCAACTCCAACCTTCTTCAAAATATCTACATTTCGAATTGCGTCTCTAACGATGTTTTCGTTTAAATTTCACAAATTGGCTTGGGCTGCATCCACAATGGAGGAAGAGAAAAGCTCACTTCATATGACTAAAGGAGATCCATCTTAAAACCATATAACAATGAAAAGAGTAGTTCCTTAACCTTATATTTTGAACATATATCAATTATCAATGTAGGACACTTACATGTGACATATATCAAGTATATCATGAGACATAAATTAACTTAAGAAATCTCAACATTTTCACACATCCATATCCACATATGCAGCTCTCATCGCTGGTCTAATTGTATTATAAATATAGGTGTGACCGGGGGTGAGTATCAGTCTATTAGCTCATTTCAAAAGATCATATCTCACTTGTTTCTCATTGGAATCGAGCTTTTTGACCAAGCGTTGGAAAGCTATCAAGCCAAATTTTCATCTCCAACTTGAATCTTCTAAAGATATTGAGTGTGCTGTGATATATGACATTTTAAAGTAGACCCTTGTGCACAAACCCTTATACACAAATGAATTTCCTCTTATGAACAAATGGAGTTACTTGTATGAATATGCGGACTGCGGTGAATACTATTAAAAATAAAAGGGTGTTACTCTTATAAAAAAATGTGGTTACTTTTATAACCAAAGGGAATACTAATCACTTCACTCTTATGAACGAATGAGGTTACTCGTATGAAAAAATGGGGTTATTTTTATGAACAATTGGAATTACTTGTATGATTAAATAGGGTTGTTGTATGATTAAATGAGGTTACTCTTGTGAACGAATGAGGTTACTCGTATAAATAAATGGGGTTACTTTTAGGAATGAATAGGGTTACTCGTTTGAATAAATGGGGTTACTAATTAGTTAACTCTTATGAATGAGAAACTAATCAGTTCACTCTTATGAATGAATGGGGTTACTCATTTGAATAAATGTGGTTACTTTTGCGAACAATTAGGTTACTCGTTGATTAAATGAGGTTACTCGCATAAATAAATCGGGCTACTAGTATGAATAAATGGGGTTACTCATAAAATTAAACTAGGTTACTCATAAGATTAAACGAGGCTACTCATAGATTAAATGACATTACTTGTATGACTAAACGAGGAAATGCAAAACTAATCAATGTACTCTTATGAATGAAAGGGGTTACTCGTTTGAATAAATGCGGTTACTTTTGTGAACAATTGGCGGTTACTCGTATGATTAAACGAGGTTACTCCTATTAATAAATGAGGTTACTAGTTTGAATAAAAAAGATTACTCATAAGATTAAACGAGGTCGTTCATAAGATTGAACGATGTTACTCATAAGATTAAATATGGCTATTCATAGATTAAACGACATTACTTGTATGACTAAACAAGGTTACTCGTATGATCTAAACAAGGTTACTCATATAATATTTTTAAGGTTAGGATTCCTATATCTCAATGAAAACAACTCTACATCCTCTGAAATTTTTACATGATCAACTAGGTCCAGATGTATAAATGCTCACTTAAAATTGCATGCAAAAAATTAATCCCAACAAATCGCAGTTTATCGTTTTACTCAATCTAGTTCAGATCCCAGCAATTTCATACCAACTTCAAACTTCCGCTCCAAAACGGTATCAAATCAACTCGAAACTTTATGAGGTTTTAACACGTAGAACTGAACAGGGAGTAGTAAGTTTAGGATCAAGAAACTCTAGAAAAGTTGAAGTATGCAAGGAGACGAAGGTTTCAAAGTTCACATTAATTCTGTGCGAATCTCGGAAAAAGCAACATGAAATCATGGGAAATTTTAACATGAACTACAACCAGATGTTATAAGCTCTCAGTTAAAATTTGATGCAAAAATTCAACCCCAGTAGACCGTAGTTTTTGTTTTACTCCAATTGGTCCAACGATTTCATAAACTTCAAACTTCCGCTTCAAAACGGTATCAAATTAACTTAAAAGTTTATGAAATTTTAACACGTATAACTAAACAGAGAGTAGTAAAGTTTAGGCTCAAGAAACTTCCAAAAAGTCGAACTATGCTAGGAGTCAAAGTTCACATTAATTATGTGCGAATCTTGGCAACAAATAAGAAGTGTTTCCCTAGGATCTTGGGCAAAGCTGTCGAGTATTTGAGTGAGGAAGAAAATGGAAAACCATGAGAGAGAGAGGAAAGAGATAAAAAATCACGAGAAACAGAGAGGAAGAAGAGGATGGACTTTTTATATGGTCGACTATATATAAGAATTTGTGTTTTTATTTTATGTGAATGTTTTGGTAACGAGCCTACTTATGTAACACCCCGACAATTCTCTATTTTTTAAAATACCTATATAAAACTTAGAGAATCATCAAAGCATTATCGCCCGTGTGATAACGTATCGGCTTATTTAAAATTTTACAGCGGAAATAAAAATAAATAACTTTGAAAATAAAACTTTAGTCAACCAAAAGTCAATTCCAAAAGTCAAAAGTCAGCCTCAAATGTAAAAGTCAACCACAAAAGTAAAAGTCAACTATAAATATAAAGTCAACACAAGCTCTCCAACTTCCCGAACCCATGATGCATCATCTCCAAACCTGTAATCGACGATGCTCTATTGATCCCGAGAGACTGCTCACCAAATGGGTCATCACAAGATCAATAAGGCATAGCCATGATCAACACATACACACAAAGCACATAATCAGCAAAGCTAAGTACTACATAATAAATAAATGTAAAACCTAACATGATACTAATAAACATTAAGTAGGGATAAATAATAATATAATAACATAGCAGACTACTATTACTGAACCAGACTCCACAACTAATAAGTTAATTAATTTAGATGGAATAGGCAATGGAAACAGTTGTCCAAACCAAACAGTCTTCAATCTAGAAGACGAAGTACGGGCGCGACTCCGTACTCCCCTAACCTACGATATCGAGGAACCTTTTAAATAAAAATAGGACACGGTGATCAATCCGGTCCCAAGAAAAGCCATGGGCTACCACCATGTACTCCAACTCATACTAGTCCAACACTTCAGACGTGCACAAGTCTAAAGCTATTGCTATTCACTTTCCACTTTAAGTGATTAATAAATTATTTACTTGTTATGACTCACAAGTAGGACAAATAATATGATCATCAAAGATACATAAACTTTCATTTTTATCTTAGGATTAGATAAGGTGATCATCAACTTAACAACCCAAGAATAATTCCAATATTAAATCCATAACCTTTATTTATTTGTTGATCCAAGTCAACAACCAACCAACCTTTCATAGGTGAATAACCAACTTACCAAATAAGGCCCTCGGTCCTCATAAAGTAATTAAATAATCCAAAGGGAACAACATGATTCATTATTCATGATCCAATACCAACATAAATATTAATCCCTCATGTGAATTAATAAAATAAAGTTCTCAATCCCATATGCTTGCATCAATCATCCATACAAACGTAATATAATCATCATAATCAATATGCTTCACACAACGGCATAAAACATGCAAATTCAATTGAATATAAATCACATATGAACTATAAATAGTTCCCTATACATGATACTACCTAAATCCCATCCTTAGGACATGATACTAATCCAACCCACACATAGGTATGTACGTACCTTGTGTAGGCAAAATTCGAGGTCACTTTAACAAGCTTAAAAGTCGCCTAGAGAGAATTCTCCGCCTAACAAAAATCAACATAACCACAAATCAATCCTAAAAATTTCCAGCAATATTAAAATACTTATAACCAAAGGTATTAAAATCGCGATTCAAATCTTAAAATCTTACGATTTTACGATTCAAAATATGGTAGACGATTCGATTCACGATTCTAGACGATTCTATACATTTCTGTTGACTAGCGAAAATCTCGTAAATTTAAATCATGCTTACAAAGAAAATAATAGATATATATTGTTAGTTATTGTCAATATAGTGGGTAAACAACTATTTTTTCCAATTTTTAGGTCTTTTAACTTATAATTTTAGCATATTCAATGAAGATTGAGTGCAATATCTTGATTATACGTGTTTGTAGAATCTTACGATTCTACGATTCGATTTTACGTTTCGATTCTAAATGTCGTTCCCGATTCAAACTAGAATCTCGATTTTAACAACATTGCTTATAACCCTATTTAAAAGTGTTTCAAAACCTTTGCCATCATTAAAACTTCAATTATTAATACTCCCTAGTATAGTACTACTATAAAACCCTTAAAAACTCATACTTTGATCATAAAAACTCCATCATAAGCATACTAATAAAAATTCCAGCAACTTATAATGTATTAAAACCCTTTTAAAACATACTTAAACATAATTAAAATCATAAGAGTACTCAATTTCATAAACTATAATATACTACTATGATTTTCCAACTCATAAAACCCTAAATATCCATGCTTTGATACTTAAAACCTTACTTTAAACATAATAACTAAATCTGAAATTTAATTACTTCATTATATAAATTACATAATATGAAATTTATATTTAAATCATCAAACTATAACTTTAATCATAAACATATTAAAACCATCCTTAAAAATATAAACTTTGCATTAAATAAAACTTGAGGAGGAAGAAAATAACCACAAGAAGAGAGAGGAAGGAAGGACGTCGGAAAAGGAGAGGGCGACGGCGGCGGGCGGCGTCTGCTGCTGCCGGTCGGGTGGTGGCGCCGGTGGTGGCTGCTGCCGGTGGCTGCCGAGTGAGAGCCGAAGAAAAAGAAAGAGAAGGAGGAGGGAGAAGGCCGAAAATTTGGGGGAGGAAGAGAGAAAAAATAGAATGTGTTTAATGTGTGGGAAATTGTGTAATGAAGGGTATTTATAGGTTCCTCCATTATGGCTCCAATAATGGTTTGGGCTTTGATGGGTTAGTTTAATAAAGATGCTCATAATAAAAGTCTTTGGGCTCCTCTTCCCAATATATGCTCATGAAACATAATAAAAGTTTTTGGGCTTCTCTTCCCAATAATTAAAATCTTTTGCACTCTCACTCAACTAATTAAATATAAAATAACTTTCAAAGTATGACTAATTAAAATATTTGATTACTTAAAATCATTAGATAATCCTTTTGACTTTCAATAGTCAACATTTTAAGAAATAAATTATTTAAATACTAAAATATATATAAATATACATTAAAATATATTAGCAAATGCTAACGGGCGCCCCCGGGGCGTTAGTTAACACTAAAATATCTTACTATATTAATCCTAGTCCCAAAATGAATTACTTTTTAGAGATAAAATACCTTTTACTTAGAATAAAAAAGGAATATGTTTTTTTTTTCTTTTTCAACACCAAAACAAAGGAATAGGTTTATTGTTTCATGATTGACGGCAACACTAATATATTTTGTAGACACTAATATATAAGGGGGAAAATATAGATGAATTGCAAGAGTTGATCGAGCGCCTCCATGTATAAGGATATGTAACAAAATGAACAAATAAAAAATGGAATATGTAGGCGTGACGATTATGTATCTACAAAATACAGTGAAGAACCTCATAAGCTATGTCTGGACTCTAGAGCTAGAAGCAAGGTCATCCGATGGAGTATAGACGATGCATCCACTATAAGGGGGAAAAATATTTTCTACTGGATACTGTAAAAGCTTCATTATCTAACATCTCATGAAAATTATAGTTCTCTTTTGGGCAAAAGGAATATGCGTATAAATTCCCCAGCTTTGTAGTTCTCTTTTGGGGCATATCCCCTTTATAAAAATGTAATAATTAATTGGTAAATGCTACATAAAAATTGTAGTTCTTATCTAACGCCCGAGGTGCCCGTTAGTAATAATTAATTAGGTATCTATATACAAAATTATAGTATCTAACGCTCAGGGCGTTGTTTAGTAATAATTAATAAGGTAACCATATACAAAATGATAGTTCTTATCTAACGCCCCGGAGCGTCCGTTAGCGGGCTCGAAATATATTTATAAAATTCATAAACTTACGGGGGATTACAGCTTATTGACTTCCATTTCCATGTGGGCCTGAAAACCTTAGAGATTTACACGGGCCCAAGTAACGAAGAAGAGAATTGTACGTAAAATGGATGTCATGATGCCTGAGGGAGTTGGGCTTCAAAGTAAGCACCGAGTCATAAAGGCTTACTGATATCAAACTTCATAGTATGGCATCGTGGGCCTTATTATCCATTCAAACATTGATAAAAAGGAGATGGACAAAAATCTTAAATCATACGGTTATACAGTCATACTACGGAAAAAGCTGTAAGACGCAAAGTATAGCAAAGTATTCCACTTGTTGTCCCAAAAGAAATGAATAGTCATCAAAATTTTCTTTCTTTTTAGTATTTTTTTATCACCCACTTAACTATCACTCACATATAGTTTTTTCAATTGACAATGGTTGCCCATTAATTTTTGGACTTTATATTTCTTTTCTATACTTGATTCTATTTTCTCTCTCCTTCGTACACGATCGTGCACTTCAGTCTTGCCCTCTTTATTTTGGTCCATCACTACGCCCAATCCATCACACACTCTCCATGTCTTTTTTTCTCTCCTCAATTTTTTGATACGTTTATATTACCTTTTTCCTCATGCCCATAACGAGCCAACAGCTAACCGTGCTCTTACTGTGCTGTTTTTAGAAGTTCCAACTTCTAAGAGAAGTATCATTAAGATAAGAAACATTTGTTAATCTTAAGGTTTATTTAGTTTTTTCCATAACTTTTTAGTGTTTGAAGAGTCCCAAAAGGTTATCGTTCGTGGATGTGATCGAAGTTATTAGATATTAGTATATTACAATTAGGGTATTACTAACTACACAGTCTACACTAGTTGGACTCCTTACCTATTAGGTAATTTTCAACCAACACAACTTAAAGCATCAATCTGAAAAGACAACATGTTGACAAAAAAAATGAATTGTATTCTTCAGCGATGTAGTTTATGAAAATTCCAACCATTATGACGTGGAAATAGGAATGAGCTCTTGCAATAGATACTCATATAGTTATATTGGTACCCGTTTATATTTATTACACTAATTTTATGTGTTAGAGACCATAATTTCCTCTATATGGTAGAGATTTATCTTTCCTCCAGATTCTAATCGTCAAAATTAACAGACAAAAAAATTAATTTTTTCAAAAAAAAAAACTAAATCAAAATTTACTTCTTCCTCACCAATATCCAAATTGTTGGTTGAAGAATACCAAACAACTCGAAAAATGTTCTTTGAGGGGAAAGTAATAATAAATATTTAACAATAAGAGGACAAGATTGTTTCTAACACATAAAAATAAGCAGTGTTTATGATTTGGTGTATCATGTTTATGTTGATAATGTAAGTGTTTTGAAGCAGGGAAATACGAGAAGAATGATAAACACTATGAAGTACAATACATTATCAACAGAAGCACTGTAATCTATCAAAGCATAGACAAACTGATCTGCTCTAAACCTTAATTCTTCACTAAGAGCAATAATTGCAAACTTCAAATGTAAAAGCAATGGCATGTTCTTAGTTTCATGAAAATAGTACTAGTTCTTTTTGAAATATAAGAAGTGTATCATAAAGAATAATGGAAAAAATGTTGTACTGTTGATTATTCATGGCCCATCATTGATAGGGAAAATCAGTTGGCCGTTAACATTTTGGAGTATCTTTGTTGTAAGGTTATACGTTTTACAATTCTATTGGCCCGCTAAAATGTTCCATGAGCATCGGACACATGTAAATTCACTGGGCCAGGACTTCACCAACCAACTCTTAAGTGACCATAAAACTAGGTAAATGCGCCAAAATAAGAGACCCTCCAACAACGGATTTTCTTACGATAAAACAAAAATCAGTTGCTAATTAATGACTGTCCACACGTTAGTCACTCATTAGCTACCCACAAGCTTTTGATCATTTTTTTTTTATATCAACAAAATTTGCATTAATTAAAACCGTAACAAACTAAGAAAAGATCACATAAACAATAAACTAAAACGAACCAAATGTTGAAGCTATGATGTATAGCGCTATAGCCAGCATCTTAGTGTCATATTGATAAAAGGAGAGATCAATTTACTTGTACTGCAAGGGTTCTTTCCCTTATTCTTTATATGGTTTTAAGGTGGGGCCATAACTTGAGTCTTGTGAAATGACTACTTTTCGCTTTATGATGGGTGCGGGCAGGCAGTATCTCAACGTGATATCGAGTCAATGTGTGCTACATGACTACATCCACACTTCAAACCCAAAGGGCTCTTGTGTGATAGAGTATAAAACTATTTCTTGGGCCTCAACCATCAGCTTAGGCATTTGGTTGAGTTGTTTCTTTGACATGGTATCAAAGTCAGGTCCACAGCTGGGACCGTTAATTTACTCTAGGCCAATTGAAAAAGGGACAACACATTCGAGTGTCTCACATTGATAAAAGAAGAGAGATGAGTTCACTTTATAATGCAAATTGACTACTCCTCTTATTGTCGTATGGTTACAGGTGGAGCTTAACTGGTCTTTGTGAAGTGGATTTATCTCTCCTTTATGATGGGTGCGGCGGGCCATATTTAACACCAAACACTAAATTGAGCCCCAAAGCTCTTACAAACTATATAAAGTAAAAATAACTAAAATTGGTATAAAAAAACTGCTTGTTGTGGAGGTCTTTGTTGTTCAATAATAGTAGTGATGATTGAGTCATAACTCTGATGGTTGAGGTCGATAATCACTTGTCATCTTCTTAGAGAAAAACAACCTACATTAAAAGGATATATCATACCTGATGGAAGTGGTGGGAGAAGCAGATTATATTCATGATCCAAGCAACTAAAAATTAAGAGCGAGATTTGCATCTCACTGCATGAGCAATTCCAATTAGGGGTGTGCACCGGTCCAGAAGCAGGCCGGACCGGGCCAAGGGCCGGAATGGACCCGGGGCCGGAATCCCGAATTTTTTTCGGGCCGGGGGCCAGGACGGATGAGTCCGGTCCCGAGCCTGTCCCGGACTGGAAAATTCCGGTCCGGTCCGGTTTTGGACAGGAATGGACCTGTTCTTATTTTTTTTTTTCGATTTTGATTTTTGACAGAATATTCATATCCTTTGAGCTGTTTGTGAAAAATAAATTAACAGACCTCTCAGTAAAGTAAGAATATATCACCATCTTGTAAAACCCACCCACAAAACTTTGGAATCAATATAACCACCCATAAATACAACATAACAATAAGAAGAATAAAAATTGAAAAAGCAAAAAGATGGGTCAGACCTCTGCATACAGCTTTCAAGTTCTTCCATTTCAAGAATGCCCCCAAAAAAAATTGAAAAAGCAGAAAGAACAAACCCATCCAATTCGTCGAGGTCAGACCCAGCCACTCTCAAGAGATGCCATAACTATCAATACCAGCACACTCATTCTCACAAGCAGCTGCTTCAGAGTTCGATGTTGACCTCTTCATAAAGCTTTCAAGTTCTTCCATTTCTCAATCTTTTTGTTTTTCTCTCTTGTATTTTTTTTCTCAAAGTTTCACTCTTTTTCTTTTTCAGCAGATTTACTCAAGACAGAATTAATAATGGATTCTAGGTTTCCTGGTTTGCATTTTCTATTTTTTTAGGAGAGAGAAGAGGAAAGGGGGCGAAGAGATTGAAGGAGGTATACTGGTTTAGGGTTTGTTCTTTTGTTGGGCACTTGGGCAGTTGGGCTGGACCAGATACATTTCAAGAGTCAATTGAGTCAGCGAATTTTTTTAAAAAAAATAATGGATTAGGGTTTTCGGTCCGGACCGGGAAAATTCGGGTTTTACCCGGGCCGGGCCGGAAACCGGAATCCTTGATTTACAGGGGCCGGGGCCGGGCCCGGAATCACCGGACCGGTCGGTCCGGTCCATTCGGTCGGTTAGGTCCGGATTCCGAGTCCGGTCCTTTACGCACACCCCTAATTCCAATGACCTTCTATCACTTGGAATTCTTAACTTGAGATTCTTTAAAGACTCACATTACTTTGTGACTCAATACTCTGTTGAGAGAGTATTTTGGGTTTATCCTTTTGGTAGGAGAATCGCATTTGAGTTGACTCACTGTAAGCCACGAGATTCAACTGGGGTGCCGCCTTCAGATTTGAAATTTTCAAGGCAATGACAGTTAAGATCATTGCCAAGCTAGAATGAGAGCTAAGCATTGTTAACTTGTGAACACACTTCTGATTTTCGAAAAAAAAAAAAAATGGCCCGACCTTAAAAACCTTTCCCCTCCTTGTCCACACTCACAAACTGTTAAAACAACTGAGGGAGCCCTAAACATTGGTTCCTCACTTTCTTTTTCCATTTTCCCGATTTATAAGGTATTACCATTTTGGTTTCTCACATTAGAACCCTTTTTCCTATTCACCCTTAATATTGAGAATTTTTTTTTGACTTAAAATCAAGGAGACCCACGCCAGTATTTTGGTAAAATCTTATGCTAGAGATTGAAACGGGAAATTTGCTATACCCAATAAAAAAATTTCCATCCTCTTGATTCAATTTATTCTTCACTAGAGACTCCAAGAAACCTAAATATTCTACATTTGCCAAATTGTTTAACCATCCCATATCCAATTCACAGTAACTTTCCAGTGTCCACAACCAACCAAGAAGAACAACACTAACAACTCAAAATAAAGGACTTCCTCCAACTATTAGCAGAATTACCAAGCATATTAAAAACAACAACAACAACAACAACAACTAAGCCTTATTCCCAAAGTGATTTGGGGTCGGCTAACATGAATCGTCAACTGAAACCGTTACCAGAGGAGATGGTAACGACTTACCAAGCATATTAAGAAGGAAAAAAAATTACTCAAAGCTTAACATAACTAAAACAAAAAACGTATTAAAGCTACTAGCAGAGAAACGGTAAAAAAGAAGAAGTGAAGTACAAACCCATTACCCCTCAAATTTGGAAAAAGGTAGCTAAAAATAAGAGTGTAATAGCCGAATTCGCGAG
The DNA here is from genome assembly GCA_947648045.1 of Beta corolliflora. Taxonomy (NCBI): domain Eukaryota; kingdom Viridiplantae; phylum Streptophyta; class Magnoliopsida; order Caryophyllales; family Amaranthaceae; genus Beta; species Beta corolliflora. The sequence continues at coordinate 83,038 of CANSZD010000810.1, forward strand.
CCTAACTGGCTCGAAATATGCTTTTGGGATGAGAAGTACTTGTTCCTACTTTGCTCTGCTTGAGAAGGTGAGCGTCAGAAACACCGTCCTTCCATTTCTTTGGCGGAAGTAGGCTGTCTGATGTGGCTCTTTGCCAACGATGGCTGTCTAGTGGCTTGCCGACGACCCTGGAGAGCAGGAGGCTCAGGCTGCTGACGAGCCTGCAGTGGGGGTGGGGTTAACGACGCAGCTTTCTTAGGGTTTTGGGGGAAAGGGGTAATGGGAGGATGTCTTAACTTGTTGGGAAAACGCTATCTGTGGAAGTATAATTGTTTTAATCACTCTTTAGCTATTAACTAGAAAAATAAAACCAGTCAACAATTAAACATATTACCAATACAAATACTATAAATTGTAACAAGTAACAATCTAACAACAATAGTTATTACTTTCTAATTGGTATCACCAACGGGTGCAAGCCGTGCAACTTTAAACTTTTACTAAAATACAGGACCTTATATCTTTTGTTTCAAATTTTAAACTTGTGGGATTGTATTGAAGTATTGTATAAGTTCTTACTTAATCATTAGATCCGATCACGTTTTTAAAGCTCATTTCCACAATTTTTTAATGAGGTTCTAACATAAAAAAGGGGTTTTCACTTTTCACATAAGAAGAGTACACGTTAATATATACTTGCATAAATTTATAGAAAAATGAATGGCACGATGGTTCTCAAAAGCAAAGGATGGAAAAGAAAGGTCGTTATATATCACAATCTAGTTCGTGCTGGCTAAGAGAGGAAGAAATCCATACTCCATCAAATTTAATATTGTTGTGACTACATGCATACATGTATAAAATAGTGTGTTTCGGTGATTCTAAAAAAACAAAGGATGGAAAAAGGTCATTAATCATTATAGATGCGGCTAGCAAAATCCTCTCTCTCTCTAAAATAAATCCTCTGCCTTCTCTCTAAATACAAACCCTTGCCTAACCCTAGGGACTCGCCGGAGTTCTGGCGTCGCATAGGTTTCCGGCGAGTTTCCTTGTTTTTTATCCCCATTTTCTTTCATGTCTCTTCTTGTTTTAGTTTCTCCGGTGAGTCTTTAAATTCTTAGTGTCTCTGGCTTCGCCCCTCTGGCTTCCCTTCCCTCCCCTGTCTGTCGGTTGTTGGGCCTCCCCCTCCCTCGTCACCGGTGTCGAGTTCCCCCTCCCCAACAAGTTCGTTAGTTCAGGCTCTGGGATCCCCCTCCCCCAACCCCCTGGTCTTAATTTGAGCTTCCCCTCCCCATCCCCGGTTTCGTCCCTCTGTCCTCCCTCCCCCTCCCCGGTCTATCGTTAGTTGCGCTTCCCCATCCCCCGTCCCCAGGCCAGTTAAATTAGTCACGATTACGTGCTCCCCCTCCCCCACTCCCCCTAGTAGCGTCTTGGGATCCCCTCCCCCAACCCCCTTGGTGTCGTTTAGGGCTCCCCCTCCCCCTCCCCTTGGTCATGCATAATTTAGTTTGCATTTTACGGTTCTTTAGTTTGTTGCGAGTCCACTTTCGGCCTTGGAGATTTTCAATTTCTTGAGTTTGGTTGTAGAGGTAAGTGGGTATGGATTTCTATTTGGATGTGGTTTTGGAGTTGTCATGGAATAAGGAGTAGGACTCCCAGGTTCCAAAATCTATTGGATAGGTTTGGAAGTTTTACCTATGATGTCATTGAGAGAATTGGAAGTTTTTGCAGCTTTAGAGTTGGCTTCCAATTTTGGCAGTTTTCCTCTGACTTTGCCCCATTTCCCATGAATTTAGGAGGAAATTCAGGAAATCGTTGGATTATGGTGGATGGCAAAGTGAAAGCCATCCCCGTTTCTTTGGTAACCTTGTTGGTTACCACTTTCAAAAACTATATCTTGAAGACGGAGGCTCCCCAACCTCAATTGTTGAGGGAAGAAATTTCCTCCATGAGATATCGACATCCCACAGTGGAGGGTTTGTCCGATATCCATTGTTTGGAGTCATTTGAAGAGATGACTTCAACTTCAAATTTCATAAGATCCCAGGAAGTTCTCATACTTCCATATCCTTGGGACTCCTCAATTGGCGAATTTCCAAATTTACAGGTTTCATATTGGCAATCCAGACATGGTATTAGATCGAGCTCACGACAATCAAGTCTCCGGTATATTCCAGCTGCAAAGGTTTACTCATTGTGTAGATGGGTAGAAGAAGATAAGTCCACACTCAAGTCCAACCACTCAAGTCCAACCACTCAAGATCTCCAAGCCAAAAGAATATCCTTAATAGTTATGGCATTTTACGTTTCTTAGTCTTATGCTTTGTTAAAGTTAGTAAAAATGCGTTGGTAGTACCCACGGGCCACGATCTGAAAGTTACAGTAAGATCCAATGGGCTCAATGCACTAGTTTGTGTTTCTATTTCCAATTAATAGTAATGGTTTCAACATTGTCAAAAAAAAAATCATTATAAATTCTAATCTGGCTCGTGCTGGCTAAGAGATCAGATTCAAGTACATACTCCACCATTTCTTTTCGAAAAGTACTCCAGTAAATCAAAATATTGAGTGAGACTGTGTACGAAACTAAATTACCAATATAGAGCGGAAATAGACGGAAATTGGAAAAACGAAATTTTGCATGTTAGTAATAAGAGAATAGTCGCAGGAAGTCAGGAACATAATGTGATCTCTTCCATCATCACCTTTTTTTGAAACTGCAGTTCTCTTAATTTTGAACATCTCATGCAAGTTCAATTAACTCATTTCTCCCCCACTCAAAGTTATCTTTTTCTTTGTACTCTTCCATTACTATTTTAATTTTTTATGCATTTTTATATTTTATATTTTCCTTTCTAAATTTTCTTAATGAATTTCTTCATTGATTTATAGGTTAAATATTTTATGATTCCGTTAAGTTTCAAACATCCCACACAACATGGTGAAATACACTTTTGATTGATTTGGAGAACAAATCTAATGGTTTTCACAATATGTTAGTTATGTTTACGCGCAATTTATACTCCCTTCATCCTATAATATAGTGCTTATATTCCGTTTCGAGTGTCGCAAAATACTGTGTCTAGTTTATGTTTGGGAAATGTTATATGTAGCCCTTATGGCTATATATAAGAAATTAAAAATAGAAATATTAAGCAATACTCCCTCTGTTTTTTTTTATCTTTTTCACTTAGAATCTTGGCACTATTCATACTTAGAGAGAATTTTCTCAATTTTTTTCAATTTATAAGAAAAAATATAGTCATGTGGGGTCTTGTTTGATTCGTCTCAATTAATACTTTATTAATATGCAATCGTTATAATTTTTACTAATATATAATGAAAGGTATTTAAGCTCAAAGAGGTGCATTGGGAGACGTGCACATGAAAGTGATAATGATAAAAAACAGAGGGATTAAGCATTAGTTATATCGATTAAAGTGTGATTGTGTCATTAATTCTTCAAATAATACTATTTCAAGAAATGTATTTAATGTTGGCTACATATACGTAAATGCTACACATACACTGGGTGTATGTGTTACTACTAAAATTAATATACCTTGTGTATGTGTTACTACTAAAATATATAATATTATTAAAAATATTACAAACTTACAATATTTCGACTGAAAATTTTGTTTTTAATGATTTGTTCTTTATCTTTGTTTAAAAAATATGTTTTATGAAATTTTCTTTATTTAGATTTGTATGTATCCTTTGTTTATAACTAAAAAAAAGAATTGTAATTTTTTTTTCCAGATTATTCATATATTAGCTTCATCTTATTCATCTTCACCATTTTTCTACTATTGATTTTCTACTAAATTAACCTGTCGTTTTCAATTATTTAATTTGTTTGTAGAAAAATAATGTTATATTTTCATCCCTACCATGTAATAAAATACAATTCGAAATATAGTATTTCAATCGTTTATGTATTATGTAAATTCAAATATCGTTGAATAACAAAACAGGTTCAAATGATTGTAAGTTTATAATTTTTTTTAGTAACAGTATACATTTTAGTAGTAACACATACAAAAGGAATACATTTTAATAGTAACACATACAAAAGGAATACATTTTAGTAGTAACACATACTTTCAGTGTATGTGTGACCCACATACACCGAGTGTATGTGTATCATCTCTCCTACATATAACATATCCCTTTATATATGTTTTTATCAATTTGTTTGGACTAAATTATCCTTAATTTTTACTCAAACTTTCCAAAATACTCCTACATTTCTTTCAAAATGCGTGCCCCTATTTATTGCTTTACACCATTTCAAGGAACATTTATTGCTTTTGAAGGAAAAACAAGATAGAGAAGTAGCTCCAAGACAAAAGTACTAAAAAAGTACTTCATTAACTTTTTTTTTTTTTTTGGAGAATCCTACTACTCCCTCCATTCTCCTTAATTCCCGTGAAAAAAAAGAAATAAGCACTATATTATAGAGCGGAGGAGTATTATTTACGTTTCAGTTTCACTTTATCCTACGTCATTGAAGACCTTAAAAGGGGTAACGGGAGTATTCCATGTCGGTTTATAAGTGAGCTAGTATTCCAAATTGATGAAAGCAGAGAGATGAGTTCGGTTTATAAGGCTAAGGGGCTACCCCCCTTATTGCCATATGGTTTTAAAATGGAACCTCCTTTGGTCTTATAAAATGTAATGTATTTTTAACTGATGAGTACAACCCATGTCCATATTTAACAAGTCTTTATTTGTTTCACCTTTCTATAATTTAAAATATTTTTTTCTCTTTGTATATGTTTCATGGAGTTGCATGATTCTTAGCTTTTCACTCTTTTCCTTTTTATCCTTTTATTTGCGGCACGTGCATTACAATCCCTCCAAACTCATTATAAATACAACTACTTTGTGCCCTCAAAATACCAAGCCAGTTGCTACTTTAACTTGCTACAACTACCTTAACTTCTCCTGTGTCTCTTTCCCTCCTTTCACTCTACATTTTATTTATATTTGTATTTGCTAAAAGTTGTTGCTAAATAAGTGCTATAATTCTCTCTTCTCCTAAATATTCTTCTTGCCAATTGCATTATTTCTAAAATATATAAATTTTAAGTAAATAAAAGAACTAAAAATGAATTCTAACATGATCAACCATAATGGTTACAATGGCTACCACAACCTCACACAAGCAACATCTCTAGACAAAGATGAACAATTAGCCGGTTTTGCAGTGACTTTGGCAAATGCTGCTGCTTTGCCAATGATCCTCAAATCTGCCTTTGAGCTTAAAATTCTTGACATAATTTTAGATGCAGGGGAAGGCGCGTGGATCTCAACTCGTGAAATCGCGAAGCAAATTGGGGCTAAGAACCCAAATGCCCCGGTCTTGTTGGACCGGATGCTCCGGCTCCTAGCAAGCCACTCAGTCTTAACTTGCAAGCTTCAAAAGGGTGAAAATGGTGTTGTTCAAAGGGTGTATGGGCCAGCACCCCTTTGTAAGTACCTTGCTAGTAATGATGGTGAAGGCTCTCTTGGCCCATTGCTTGTTTTACACCATGACAAGGTCATGATGGAGAGTTGGTATGATAATCTCTTATTTTCTTTATTTTGTAACTATTTTTTGCCTTTAATTTTGTTAGATTAGCCAAATGGAATATTTTTGATTTGTATGTTTTCAGGTCATCGAGGAAACAAGAAAATGATAATGCATGAATGAATAACGTAATAAGGGACATAGATAATTATGGACTTCTATCTCTTTTTTGAATCGTTTCTAAATTACCACAAGTCGAGAAGGAGTATTAGGAAATGAAAAGTTAGTCCATCATCAACTTTTATCTCCAATTATAAAATAACTAAAATTTGGAATATATATTGGACTATTATGTAAATCCATTATATCATATTTGAAACCCACCATATTCTCTATTCCACATTTAGATATCTGACAATTAGATGTTTAGTCTTTCCCAAGTTTTAAATACATGAACTTATCACTAGATTACTTTTAATCAAAGTAATGTATATGTATAGTGAGTTATATAAGTTCTATAATTACTTAATTAGTTGCTGCACGTGCACTAGCATCCACCACATCACTCCAATTAATTAGAGGTTGTTCAAAAAGGCAACTTTTATGGTACACTAAAGACTACTTTTTACCCATTGCTCAGTTTAGACGGTACAAAATGACCAAAAATAGTAAGTACAAATGTGGATAATGAGCCACAAAAATTGTGGTCGCTAAGAAAGACGATTTTATGATTCCCTGAGTGTACGGTGGATATTTGGTTAAGAAATGTTTCATAATCAAATTTATGTACCTTTTCTTGTAAAAAAGATTCATTAATCAATTAACTAGGAAGGTAAGATCAAAATAATGAGCTAATCTATAAATCTATTATGAATTTAATATTTTCTTTAATTGGAATCAAATATATTGAAGGACACTCAAAAGGGATAGAAAGATAAAATTAGTGATAGGGACAACTATAAACTTACCGTTTTTATTTGAAGGGTAAATATTAACATTGGCAATAAGGTGTTTTTTTTAGAACCAATAATTAACTTAGAAAATTTACGAATTATATTTTAAAAACAATCCATCTTGCGTGGACCCGGTTCACATTAAAAATAGTGTGTGCCAGACGCGCCCCGTCTTTACAAACTACCACTCCCGTTTTCCGGAATCAGTGCGATTTTTCTCTCTTCAATAAGATTCTCTCGCCCTAAAATTTTAACAAAAACAGGTTGTTCGGAAACAAACATACTACTATATCATTTTAAAATACGATTATATCGTGTCAAAACACACTATCATGTCAAACACTATAACGATCGATTATGATAATTTTGTGTAATATACAAATAAACTACACTATAACATTTCAAAATACACTATATCATGTCAAAACACACTATATCATGCAACACTATCATGTCAAAAAACACAGCAAAACACTATCATGTCAAAATACACTATATCATTTCAAAATACACTATATCATGTCAATGTACACTATAACATGCAACACTATCATGCCAAAAAACTCAGCAAAATACTATCATTTTAAAATACATTATATCATTTTAAAATACACTACTCCCTCCGTCCCATAATACTCTTTACACTTTCCTTTTTCATCTGTCCCAGAATACTCTTTACACTTCTATTTTTGGATATGACCCACTTTAATTTTAATCCTTCTACATTTAAAACATTAGCCCACACTCTCTCTCCTCCAAATAAAATAATACCACTCCTATTACATACCAACTCTAACCATGGCCCACATTCTCTCTCCTTAAAATAAAATAATACTACTTTTACTAACTACTAACTCCTATCACATCTACTTTTCAATAAAATAACAATTGATAACTAAACAACAACTTATCATCTAAAACTACGTGCCTTGATAAGTGTCAAGAGTATTTTGGGACGGAGGGAGTATATTATTTCAAAATACACTACATTATTTCAAAAATATACTATCAGGAGAGTGAAGTTATCAGAGGAGAGAGAAGTTATCAGGAGAGAGAAAAGAGCGGAAGACTGAACGCGGCAAAAACGGAAAGTTGTAATCTTTAAAACTCACGTGAGATGGATAAGGTGCACACTAAGTTAGTGTGCACCGGGTTCATATTAGTTTTTTTTATTTTAAAAATTGAACACTGATGCATTTTTGGCAATTCGCCTTGCGCCTAGTGCAAAGGATACAATTTGTAGGTTTGCATGGGCTTGCTAACTAATAATGTCTAATATGTAGGTTTCACTTGAATAATTACATAAAAGAAGGCGGTGTTCCGTTCAAAAGGGCTCATGGGTTGATCCAATTTGACTACACTGGAACAGATGCAAGGTTCAACCATGTCTTCAACCAAGGAATGGCACATCACACCATCTTAGTCATGAAAAAACTCCTTCAAAAGTACAAGGGGTTTGATAATGTTAAGGTGTTGGTTGATGTGGGTGGTAATATTGGGGTTAATGTGAGTATAATTGTTGCTAAGCACCCTCACATTAAGGGCCTCAACTATGATTTGCCTCATGTTATTGCTGATGCTCCTTCATATCCTGGTAACATTCATTATTTACTCTAATTAATTATATTTCTCCCTTTCTTAAGTTAAAATCATGGAAATTGAAAAGAGACAGTAGGAATTGATGTTTTGGTGTATTTTTTGTGTTCTTAATAGGTGTGGAGCATGTTGGTGGTGACATGTTTGAGAGTGTTCCACATGCGGACGCTATCTTCATGAAGGTAGTAAAAGGAACATCATAACCGTACAATTTTCTATTATATAATCGGGTGTATGTTTGTACGATGATATGTTGTGTTGATTATATTTACTAAAGAGATAATTGATCAGTACAAGTCAAAAGAATCTATACTAATATATTAAAAAGCGTTCCTAAACAAGTCTACGCGCCACGTGGTACGCTTCCTTTAGTTGTTTTATTCCATGTCATCATTATGCACATTAAAAAAAAAAAATTAGAAACATGCTCCATATAAGATTCGACCACGTGACCTCTAGTTAATATACTAAAGTTCTAACTAATAAACTATGCAACATTAGATGATATTTTTAAAATGAAAATGTTAATAACTCGGGCGTCCCGGGACTAAAAACTAGTTAAAGTTAAATGATGGTGCAGAAGTAGTTTTAGCAACCGAGTATACTCCAATACATGATTTCTAGGATGAGAACATTACAAATAAAATATCTTCATTAGTTGAGAACGCTACAATGATATCAGATAATCATATTATCATAATAGAAATTTTTTCTTTTTGTTGACATCGGGAGAAACTTTGCATAAACTTAAAAAGGTTACAAACTACAAACTGAGAAGCTGAATCACTAAGGTCTTAGAGACCATTACACAACCTAAGAAATAAACAAGATAGACATATATAATGTCGTGATTCATAAGAGTAGGAGACTCTTCTAATGTTGGTCATTGATTGTTGAGTTTACCTTGATTATTCCACCACCTAGGCGTCATCCAACCAAGAACACCTGTGGATGTTCTGTATGTTACAAGAAAAACTGATTTTAAGTAACATCATGAACCCAATTTGTTTAAGGACTAATTGAGAAAATTTGTGGATGGGTGACTTTTTTCTATGACGACAGTGGGTGTTACACGATTGGAGCGACGAGCATTGCTTAAAAATACTCAAGAATTGTTACCAAGCTCTACCAAAGGGAGGGAAAATCATCCTAGTGGAATCACTAATACCAGTAATTCCAGAAGACAATCTTGAATCACACATGGTATTTAGCTTGGATTCACACACTTTGGTGCATAACCAAGGTGGTAAAGAGAGATCCAAAGAAGATTTTGAGTCTTTGTTTACTCAAACTGGCTTCTCTGAGGTCAATGTCATTTGCTGCGCTTACGACACTTGGGTTATGGAGATCTTCAAGAATTAATCTTTAAATAATTACCAATCTTAATTTCTGTATTAGCTAGCGCTGCTAGCTAGCATATATAGTAATTGAAGTTTGTTGGTTGATGAGTGTTATAATGTGTGATATTTTGGGTTTGTATTATGTTTTCTTTTGCTAGCTAGCTTCACTTAGCTAGCTATTAGCTAATTCAGTGGATTGCCAATTCGTCCAGGATGATAATAGCTACAATTTTTTGTGGCTAGAATTACCAAGTGATGTAGTGTGTGGTTTGTATAAATAAGGCATCCAATTGTATTTCTTCAATCTTACCTTGCTACTTTGGTGAATTTTATCCTTTGTTTTTCTTTATTAACTTTTGATCACTGAAGTTTGAGGATTTTAATATTAAGTAAAGAGCCAGAATAGAAATAAGGCATGCATATAACAAGGGAGTTTTGTAATCAAACTAAATCAATACCATATGATACATCTATTCAAAAAAAAAAAAATACCATATGATACAAGTTCCACCCAGAGCTGGCAAAAGTTGACACGATACGACCAGATATGAGAAAAATGGGTTGGTGCTAAGGATTTCCAATCCGTTTAGTTAAACGGGTCGGGTCGATCAACACGACACAACATGTCTTACTAAATAGGTTGGGTTAGTGTTGAGGTTTTCAACATGAAGATGTCACATTTGAACCCGTTTAACACAATTACCACACAAATATAAGATATATATATCTATACTAATATATTAAAAGGTGTTCCTAAGAAAGTTTGTGTGCCACGTGGTACTCTCTTCTAAGGCTCTAATGCAAATGCTTTATTTCCAAGCCAAACCCTCAATTAATGTTGTGTAGTTACAAGGTATTGAACACGTGACCTTTGAAATGAAAAGTGAAAGTTTAACCATGAATCCAACATAACACCATTGTTCAGTATTCCAAAATAAAATATCATAAGGTCTTACACCATTGTTCAGTATTCCAAAATAAAATATCATAAGGTCTTATAATTATATCTGATTAAAAGATTTACACAAATATCATAAAGTCTTATAATTATATCTCATTAAAGATTTACACAAGTAGTTAGATACCTAACCTTTTTATGATAATAACAAGAGACTATTATAGACATAAACTCTTACTCCAATTCATTGTAGAAAGTTAAGATATTGCTTTCATCCCCAAACTTTAAAGGGTTTATTTTTCAAAATATCATGCAATTACTTATCATGTCATTACGTCAATTTTTCAAATTTTCCTCACTAGACAAAAAAGTAACAACCTAGGGCATCGCCCGGAACACTCACTATTTAATATAGAAAACTGGTAAAAATTACCAACTAGTAGCTTAACATGACAACACGACGCGAACCAGCTACGAAAAAGTGGGTTAGTGCTGAGATATCTCAACATGTTTAATTAAACAACACGACACAACACAACACATTTATTAAATGGGTTAGGTTAACATCAAGGTTTTCGAACCTGTTTATATGTGATACGAACACAGGACACGACATAAACACGACCTTTTGCCAGCTCTAATTAATTCTGCCTCTTTTCGAGGTTGATTGAACGTATGCATGTGATATTTTCGCATGCATGTGATATTTTCGCATGCATAAGCCATTATTGAAGACAGTAGAAAAAAAGTATTGAACGATCACTTAACACTAACTTATTCAGAGACAAGACTGTTTTGTTCCAATCCTGGCGGCTCTGACTAGACCTTCTGGTTCGCCTGTCCTGAATAGAATCAGGGGAGGGGGAATAGTTGGTTGATTCTAGTAAACGGCCTCTTTTATGCAACGTGCGAGACCCTTTGAGGGCTAGAGAAAGCTCTTTCATCGAATTCACCTATATGTTTTAGTTTTCTAAATTTTCTTTTCATGTTTGCTGTCCTTCCTCGCTTGAGGTGCCTCGGGGAAAGTACCTAGCTACAAATTAACAAATACAAACATCTTTAAAATACAATCACCTTAATATCACAATTAGAGATTTTGTGTTGAAGGTATAACACTTCAACTTGAGTTAACTTCGTCTCTAGGCCCTAAATCATTAGTACGTACCAACACGGTGACGACGGTGGTACGTAGCTAGACAAATTTGGGGGAGGATAGAGATTAAAGAAGAAACAAGCTAAGATGGAATATTCTTAATAGAAAGAGAGAGGTTAATATTAAGATTCAATTAAGTCGTCTCTCCTTCTCATTCATCATAAATTATATTTATAAATCCTAAGGACAAAGTCCTACACCAAGTCTAATTAGGATACAAATCATATAAGTACATTGAACTCATAAAATAGAGTCTTATTTCCTAATACCCCCCTCAAGTTGGAGCATGCAAATCACGAGTGCCCAATTTGGACAACAAAGATTCAAACCGAGTCCTACCAAGAGCCTTAGCAAAAATGTCCGTTAACTGAAACTTGGTAGGAACATACGAAGGAGCAATAAGCCCCTCAGTGACAGCATCGCCAATAAAATGACAGTCAGCCTCAATATGTTTGGTGCGCTCGTGAAACACTGGATTCTTAGCAGTATACAACGCAGATTGACTATCAAAATATAAGTGCATCCCTGCAGGATGCTGAACTCCAAGATCACCTAGTAATTGCTTAAGCCACTTTAATTCATACACTAAAGCATCCATAGAACGATATTCGGCTTCTGCAGAGGAACGTGATACCGGCCGTAGGATGCTTTTTAGTTTTCCAGGAAACTGGAAAATAACCCAGTAAAACAAACTATCCACTCAAAGAGCGTCTAGTAATGGGACAACTAGCCCAATCAAAATCACACCATCATTCGAGACGAAGAGTACTGTCAGAACGAAATCAAATTCCCTGTCCTGGATTTTTCTTCAAATATCTGACAACTCGTAGAGCTGCCTCCTAATGTACTACTTTTGGTGCCTGCATAAATTGTGTTAGAATATGAACAAAATATGTCAAATCAGGTCGAGTAATAGTAAGATAAATCAACTCGCCCATCTCGACGACGACTTTGCTCGCGTCGGCCATTAATGGACTATCAGCCAAAGCGATCGAGTTGATGATGCTGCTCCATGGGAAAATCTGCAGGTTTAGGACCCAGCAATCCACACTCATAAATAATGTCCATAGCATATTTCCGTTGACTCATAAATATTCCATGAGGACCTCTGACAACTTCCAAGCCTAGGAAATATTTCTGAACTCCCAAATCTTTCATCTTAAAACATTTTCCAAGATAAGTCTTGAAGTTCAGTAAAGCTCTCTCTGATCATTCCCTGAAATAATCATATCATCAACATATATAAGCACAATCAGCTGAATTTTCTTCCTTGTCAAGGTGAACAAAGAGTAATCAGAATAAGACTGATTAAAACCACAGGTTTTTAAAGCAGTAGCAAATTTTGCAAACCAACATCTAGGTGCCTGCTTCAAACTAGACAAATATTTTTTCATCCTGCAGACTAGATTAGTATTATTTTGAGTAAAACCAGTAGGAATCTTCATGTACACTTCCTCTTCCAGATCACCATGAAGAAAAGCATTATGCACATCCATATGATGGATTTCCCATTTTTTTACAGCAACAATGGCAAGGAAAGTACGAAACGTCGTCATGTTTGCCACAAGAGCAAAAGATTCATTATAATCAATACCTTCTACCTGATGATGACCAAATATAACCAATTTAACCTTTAATCTCTGTAACTTTCCTTGCTCATCATATTTCTCAGTATACACCCACTTACTCCCCAATGCCTTCTTGCCTGGAGGTAGAGGTTGTAATTCCCACGTGCCTTGATCCTCCAAAGCTTCAATTTCTGCAACCATAGCCTCACGCCATCCATCATGCTTCATAGCCTCCTTAAAAGACTTAGGAGGGTTCCCTGCAGTAATAGCAGCTAGATATTTGCGATGTTTGTCAGAAAACTTTGCACAACTAACATAATGTGTAATAGGATAGGGAGTACTTGAGCACTTTGATGAAGCAGATGGCTGAGCAGATGAACTTTAATTTTTCACTACAGTATGAGTCACATAATCCTGCAATTTCTTAGAAGGAACTTTGGTGTGTTTCCCTCTACCCAATGCTCAACTACCATCCTCCACACTCCCTACTCTTACCTCCGGGACATCAACATCCACACGCCTATCACCCTCAAGGGCCTCGGCTGCACCCCCTGGTGCCGCCTCCACTACACGCACATCTGGTGCCTCGGGAACATGTGCCGCACCATTCGGTGCCTCGTTCACACCCCCAGGGCTCGCCAGGTTCCCCTTCAACCCCCACGGGAACCACGATACTAGGTGTAGCAAGATCATCATCACAATAGTCCATACTAACTTCCACATTCAAATCACTCAAGGGTTCAAAGGAAGCAAAAGGAAATTTATGTTCAACAAACTTCACATCTCGAGAGACAAAAAACTATTTGGTTGCCAAGTCAAACATTTCCATCCTTTTTGGGCAAAAGAATAGCCAACAAAAACACATTTTCGACTCCTACTAGCAAATTTATCCCCACGATGATTCAAATTATATGCATAACACAAGCACCCAAAAATACGTATGTCTGTCATAGCCAGAGGTCTCCCATAAAAACACTCATATGGGGTTTAATAATCAAGCACTACAATTATAAAATGACAAGCAGCTTGAACACAATCCCCCCACAATCTCAAAGGAAGGTTAGCTTGAAATCTCAAAGCACGAGCCACGTTTAAAATATGTTGGTGTTTTCGTTCTACCCGTCCATTTTGTTGTGGGGTCTTAACACAAGAATTTTCAAAGATAATCCCTTGTTTCGCAAAACACTTGTGGAAAAAAGCCCATCCGATCCGGTCAAAACTGGGCTTACCAATCCAGTTTTGGTCCGAATCAGGTGGGCTAGCAGCAGTTTGTAAATATTCACTAGGGGAAAAAAAAGGAAGGGCTGTGCTGGAAGGACTGCGTTTTTTGGAAAACGCAGCCCTTCATGTAGGAAGGGCTGCGGTTAGGCCAAAAATCGCAGCCCTTCGTAGGAGAAGGGCTGCGGGTTTTTTAAAAACGCAGCCCTTTGAGTGAAGGGCTGCGGTTAGTCGAAAACCGCAGCCCTATAAGTAATAAAGGGCTGCGGTTTTCGGGCTAACCGCAGCCCTTTATGGGCTTTTTTTTTAAATTTTATTTGAAAGGGAATTCGATCTCGCGTGTTGGGCTTAAAAGTTGAGCGGGCTAGGTTATTTCTCACAATCTCCCTCCCTCATTCTCTCTCCTCTCTCACAATCTCCCTCCCTCATTTTCTCCCCTCTCTCCTCTGCTCGAGAGTTCGCCGCTATGATGCACGCCGGTGGTCCGACGCACGCCGGTGGTCCGACGTACGTCGCTCATCCCCTTCGTCGGTGGCTAGGATCCCCTTCGTCGGTGGCGAAGTGAGGTGGTCTCCCTCTCACAAATCTTCACCACAAATCTTCTCTCACAAATCATCACCACAAACTCCTCTTCGCCAAATTCCGGCGACGCTCAACCGCCAAATTCCTGTCCTCATTCTCGGTTCTCGGATCTCCTGTCCTCCTTCGTCTCGCCGGCATTTGCGCACACCACCACACCACCACACTTCGTCTCTCTCGGATCTCCTGTCCTCCTTCGTCTCTCGCCGGCATTTGCGCCGAATTCCGGCGACGCTCAACCGCCGAATTCCTGTCCTCATTCTCGGATCTCCTGTCCTCCTTCGTCTCTCGCCGGCATTTGCGCACACCACCACACTTCGTCTCTCTCGGATCTCCTATCCTCATTCGTCTCTCGCCAGCATTTGCGCCGAATTCCGGCGACGCTCAACCGTTGCTGCGGTGATTATAGTCGGTTTTTTTTTCTTTGTCAATTTTTTGGGTTTAGTCGTTTTTTTTTTGTATTTGTTGTTTGTTGATTGTAGTCATTTTTTTGTCATTTTTTGGTACGAATTACTTCGTCCTCTTGTTAATTGTATGATGATGTTTGGAGTAATAATAATAATGTTCGAAATTTTCTGGTTGTTCTTTATAATTTCTGGTTGTTCTTTACAAAAAATTATATACATAAGTATAATATATTTTTGGTATATTTAGGACTCAAAAAATGCCAAAAAAAAAAGATTTTTTTTTTTTTGGGTTCATGAAGGGCTGCGGTTTTAACCATTAACCGCAGCCCTTCACTTGTAGTGAAGGGTTGCGGCGGAAAGGGCTGCTGGCCAAAAACGCAGCCCTTATGGCTGTTTTGACCGCAGCCCTTCCGTTTTTTTCCACTAGTGATTAACTGATCCAGACCTAAATCGGATCAGTTAATCATTTGCTGATCCAGTTTTGAACGAAAACCGGATCAGTTAGTCATATTAACTGATCCGATTTTCGTTCAAAACCGGATCAGTTTGTCTTCTAACGCCAACTTGCTTGTATCCACATCATCATAAACTGATCCGGTTTCTAGAAATAACCGGACCAGTTAGGCTGACAAATGAATTAAAAAAAGCGTGCAAGTACTACACCAACAGGTATATACCAACAGCTATACGAAAGTATGCTCAACAATTATACAAATATACTCAACAATTTTTCATATAAAATATGCTCAACAATTTTACGTATATATACAGAATACAACAAAAAATGAAATTGTGTACAGAAAATTAAAAGATATCTGACAAACTTGTACAGAAAAATAAAAACTTACAAAAATAAAACCTATACACATAATCTAAAAACGAAAAAAAAAATGAAAATGAAAACTAAAATACGAAACTGTAAAAGATCTATAAAATATAAAATAAAAAATGAAATACTAATTATAAACTAATAATAATAATTATAAACCCTAGATCTATAAAAGTTAAAAAAATGAAACACTAATTGTAAACTAATAATAATAAACGAAATCCTAATTACAAAAAAAAATCTATTTACAAACTAACTATAACAACGAAATTACCAAAAAAGGGGAGATTGGAATGATGAACCAAAAAAACGCAATTGTCGAGTATCTGGCGGTGGTTGAAGATGGTGATGAAGAGAATGGTGGTGCGGGTGCGGCGAACGAACTATTGATGGTGGTCTGCTCGTTGAATTCGAAGAACATAGAGTGATGGCGTGCGTTCGAAGAACAGTTGATGGTGGTCTGCTCGTGGCGGCGGTAGTGTGGCGTGGAAGGGCTTCGTGGCGTGGCATAGTAGGGTTTCGTGGTGTGGTGGCGTGGCGTGGTGGCATAGCGTGGTCGAGGAAAGAAAGAGGATGAGGGTGGTGGCGTTAGTGTAGTTGAGGATGGTGGTGGCATTAGGGTTTGTTGAGGAGGGAGGACAAAGGGTGAGAGAGAATGAGAGGGGTTAGGGTTTGTTGAGGAGAGAGAATGAGGGGGTTAGGGTTAGTGTGCGTGCCATATATGGGGAGAATGAATGGGCCCGTGACAACGTTTGGGCTGGTGAGTTTTGGCGCTTGTGGCAATTTGAGCGTGCTGGGCCAAATTTTGGCGCCTCAAACATTTACTGATCCAGTCATTTGAACCGGATCAGTTTTCTGTTAACTGGTCCGGATCAGTAAATTTGCCACTATTTGCCTCCCAAAAAATGGATGATTTACGGATCCGATTTTAACACAATCGGATCGGTTGTGTTGTGACATATAAGGTTTTTTCCACTAGTGAAATATGGTCTCAAACAATCAAATTTAGTTCAGTTATCACTTTTAACACGTTTAATTGTCTGAATAAATTGTCTGTCAATCAAGGCTATAAAATTCAAGAACATAAGTTCAACCTCAACTTTATGATATAATAAATAGATTCACACATTACGGGAAAAATCATCTACTATTGTTAAAAAATATGAAGCACCACAAGCACATTTTGTTCGATATAGGCCCCATAAATCACAATGAACTAACTCAAAAATCCTACTAGCTTTTACTATCACTCCTAGGATAACTAGTTCTAGGTTGATGGGTGCGAAAACAGACATTACACCCATCTTTATTGTAACTACTAATACTAGATGGACTCACACAAGGTAAATGACGCATAACTTTCTCCGAAGGATGACCCAAACATTTGTGCCATAAATCAATCGATGTCGTGCCATCAACAACCATGATCTTCACCTTAGGAATCCCTCGGAAAAAGAAAAGTCCATCTTCTCGTTCACCCGCTCCAATCAATGTCCTCGACCTGTGGTCCTGTAATACACATAATGTTTTAGTGAATTGGACAATACAATTAGCAAAATCTAATAACTGAGGAATAGAAATCAAGTTACAATCCAAAGTAGGAACAAATAAAACATTCACAAGTTTCAAATTTCCAGGAAGTAACACATCTCCCTCATAAGTAGCATCAACCGTACTACCATCCGACAAACCTACTGGACAACCATTAATATTCCGCACATTCTGCGACAACGAAAACTTTCCTGTAACATGATGAGTTGCTCCCGTATCTATAATCCAAGTAAACTTACCAGACAAACGATCCTTAGGTTTAGGTAAATTTTGAAGGTCCAACAAACTCTGCCACTTGTCCGGAGTGAGACCGGCGAGCCATGCACTCGCTACATCTGCCGAGCGAGCGGTCGAAGTCAAGGCCATGCCAGCCGTGCTGGCGATAGCTTTATTGGCGCGAGCAAGCGTCGCACCTCCCGACCCTCGGCCACGACCTCCGCGGCCACCGCGCGAGGTGCGCCCCCTGCGATTTCCTCTCCGGCAATCCCCCCACCATTCGGGGTAGTCAATCAACTAAAAGAAACCACTAGCATCATGATCCTCCTTATTACAATAAGTGCATATCTGATTTTTGTCAAAGATTCGATCTTTGCCTCGAACATCAACTTTGAAGGCCAAAGCTTCACCTAGGTTCGACAGGGATGACCCAAGGGATCCCTGCAATCTTTCCTCCTGGGCTACATAGTGATACGCCCTTGTCACAGTAGGCAAGGGATCTTGAGCTAGCAAATTCGAACGGATCGGTCCATAGGCATCGTCAAGGTCGATCAAGAAACGATGAAGATGATCATGAGCCTTCAATTGTTCAAGGAACCGAGTGACTAGGCAACCGGAACCCCCCTGTGGCATAGGTCGGGGTAACCTCTTACAACGCGACCTCGTCCCAAAGACGAGACAGGCTCCCATAGTATGATGCAAGACATTCGCCCGATGCTTGCTTGCACTCACTAATTTGAGACTTCAATTGATAAATCCGGGTGCCGTTAGAGACACAAAATCTCTCTTTGAGTTGCATCCATAAGTTATGCGCATCCTCAAAATAGGATACTATGGCGCGAAGATTAGGAGAAATCGCATTGAGAAGCCACGAAACAATCATGGAGTGGATAGTACTCCAATCTGCGAGATGTTCCGGAGTAGTAGATTTAGGAATCATTCCATCAATAAAGCCATGCTTTCGTTTAGCATTCAAGGACATGCGAATCGTGCGTGACCATTCATCAAAGTTATCATATTTCAATTGAATTGTGGTGATTAAATTTCCTGGATTGTCATTCGATCCCAAGAAATAGACAGGATCCGATTTAGGGTTACTAGGGGCGCCGCCTTCCGTCATCACAACTCGCCTAGAGCAGTGCGAATAGGTTCGAAGAGGGGAAGCGCTTTTGTTTGATCCTCGTGAGGAGGATCGAAGAGGTTCGGTTTAGTGTAGGGTTTTGGTCAAGTTTTGGGAGAGAAAAAATTCGATTGGCTCTTGATACCGTGTTAAGATTCAATCAAGTCGTCTCTCCTTCTCATTCATCATAAATTATATTTATACATCCTAAGGACAAAGTCCTACACCAAGTTTAATTAGGATACAAATCCTAAATCACATTGAACTCATAAAATAGAGTCCTATTTCCTAACAGTTAAGCACTTAAAGAATCCATTTGGCAAGGGTAATTAATATTTAGGGTAGATCTAGGTAGTGCTCCTATGTTTTACGAAATTTTACGTTGTATTCGTCCTTTTTGAAATTTCCACACGTCACACAATATACCCTTACTAATAGAAAATTAGGTCATATCCCAAATCTCAACTAACAAGACTAAAAAATCCTACTCTATGCCCAAAGGGTATGAAAGTCCCAAAAATCTACTGTTTGATATTATATATAAGGGTATTTTATAATGTAACGTTTAGAAAGTTTAGGGATACACCATGTAAATTTCAAAAAAGTCTGGTACAATACATAATTTCATAAAACACAAGGGGCACTACGTAAAAAAACCCTAATTTTTTTTAATAGTTAAAACCCTAATATTTATAATACTAATTAATTTTTTAGTGTTCGTAATATTGCAAGAAAAATATTATATTAATATCCGTGGTAATGAAAGTTCATATCTAGTCATTTGTTTTTTTTCGTAAATTTCAATTACCACTCATTACTATTTTACCACCTTCTAGTAAAATAGTAATAGAAGGTAATTAATTTTATTTTAAGATATAAGAGACGTTTGAAGGTGGGTAAATATTATCATGGATATTGGCATGGAATAAGTATTTCTAAGCATCCTCTAAAAAGAAGTGCAATGAGTAAAAAAAAAGAAAAGGGAAGGCATATAGGTTTCTAAAGTGGAAAGAGTTGATGTTTATCTCTATTATATAAGGGAAGGGGGGAGCTATAGTGTCCCCATTTGAAGAGACTGTTTTACCCCCTTCCTTTCAAATTACAAAACCAATTTCAACCAAAGCAGGACTTTAAAAAAATTGTCGGAAATACAATTATAACAATCAATCATAAGTCAACTGAAATCAATAGAATTGCATAATTCACGTTATACAAATCACTCAAATGAGGGAACTTTACAAAAACTAAAAAAATTCAATTACTAACTATAATCCATTAGCAATTACACACTCCGTTCTCAAGAACCATTTACAATTATATCCTCATAAAAATTACCAATACACTACAACGTCAATACAAATTATAAACAAAGAAAAACATACGATTTTGACGGTAAATCACACATTTGTCAATTGGCGATTTGCAAACTTCTAAAAAAGGTACATAATTCTTTTTAATCTTGCAAGTTATTTCAAATTAGTTGACAAAAAAAAACTAGCAACTCTTATGTTCGAATGCATGTTCAATTGTAGTATCGATTATTACATGTTTTAGAAAAAAAAATACAACAAAAATGATAGATGAATAATTTAAGTCTGTATTGTATGGTATAAATGTCGAAATAATTATTAAAAAATCAGTAAATGTTTGTAACAAAAAAAAGGCATTATAAAATATAAATTAAATTCAAATACAATAACAATGACACAAATATCAAACTAAAAAAGAAATTACATTAATTTGCCAAAACAAATTGTAACAGCCCGCTCTTCCGAGCTGCTAGCGAAACACACTCAACAACCATAAATTAGAAATTAACTCTTAATTAGATAAAATCGCATAAGAAAATATCCTTAATTACGCCAATATCTCGACTAAAAATCCCAAAATTATATACAACGAAATATAAATAACTCTTTTCAAATCAGCTATCTAAAATACAAACTTAATCCTTAATCCACAATGACACCTCGATCTTGCTCCACTTTCAATTCCGAGCTCTTAATATCAAACCTGCAAATTCGAGGAAGAAATACAAAACAAACAAAATTCCAAAATGAGTGGAAAACTCGTAACCTTTACTTCAGCCCGTTATAAGTATTTTATTTATCAAATCATTTCCTTTCCGTTACAACGCTGGCATAGCTCATTCTATTAAACAAATCAGTGGCAAGTACAGGATTCGGACATACGCTGCCTCCAAGGTTCGTTATGGAGCCCAGCAATACTACCCCCAAGGTTCACAGTCCATGGAGCTTAGCCGACCATATCAGGTCAAAAGAGTAACCATCTTCCACCCATACCTTGCCCACTTTCTATTTTCAGTTCATAAACTAGCCAAATAAGAAACAATTGCGTATTCATAATTATCCAATAACGTTTCCACAATCAACACATTCATAACTATGGCCATAGTACGAACTTATATATCAAAAACAGAACATAGTGATCCACACATGAGGGCATAAGTAATACATTTTTAATAAAAATTACCTGAACCGTAATCCAAATTCCAACAATACAACCTCCTTCATTTTGATCTCCAAATGATACCCCATTCCAAAATCATCCTCCAAAAATCCCCTCACAACAATAACAATAATTAATAAATTCCTCACCATACAACAACCAATCTAATTAACCTCTTCTAAATTTAAAACTATAAATACTTCCACTCCATAGTCATCCTCCAACAATAGCAAATTCTCTAACTAATCTAAACTAGGAAACAGAACCATAACTCATTCTCAATTTAGAATCTATATACGCTTATCACTTCAATTTCCCAATTACAGATTATGTAAACTGAACCTGCCATCTTATGACCACCATTCTAACCAACACTATAACAATTCAGTAATAACCATTCTAACAATAAACCACCACAACTCCTTTTTACCAAACTCATAATCAAAGCTAGAAATTAACAAAACCCAATTTCAAGTAAATTCAACAAACTATAACAACTCAAGGAACAAATCATATTCAAGGTCAGAAATAAAGGCACGCACCAAACAACAACATAAGAAGCAGCAGCCACAACAACCACCACCAACAGCAAGGCGCTGGTAGCAGCAGCCCGCGGCGGCGCCAACAACACCACAACAGCAGCAGCGACGAACAACAACGACAGTAGCAGCGACGAACAGCAGCAACACAACGACAACACAACAGCACCACGAAGGGTGAGAGAAAACACGAACAGGGGAAAGTAAAACAGACCAGCGACACCACTCAACAACAACACCAACGCAGCAGCGGAGCGAGCAGAGAGAAAGGAAAACTCCGGCGAGGAGGAGGGGTGACACAGCAGTAGGCGAAAGAGAGAAATATGGGGTTCGGGTTTCACACGGGTTCGGGGTTTGGGTCTCCACGCAGGGGCGGATCCAGGATTTGGAGTGAGGGGTAGCGCTGCGTAATATTGATAACTATGTATCAAATATGGGAAAAAGAATCTTCATAATATATTACATTTGGAGAGTTATAAAATTCAAATACAACCTAAAAGTAGTTGTTCATGTTGAGTTTTCTAAATTCTAATTCACCTTCTTGATTTTGAGGAGGAATACCACTTGATGGAGAAAAAAGTTTGTTGGTTTGATTAATTTGGATTAAAATTATGTCCACTTTTATTTTGTGTTATTTCTGAAATAGTTCTCTTGTAATCTCATTATAACTCTAAAATATACTGATTATACATATAAAATAATTCTTTAATAAATTTCAACCAGATTCTTTTTTTCTGCCATTGTAGTTCAACCTTAGAAAACTAACACTCTTAAATATAATCTTTAAATTCACAATTATAATTTTGGTAAAAAAAACTAACAAATCTTTAAATCCACAATTATAATTTTGTTAAAAAGAACAATGAAATGAATTCAGGAAGAACACAAAAAAACTGAAAGAAAAACACACCAACATTTCAGTTGAAAGAATTCCAAAAATAAACAATCACATCAAAATTCATCAGAAGAACACAAAACTGAAAGAAGAAAAAAAAAATTACCAAATTGGACAAGAAGACCGAAGAGACGAAGAATGTTGAGTGAAGAACTCACAGTCTTCGAACGTCCTCTTGAAATCTTCAATTACCTTAAAACCCCTTTTCCACATTATCTTCCTTCAAATCCCTGACCCTTGTAAAACTCTCTGCCTCGCAATCTTCGTCTCGCACCTCAACCTTCATCCCCCCGATTCATGACCCATCCTCAACCCTACCCCTCAAATTAGTACTACCATTAGACGCAACTTGTTTTCTCAGCACTAACTACTACTCTACTAGTGGCGAAGAAGCGGAGGATGATGAAGAACCGGCGAGATCTCCGAGAACAACTGACAGAGAGTGAGTGAGAGTGAAGCTTTGAGTTTGAGATAGTGAAAGGAAACGGCGCGGTGGTTTGGTTAGGTTTCTCTGAATTTTTTTTTTTTTTTTTTCGAAAAGGAGGTAGCACGTGCTACCCCTTGTTACTATGTAGATCCGCCCCTGCATTGACTCCACGGGAGAGAGGATTTGCCAATTTGGGGATTTTGGTTTGGGTGCTCGATGGAAGCAACGAGAATGAAGAAATAAAATGGGTTTGGGGGGGTTTTCATCCAAAGTAAACCGACAAAGTGCAAAGCTTTGGGGCTTCCAAACTTAGTAGGAAGAGGTGTTTGAAAAGTAAACTGACTCTGGTTTCCAATTTGGCCAAACACCACTTAATTAAAATTTAAATAACTACAACCCAAAATATATAATAATAATTTCTACAATTAAACAAATAAATCATACTCCAACTAAGATAAAATAATAATTTTCGGAATATAATTAACTTAATAAGTATAATTAGCCCTTAATAAACACTCTTAAAAAAATAGGGCTATTACACAAATAGTGAAATTGAAAATCGATGAAAACAATTGATTTTCTTTTAGTAATCCGTGGAATGAAATATAAAAAACTGGATCTGAATTTTGAAAAAAATAGTATTTCATAACTAAAAAAAGTGTATAAAAATAACTTTCTGATAGTAATTTTTCGAAAAATAAATGTAATCTTATAAATCATTAGTATAAAACTGATATTTCTTATGAATAATTTAAAACCCAGAAGCAAAAAGTCTTTTACGCAATAAATTATGCTTAAATTTAATTACTTTGCATACAAAATTTGCCAAAGCAGTAGGAGAAGTCTTGAAAAAATACAAAGGGAAAGAAACAGGAAAAGTGAATGATTCAAGAACCGACTAGGATTGTAACTGGATTTTTGCAAATTCAAAATTCTGAACTTCGGCCACAATTTTTTTTTTAAAAACCATCTTCACAAATAAAAGTTCAAACATAATGTGACCGGATCTTTGGGAAATATAGTTGACAATAACTAACTTTTTTGGGACAAAATCAGGAACATAAAACGTAAAGAATTACCTTCAAATTTGAGGCCCCCGGCCCATTTAATTTGTCAACCAAATAAACCCCAATTTAAACCCTATTCCGACCAACGTTCTTCAACATTACCACCCAGATCGAAATGAAAACCCAAAAAGACACACAAGAACAGAGACTAAAATTACCCTAAAAATTAATGAAGCATTGATGGGGTTAATATTGACACCAGGATTAGCTTATTAATGTGGTGTTTGCTGTGAATATAACCATTAGATCTGATTAAATCTCAATCTTTTTTGAGTGAATATGAAAGATAGTGAGGATAAGGAGATGAGTCGTTCTTATTTTTTGAGGAAAGGGAAGATGTAAGGTTGTAAGTCGGAAGATAAAAATGTGGAGGATTAGATGAAAAAATACGTGAGATTCATCATTCATATGGGTATGTGGGGTGGATAGTTATATGAGTAGGTGGGATTGATAGTCATATGGGTAGGTGGGAAGAATTATAAGGGTTTGTTACTTACATACAGGTGTCTTTGTGGCTTTGGGATACAAATTATTTTTGACTATTAACAAACAACTAACGTTAATCAGTTACTCAGTTAATTATAAGTGAAACAACAATATTACATAAAATCATGAAGTATTTTTAAAAACTATTTGTAAGTATTTCAATATTTCTTATTCACAAAATGGAGGTGAACTTAGATACGAACTTTCGTTTTTGGTTTGTTTTACTACTGAGTAACAGTGACGCCCAAAATGTCATCGCACACATCGCGTGCATAAAAAGCTAGTCTCTATTAAGTGAAGGGGGGAGCAAGATGGTGTCCCCCCTACAAAATGTATGATATACCTTTAATGAACTTAAATTGATGTCATATATATTAAATAATCTTTTCTTTTTCCTACTTGCCATATATATTGAACAAGTTAACAAATGAATTAAATTTGAAATTTCAATTAAATATTAAATTAAGGAAAATGATTTCCTCTTCTTACATATGTGTGAAAAACTCTGATCACAAATTAAATTGACAATATAACTTGATTGACACAATCACAAGAAAACATAAAAACTTGAATTTCATATTAATAATTATACTGATAATTTTATAAAACCTAAATGTTGATTATTATTCGGTAATTTCTATTATATTAATCAAACTCTTCCACTTTATTAATATTCAACGATTGAACATGATACACACATTTTTCCACTTTATTTGAGCACAAACTTTCTTCTTCCTTATATTTTCTTTTCTCAATACTATATTTGAATAATGATGAACAAAAAACTAAAAAAACCAACGAAACATTGATTTATGAAAAACATATTTAAAAAATTAAAAATAATTATAAATATCTGTTCGAATCAAATTTTTTGTAACACTGATAAATAACTAATTGAGAAAAAAAAAAGTTAATATGACACGCACGCATAACATGCAAAAAAATGCTAGTAGTTTACTATATAAGAAGTTGTTTGAGTTTGAGGCCATTATTGGGAATTTTGCATTTACATTTTAGCTTATTGTTTATGTTTATCGTTTCTCTACAGGCAGATTTGTTAATTTAAGATTTTTAAAGCATGGAGTTTCATGAAATATGAAAGATCTTTTCTATGCGCTTCAAAGTTGATTCAATCCTAGATTAGAGCAGTGGGTGAAAAAAAAAGAAAGTGAAAGAGACGTTATACCAAAGGAATCTTTATATCACAAATCATGATCTACTGGTCACAAATCACAATGATCTTTCAAAGACTTTTATAATTATAACAAAACAAAATTTATTAATACAACATTTTCCCAAAACCTACGGATGCACGATTTCTATATACATCATTTATTTGCCCTATTGAAATATCTTAAGAAAATTTCTAGACATAAATTGTAATTATTATAATGAAAATTTTGCAATTTTACATAACTTTATCTTGGATATTTAAAAATAAAAAATCCCGACATTTAGAATTTATTATGGAATATTTAATATTATTATTATATGCTATAGTTCTAAACTGGGAATTGTTGAAATATCGCTTGAATTATCCTGGTCTTAGGATTAACTAAGACGGGTCTGTTTAGGTTAATTAGAAGAGTACTATATAAACCTTCTAATTAGCTCCTGCCCCCTCATTATTATGTAATATGTACTCTCTCTCCTAAAGATAATAAAAATCGTTTCTCCTCTGCCTTTGGACGTAGTTAAGACAAATTTATGTGTGATTTTTAAGTGAAAAGTCCTTCATTGATTTGAAGTCATACGACATCTACAACAGAGATAAAAAAAACTAACAATATATATCAAATTGAAATAAACATAATTTTAATATGACAAAACCTCGATCATTATTGAGTAGATCTAGCACTGAAGAAAACCCTCGTCTTTTCCATCGTTGTCTGATGCAGCCTTCTGCGAGGAGGTCTATCGATCTAATGTAGTTTTAAAGTAGAACCAAATTTAATTCAACGGATTGTAAATGAAGAATTGATATTTGTTGCAACCTCGCATAACTTCCAATCAACAAAACAACCTTCAACTTAAGACTATGGATCTTGGATCTATAATACCCAAACACACAAAACACCTAACAAACAAAACCACCATGATAAACATGGGGAGACTAGATCCCAACAAAGGGGGACAAACTAACCCATATAGGGGACAAAAGCCATTACAAAAGATGGAGAGAAGTACTCTAAAGAGAGACTAATTTATTGAATAGACTAAGAAAACAAACTAAAAATTGAAAATAAAAGAGAAAAAGGGGCTTACCATGGACACGAGTATTCATTGCAGCCCCTAGGATGATTTACCTTGAAGAGGGAAAGAGAGAAAGAGAGGGGATAAAACGGCTAGGGTTTTCCATGTATGTCAAATTTCTATGTTGTTCTTCATTAATTCTTTATTCTTTATTAGCATCTGTAGTAACATAGACATTAGCTAGCTATTAGTGGTTAGATCTTTCTCTACCAACAGAAGGGAGGACATAAATTAAAGTTTCTCAAACAAAATCTAAATGAATTTTTAATTTCGTAAGGAAAATTAACAATAATTGAACTTGCTCACTTAATTAAGGATGTGCCCTATAGTCCTATACTCCTATTGACTTATTTGAACTCATTTAAAACAAATTTTTTGTGGTTATGTTAAATTGTTAATTAGTCTCAAGTTATTATTGAAACCTATTAAAACTTTTTTTAAGACTTATACTAAAATTATTCAAACTTACTTAAATTTTTTTTTAAGTCAAAAGAAGTTTATAATAATACTAAGTTATACTTCCTATACCTTAAGTGTTACCTAGCTACATCATTTTATAGTATAAGACATTGAACAATAAAGATCCTATTTTGACAAAAAGATTCAAGTCTAAGCACCCATGCATCAACAATTTTAGGTAGAATATATCAACAAACTGCCATCAAAATCTCAATCAATAAAATTTTGAACCAAAGCAATATTAACCAAACATGTCTTGTCAATTGTTATAATGTTATCTTCCTTGAATGATACTATAGTTTTCTGTCTCCACGTGTACCTATGAAATCAGTAACACATTAAGGTAATATATTAATAGTACTTTTTTGTGCTTTCTGTGGGTAGTTGGGAGGTAATTAGGACATGTCGAGGGACATTGCTACATCTACCCACCGGGTAGACAACCCACTACTAATAGAGCATTAAAAAATTAATAATTATGTTGAGTTGGATTCCATTACTACAACCCTCAACAAGCCTTTATTAATGGTGGGTAGACAAAGTTTTTTCCCATGTCGAGTGGGGTAAGAATATCAATTTATCATGTCGAGTGGGGGTAATGAGGACAGTCGAGTGGACTTTTCATTGTTGTAAGAATATGATTGATCAATCCGACTCTTTCAATTGTTATCCCTACATTGGCTACATCAACGTAATGGCTTACAAGTTACAACATGTTAGAGGTCTCGAGAAATAAAAGGACTTGCAAAGAACAAAGATCAATCATATTCATTTTAGTGATGTTGAGGGTGATTGCTTTCTCAAATCAAATCAGAACATATGTTGATATATACTTAGCCTTAATCCTTATTCTTTATAACAAGTAAATATAACAAGCTAATGCCTTTTCCTAGCTTGCCAAAATCTCTAAACACAATTGTACATTATGATAATGATGTCGGTGCATGGCTAAGGTGTTGTAAAATATCTTGACATATACTTTCTTTTTGTTTGTTTAGATGCAACATTTATCTTTTTGGTGAGTGTATTAAAAAAATATTGCATCTTAAAAAAAAGAAATATTATCAAAATTTCTATACATGTCGGTTTCATATTACACTATTATCAATTTATTTGTCTTCTTGAGTACAATATCATT
The DNA here is from genome assembly GCA_947648045.1 of Beta corolliflora. Lineage (NCBI taxonomy): Eukaryota > Viridiplantae > Streptophyta > Magnoliopsida > Caryophyllales > Amaranthaceae > Beta > Beta corolliflora. Next base: position 111,693 of record CANSZD010000810.1, read on the forward strand.
ATATATTTCCCGCGTTATGAAATAAGTGAAACATTTTTTCTCAAAAAACTCTCACATAAAAGTGAGACAGAGGAAGTATCATTTTCCATTAATAATACTCATTCAAATTATATATCTGCTATGCCTAATGGTGCCTCATAGCTTACAAAATATGAACGTCTCAATAAAAAAAAATTAAAAAATGGAATGAATTAAAATTTCTGTAGCATGTTAGCTAATAGCCAGTGATGTGATTTATCATGTATTCATGTTGGCTTTACATTTTTAGAGCGTTAGTGCCATAGGGTATCATATGATTAATGTGGCAGGAAATCACATAGATGAGTAACTTTAAGCTTAAGGTTGATGGACAAAGTTATGTCTCTACCTTAATTTGCTTTAATCTCTAAGCTAAGGAAAAGTTAAAAGATGAAACTAAACTTGCAAATTTTATGTGTAAATATAGAACATTTTATACATCCTTTATGCAAACGAATTAAAAGTTTCCTAATGCGAACTGATTAATACTCCATAAAAATATTGGAACTCTCCTCATGTTGTTATTTCTGAATGAAAGCTAAGCCAAAGAATTTTTTTAGCAAGACTTAAGGATGAATTACTCTAAAGCATTTATTTGCAGTCACTAAATAGCTGCAAAACATAAGTTTTGCAACCTTAACATAAATCACAATGAATTGCACATATAGTTCAGAGTCTTAAGCCGTGTATCGAAAGGAAACTCATCCGTGAGTTTGCCCTACATTAAAATATGAGGCGGATAATGATTAACATACAAGTCTAATGGCCTATCCCTCCAAAAAAAAAGTCTAATGGTTTAGGCTACTCTACGTCCCCGCCTATAGCCATTTGAATTTGGAATGAATTTCAATTTTATTTTTTTTTGGTAAGAAGAAGTGGCCCGGACCCTGTTCGGATCTTAATGGGCCAGGCACTTGAGAGTAAGGGGGAAGGGTAAGGGGAATCCCTACCCTCAAAGTGCCTCTAGTAGGGATTGAGCCCCACCCGAGGTTGGAAGGGTCTTCTCACTTCCACTAGGCAAATCTTCTTTGGTTGGAATGAAATTCAATTAGGCTTGTACTTAGTCACACTTTTCTCTAAAGTTTACGTATGAGTATAAGCCCATTTATCACCGTGAAATACAAAGCCATAATTGCTAGGAGAACGATCCTTAAAGCATAATTCTTGGTGCTCTGGACCATATTATTAGAGCTAATATAAGCTTACCATGTTTTTATAATTGTACAGTGGACATATACAGTTATCAATCATGCATCAAGCTCAATGAAAGCCCGAAATCAGAAGACACAAATAAGCATTTGTCTGAAATTGAATAATTCGAAATTCAAATACAGGGTATTTTAAAATGTTCAGAATGAACCACATCGGTCCAAGTGCTTGAGCCCTCAGAAGCCCAAGGATAACTACTGAAAAACTAAGAAATAGGGCTTAAAATCTGGTATCATACGTACCTCTTAACAAAGATCCGGCCCATTACTTGAATGATCTATGCACGTCAATGTCTAGGCCCAGAAAGCTAGTCCTCAAAGGCTCAAAATGTTTTGCAATTTTCTAACAATATGAATTTGTCGCCATATCTATTCATAATTGCAATTAAAGGGCAAAGGGCAAAAAAGAAATAATATTGATAATGCGTATATACTACTTCCATTTAATATAGAAGTATATGTGAATATTTTGAATTTCGCATGCGTTATGAATCTTTCTAACTACTTGTAAAACTCCTAGCAAATTCATTATAACCAAAACTTCATTTGATTTCCTTTCGGTGACAAGAAGTTAGATTTAGTAAGGAATTTAGACTCCTACATAAATAAAATAAAGGTTTTGTGAGTTTATTAGTACAGGATAAGTAGCCATTTCCATGAGAATAAAATTTGTGTGTTGCAAATGATTTTTTGAAACTTTAGCGTTCTCAGCAATTACTTTAAAATAGCGTTTAGCAATTTGACCAACACAATACTCTGCTATAAAAGGTAAAAATAGTGCTAAGTTATGGAGTACTGTTTTAGCTTAGTTTTTAGTGATGATGTGTAGTGTTTTGGACAAAAAAACCAATTAGCTTCTGAAGTAGAGAAAGCTTTCAATGTAGGTTTCGAAAGTAGAATGTAGGTTTTTCTTTGTTTATTAGTAGGATTTTTAGCGAAAAACTATCTTATAAATTCATATTTTGCGAAAAACTACCTAATGAAAAGAATATTGTGAAAAACAACCTAATAAATTATTTTTTGTTGTAAAAGACTACCTTGCATCGGAGTTGGGAAGTTGACTCAGATCTCCGGCATTGACCAGGTCATGTGAGTTGCACGTGTGTTTTAATAAACCCTTAATTTTAACCTTTTTCCCTAATTTCCCCAATTTTCCCCCCTTCTAGTGATTCATTCAACTCACTAGATTTGCTAAATGGAAGAAGTTTGCTATTGAGAATCCAATTGTAGAAGTGATAGGTTGTCGTACACCTGTCAAAAAGAAATCCTACAAAACCTTCTAACAATGTAGTAGGGTAAATAGGGTCGAATCCACAGAGAGATGGTCGTTTTAATCTAGCTTATATGATATGGAGAAACTAAACAAGACCAGGAATATTGAATTAAAGTTCTAAACTAATCAAACTACGAAAATCAAACTAAAAAGGATCTAGGGTAATGGTTTACCATGTTTATAACTATAATCTATCAAAATAAAACCTTCTAACAATGTAGTAGGGTAAGTAGGGTCAAATCCATAGAGAGACGGTCGTTTTAATCTAACTTATAAGATATGGAGAAACTAAACAAGATCAGGAATATTGAATTAAAGTTCTAAACTAATCAAACTACGAAAATCAAACTAAAAAGGATCTAGGGCAATGGTTTACCATGTTTATAGCTATAATCTATCAAAATATCATCAATGGTTCAATTAATCAGATATCTAGAGCACATGTTAATCCTACGATCGGGTCATAGCTTAACGCTCTCAAATCAACATATGCAGTACGGTCGCTAACATAATCAGATTTGCTAATTGTAGGCAAGCCTTTAAAAGTAAGATCTTGGTCAATACAAACAATTATTAGCAATATTTAATCAATTAACAATAAAAACACTAATCAATTAGACATATAAGTAACTAATCAAACCATCAATAAATATCAATCAAGAATCATTGCATATAAACATGGATTTCCAAACCCTAGAAATAAAAACTACTCAATCATGAAACAAATAACAAAAACTTATTCTACAAAAGAAAGCATAATAAAAGAAATCAATGAAAGAAATAGAATGAAAATAATAAACTCATGAATTAATGAAGAAGAATAGAAGTTAAAAACTAGGGTTTACTCCTAAGCTAAAGAGAAAAAGAAATAAGAAAACTAAACTAAAACTAAGAATATAAAATAACGTATGAAGGGAGAAGGAGAGAGGAAAGAGTGAAAACCTAATATAATTAATACTAGGTAACCTAATATGAATAGGAAAGTAATTTTTTTTTTGAAAGAGAAATTTCTTTAATTGAAGGTCAAACGACATCTACAATAGGTATTAAAGAAAAACAAGATACAATTAAACAAGACTAAATCAAATTCGTCTTCGAAGAAACTACAATGAACCAGATCGAGCAATACAGCGTAGCCCCCTTGTATTTGCTGAATCAGCAAGCTATTGATGAGGAAGTCTATCATTCTGATATAGTTTGGGAAGAACATTCTTGATCGAGTCAGGTTGACCGCATCCGAGATTCCAATACCTTCATGTTGAGTCTCGAACTTCAACCAATGAGAATAATTTCTCATACCTAAAAACAAAAGAACCATACTCACAACTCACATAGGGGAGAAGGAGATTTCCAAACCAGAAACTAAAAATCCCATAACAGGGTTTGAGAAAATCTCATAAAGAGAGACTAGTTTATTAAACAAAATAAGAAAATGAACTAAAAACTGAAAATAAAAGGGGAAAATGGGCTTACCATGGATGAAATCATCCATGGCAGCCCCTAATTGATGAAGAATGGGTAGGGGAGGCTAGGGTTTGAGAGAGAGAAAAAGAGAGAGGGGGAGGCTATGACTCTATACTAGGAAAGTAATTTACAAGATAAGGAAAGCTGAAATAAATCATTAAATGGGCGGATTAGTGATCCGCGCGTACGATGACAGATTCCAGCAGAAACAGTTCCAACTTCGGAAAGGCATAACTCCTTGACTAGAAGTCTCCTCGGGGCGTACCACCTATCGTTTGAAAGCTCTTCAAGTCTAGTTTCCAGATCTACTGGAATTATTTGATTCTAAGAAGCACATCAAAAGTTAAGATCATAAGAGTAGACGTGACTCCTTTTTCACATTTCTTATAATGATTTTCCGCTTTGCTTTCGCTCAAACTCGTATTATAAAATATTCGTAGCGATCCTTATGCATTGCACCTTCCTTCCAAGTGGTCATAATCCTCAAGCTTAGCTAATTATACTCCAAATAAGTTCTCGTTACATGAAATTCATCAAAAACAAGAAAACATACCGAATAGGAGTATAATAACAGAATTTAAGAATATGATGCAATAATGAACTTAAATATGAAACTAAATGTTCTAAAATGCAACCTAAATGCACCTAAAAACTATATATAAATATGACTTACCAAACTCTCCCAAGCTAAACCATTGCTTGTCCCCAAGCAATAAGACATAGACACAGGAAAAGTAAGAGAACCTACAATATAGGACTACAATGGGGCTAAACACTCAACTGAAAACACAAGAGATATAATCACTACACAAACCAAGCATCGAAACAATCTCGAAATAGCATGTCATGTATTGCAATCGACTCTCCAATCATACCACAAACCATCTCCCACAAGTTGGGTTTAACCAAACCTGACAGACCTCACTATAGTCATGTGGGCTCAAATATCTCATGTGTTTAAAGGATAAATGATGACACTCAACCTAAAATAAGTCGACTCAGATGAAGCATATACTCTTTAACTTTGACTTTTTGACTCAGTTTATACTCAACAATACAATACACAATGATCCAGAGGACTTTTAAGGGCTGTAATGGGGCTCAGGTTAAAGGTATAGAAAATAATTTGGGAATTGTGGTGGAAAAAACCAAGAAGGGGGAGCATCGTATAAATGAAAACATGACCAAGAAAGGTCACAACAAATCCACACAACAACCAACAATCTCCAAAAAATATAATCAACACTTTTTCCATTCAAGAAATTCAATAATAACCCTTTTTATTTCACTTTATTCTCATCTCTTTTTCATTTCATTTTTCATTTTTTTCTTTTTGTTTTTTTTCGAACTTTCAATTCAATTTCAAAGCTCACTAAACATACTTTTCCATCATTCTAAATCATAAATAGAGCACTTCAATTCAATACAAACCAAACCAAAACTAATACTAGCTCGCTCCCCCAAGCTAGGCTTGGGACAAGAATCAAATGAGGTCAATGCTTGTAATGTAGGTATTAATTCAAACTCAGTCAAAAAAGGCTCAACGGGGCTAGAGGAAGGATAATATGAAAACAAGAATAAATCTGGAGCTAAGATCATGAAATAAAACATCTCAATCATATCAAAATGTATGCATTATTGAATATCAAGGAGTACCAAGTCAAAGTCAAGATCAATGTAACAACTGAGGAACTAATCACACATGAAAGAACAAAACTGACACATATACGTCAGTTTATAGACACAAAAGCTCACTTAGGTTAAGTTGTCTGCACAGTAAAGTTAAATCAAGTCAAAGAGAGATCAATCAATCTTACCACAAACAATCAGTTGCGAAACAATCATGCTATGAAGTATCAGGAACAAGATGAGTGACGCTTAATAAATGTAGTAAAATATCACCAAAGTTCTCAAAGAGTGCCAACAATAGTCCCATATATGCAACTAAAATGAGATAAAATATATATGCAAACGTAACTAAGAAAGCAGTACAATTTTTTTTGGTTACACGTAAACTCCCACTCTTAATGAGTGATACAAACCGTGCAACATCCTACAAAAGCAATAAAATCTACACTAGAAAGCAATAAATGATAGAATATTCCTCCCCAAGCCAGAATTTGTAGTGTCCTCACTGCAAGAAACCAGTTTAAAAAAGGAATGAAAGCCAACCCCAGAATCACCAAATCACCAAAGTTGCCCACCAAGAGCCACAATACACCACTATAACACCATACACAAACTCCGACAATCCAATGTGTTCAAAAGATTTTCAACAAGATGGCATCAAAATAAAAATCCAAGCAGAAATGTGGAATGAACATCAACAATAGGTATAAGTGAGAACACATGTTTACTACCCAATTAATTGGAGAGAAAAGTCAAATATGCTCAAAAATCATGTCGTTATGCTTCACGAAGACGAACTTGAACCAATTTGTGCCTAATCGAAGGAAACCTATGACAATATTGAAGAAAAAAAATAAGAAAAAGAGAATTAGAAGATCATGGGGAAAAATAAATAATAAAAGAAAAAAAATCAGATTAATGCAAATCAAAAATAAAAGAAAAAGAAGAAATAAAACAAAAAAAGGGAAGAAAGAAGTAACGAAGAACTGAAGAAAGATCGACGGGAAAAGGAGTTGGGAATGTGCCGGGATCGATGATGAGGGAGGCTAAACACGGAAGCCAGTTTTGGTGCTCCAGTGTGGTGCTGTTTAAAGCGAATAATGGCGGCCGGCGTCTAGTGGTGCCCCGGTGGGCAGACGTGAAGAGGGTAGCAGGCGTGGGTGTCGGAGGGGAGAAGGAGACAAGGCGCTTGTGACGAGATGAACTTCGATGGAGGTGATGGTGAACGGAGATGGACCGGTGATGGCGGGGGTGGGGTTTGTTGGGGCAGTGAAGATGCGAAGAAGGTACAAAGATGATTAGGGGGTGTTGGTTGTGCGGCGGGAATCCCGAGAAAATAAGTCAAAACTCGGGTTGCCTCCCGAGAAGCGCAAATTTAAGGTATTGCATGACCGTTTAAGATTAGTAGACCCCATTACAGGTCAATCTTTCTAAGAAGACATCGTATATTCATATCCCGCAAACATCTCGGAAAGATATTATATAAGAGTAAAAAGGAAAAATGAAAAAAATTAGTTCGAAAAAACTATGAAAACTACAAAAAGAAAAAACAAAGGTGAAGCTATGTTTACAAGAGAAAACGTTGGTCTTTATACATGACTCAAAAGGAAGAAACGAAACTAATTGTACATTAGTTACATGATCATAAGAGTCATTTAAAAGTGGAGGAAGAAGGAACGATGGAGGATATAATATAGGGGAAGAAGGAATAAGATCAAGTTTTTTAGAGAAGGGAACATGAGACTCAAAAACAGTATCAGATGGAACCGACAAAGACTCATGCATTATCTCACTCTCAACTTTAGACTCATATGCAGATGAAAAGTTTATCGAAGAAGTGTGAGGCAGTTCACTCTCAACTATTGATTCGTCAACATAAAGACACTCACTACCAACTTCACCAATTACACCCTTACCTTCTACCAAATTATCATAAGTGAAATCAACGTCATTCTCCTCCGAAGTATAATTCTCAACACCAAAATCAGTATAATTAAGTATCACCTGTTGGTTAGTAGATTGTTGCACAACAAGTAATTCAATAGATTTCGCTATGTTTTGATAATCATGAGCTAATTCATTTAAATCTTCATGTTGTTTAACAATATACTCTTTCATCAAGTTAAAAAGTTTCTGACACTATGATGTTTCGGGTTGAAAACAATTAACGTTGGTTATAATCAGGCACATAAGGCTCATTAGGGTAATAAGAATATTCATAGGAACACTAGTGGAAAAACAAGGAAGGGCTGCGGTGAGAAGTGTTACAAATGTGGAGAGCATTCCATTGCCATGTGACCTCACTCTCCACATTTGTAACACAGTCCCACCACCACGCCACTACTGCCCCCCACTGCACTCCTTCATTGCCATGTAGGCGTAAAATGACCTTTAATTTTCGTTTCCGATGCCTAAAAATCTACATAGTTACATTATAAAACAAAAAAGAAAATGAAAGATAGTAGTGATACCAAACATGTGTTACAACTTACAACAATGCCTTCACATATTATCACTAGTAATTTGATTATAGAGGCTGTAGCTTATCTTTATAGAAAGTTGAACTACTAGCTAGTAGCTTACAATCATCGAAGATCAACATGCCTCAAATTAGAGAAAAAGAACAGCAGGAAGTAAGCATTGTTGAATATTAGTCCATAGCTCCATGTCAATTCATTGTTCAGTCATCATTCACAATGTGGCTCCAAATTCGTGCGTGCATCAACAAACACACGGTACAATCACATTTTACCCCCTGTCGGCCCACCCCCCCCATTGCCGCCCCTCCCCCCCCCCCGGCCCTCCCCCACCCCTATCCACCCTCCCCCAGCCCTCCCCCACGCCCGTCCGGTATCCCCCGCCTTCCCCCACCCCATGCCCCGGCCTCCCCAGCCCTCCCCCCCCCCCTTTCCAGCATCCCCCGCCCTCCCCCACCCCATGCCCGGCCTCCCCAGCCATCCCCCACCCCGCTCCCGACATCCCCTCGCCCTCGCCCACCCCATGCCCGGCCTCCCCAGCCATCCCCATCCCCGCCCAAGCACCCCCACCCCCCTACCCACCCTCCACAAGCCCTCCCCCACCCCCTACAATCACATTTTACAACACAAAATAGAAGAGAAATTAAATAAAACAAAGAGGAGAGAGAGTGAGAGGGGAATTACCGACAAAGCAGTAGTGGTGGTGGTGGTGGCGTCAAGGTGCGCTGAGAGAAGAGAAGAAGAAGGAGCTCAGGCAACGTTAATAGGCAACGTCAATGAGTGTGCACCGGCGATGGGACGGCGCTCCGGCGATGTGTCGGTGCTCCGGTGATGGCCGTTAGGGCAGTGCGAGTGAGTGTGAGGGAGAGGAGTGAGTGTACGAGTGAGTGTGAGGGATAGGGGTGAGTGTGCGAGGGAAATTTGCGAGTGAGTGTCTAATGTGTGTTGCGCGCAAAACTATAGGTTGAATTGGGCGGGATAGGAAGGGCTGCGCTTATCTTAGAAAACGCAGCCCTTCGTGTATGAAGCGCTGCTGTTTCTAGGCTAACCGCAGCCCTTCACTTAAAGGGTTGCGGTTAGCCTTAAAACCGCAGCCCTTCATACAGTTTGAAGGGCTGCGTTTTCTAGGTAACCGCAGCCCTTCACTAAAAGGGCTGCGGTTTTCAAGGAAACCGCAGCCCTTCATACACGAAGGGCTGCGTTTTTCAAAAAACGCAGCCCTTCCAGCGCAGCCCTTCCTTTTTTTCCCCTAGTGGAATTCATGCACAAATTTTGTAAATTTTGACAATCATATGATGCATCATAAACATAATCATTCGCATTATAATACCCAATATAATCATACTTCCCTTGATAAATAGAAAAAACATCCTCCCCTGAACTATAATTATACGACTCCATGATAACACACTATAGAGAGGGGAAAAAAGGTATCAGAGCCAATGGGGTGTAGTTATACTTGTTCTTTATAAAACTTGTTCTTTTGTTTTCAGTACTTTCCAGTCTTAAAACTTGTTATCTGTCCTATTTTTTACTCTGCTCGTTTTAACGTTTGTAGAGGCAGTAAGTCTCGTGTGAGGCAGTCGGACCATAAGGCTACAGTTACCTAAATGGCGGGTAGGTTATAGGGCTTATTTCTGGTTTATTTTCTGGTCTAAATTCTGGTTCATAAGTATGAGTTCTATTTGGAACAGAGGAACTCCATCCTCTTCTCGTGGTAGTAGTAAAGCCAATAAGCTGGTTAAAAATGAAACATTTACTATAGAAAACCTTGAGCAAAATATTGACAATTGGGAGATACCCAAAGTTAATAAAGACCAGATTTATAAAATGAGTAAATATAATATTTTTAAAACTGATTATGTTATCAAAACCCAAGAACGTGATATCCATTTAACAAAACCTATTGATACTATTAAATTATTTTCTGCAAAAGCATGTCGAAAAGGGTTATCGATACATCCATATAGGGTTGGTTCAAGTTGGCTTAAAACCTCTTACAAAAGAAGGATTAAATTCTTCTGTCCTTGTTGCCCTTAGAGATGGACGATTTAAAGACTTTAATGATTCCTTACTAGGAACTATAGAGTCAAGCTTATGCATGGGTCCAGTCTCTTCTGATTGTTATCCAAATTTTAGTGTCTCTTTAAGTGATAAAAATATCTTATCTTCCCTTCTTTTACAAATTAAAACACATAACTATAAAATGTTTGATGGTTCTATCCCAGTAGCTTTGATCTATAAAGTCCATTACAAAGCCGACCTTTAATACTAGAAATATACAGCATAGTAAAAAGGGAGAAACTCTCCTACTCCAAACCGACCTTTCAAGATCATACATAAGAATCCCTAGACCAATACAATGGAATGATGTCAGTCTTCCTGAAGATTGGTTCCTTAAGGGAGCTGCTGAACCTGAAGTGTAATCCCTAGCCCTTCCAGAACCTAATACCGAATTAGAACGAGTCATACAATACTCAAATGGTAGTGTTAAACTTAGCTTTAATAGAAGCACTAGCTCTAGGTATTCAAACCATTCCTCTGTTGAAAACCTAGAACGGTCTTCTCGTCTTCCTTCTGAAAGTAACATGCATTATAAACGACAAATTAGTTGTCCTAGAAACAATTACCCGGAAAGACCAAGGTATTCTACTTCAGATATACCTTCACCTTCCATTCAAAATGTTGAATATAGAACCCAAGTTCCACACCCAGTTTATGCCGAAAGACAGTCTCCTCCAGACTCACCCTCAGCCTCATTTATAACTGAAAATATTACCAATGAGCTTAACGTTCTTGAAAAGGATTTTGAGATCAAAAAAGAATTAGTTCACAAAGACTTTTATGCACCACATAACCTCTCGAAGAGAACATAGTTCTTCGATCACTTTCTTGATATACGAAAAAAGATCCAAGAAAGCTATTATAGCTTTGTTACACAATATAAAACCCATATTCTTTTCTTTAATTGGTTTGAACTCTATATATCTGACAACAACATTGATTACCCCTTTAAAACCATAGAACCTATCAACACCAATAGAAGGACACCCGTTTGGGAGACTCCATATGGCACTGTTCAGAATGACCATCCTCCTTTACGACAAATTTCCTTTACCATAGGCGAGCACAAAGTAGAGGCCTTCCCTCTTAAGAAACCTCAGGAAGAAGCCTCAACAAACCTCAAGAATATTGTCCTGCAAAACAATTTCACTAATATTAGCCTTAACACGCTAGGAAAGCAGCTTTCTAGAATTGAGAAACAAAACCATTAAACAGAGACAAACTTAGTCTCCACTCCTTTAGAAAAAAGCCTCCGAAATCCAATTTTTAAACCCTATCATATTTCGCAGAAAGCTCAAAAGGAAGTTACAACTTCAAGAACTGAATTTCTTCAAGCTATTAGAGACCAAATTAGCAGGGTTGAACCTTCTACTTCAAAAATAGTTGAGGAAGAAACAGTCCAGAATAACACTGTTAGTGTCCTAGATTTAAGTGACAACACTGATCCGGAAACTAGCCCTAAAACACCTGAATTAGCTAAACTTGTTTGGCAAAATACTGATCCTCTTGATATTATTCCAATAAGGTCTAATGAATCTCAAATCGGTAGCCAGCCTAACACAATTGTTCAACCAAAATATAATGCCTCCTCCATCTACGAATGGAATATAGACGGTATGAGTGAACATCAAATCTTAAACCTTCTACAGCAAATGACGATGGCTTCAAATGCTTACAAAACCCAATCTGGTTCGTCAGATAAAACTGTTGCAGAACTCTTAATTGCAGGCTTCTCTGGCCAGTTAAAAGGGTGGTGGGATTTCTATCTTACTAAAGAACAACAACTGGATATCTTAAACGCTATCCATACAACTGAAGATGGGGTTCCCATTCTCAATTAAAACGGAGAACCAATCCAAGACTCTGTCTCAACCCTGATTTTTACCCTTTCACTTCATTTCATTGGAGATTCCTCCCATCTAAGAGACAAAAACGCAGATCTTTTGTCTAATCTAAGATGTAAGAAACTTAGTGATTTCCAGTGGTATAAAAATACCTTCCTAACCAGGGTTATGCTTAGAGAAGATTCTAACCAACCCTTTTGGAAAGAAAAATTCCTAGCAGATCTTCCAACCATTTTAGGAGAAAAGGTTAGAAATAGAATCCGTGAGGATTTTGGAGAACATATCATCCCTTATGATAGGCTAACCTACGGTGAGTTAGTAAGTCTAACCTCTAAACAAGGCCTTCAAATATGTCAAGACTTAAAGCTTCAAAAACACCTAAAGAGAGAGTTAAAAGAGACTAAAAAGGAATTAGGTTCCTTCTGCCAACAATTTGATATCTCTTCCCCTCAGCCAAGCGCTTGTAAAAGGAGCTGTAGTAAAACAACCCATTACCAAAAACCCTTTAAAACTCGCAAGTCCTATAAGAAGTTTGAGAAAGTCTTCCATAAAAAACCCTTTGAGCAACGAAAATGGAAGCCCAATAGGAAACAACAACAGACCGCCACAAAACCCGACCTTAAAAACATAACTTGTTTCAAGTGTGGTAAAAAGGGTCATACGGCTAGATTTTGTAGAGTGTCTAATAAAATCCAAAACCTTGACCTAGATGACGAAACTCTAGGGAGAATTTCAGCTCTTTTAATAGAGTCTTCTGATGAGGAAACTAAATCTTATAATTCAGCTGAGAATTATGGCCCTCGGGATGATGATATAGATTCCTCCTCTTCAGCTAATGATGAGGATTATACCCTAAACGTTCTCACCAAAGAAAAGAACCTCATCTTAGATGTTATTCAGGATATTAATAATCCTGGTTTACAAAAACTGTATCTTGAGAGTCTTCATAAATCCTTTGAAGAAAGTCCTAAAGAAAAGGACCCTAACCTCCCTTCTTCAAGCACTGAACCATACAACCTCACTTCTATTTTAGAAAAGAGAAGTTCTAGAAAAAAGCCAGAAAGAACCATACAGGACCTTCAGGCTGAAGTTAAAACCATAAAAGCCGACATAAAAGACCTTAAAACTAAGCAGCAGCATGACTCTGCCATCATTCAGCTTCTAACTTCTCATATGGTCCCAGATATCCCTAGCGAGAGTGATCCTGACGATATCTCGGATGAAGAACAAAACCCAAAAGTCCCAGATGATTTCCTTTTTGTTTTAAAAGAAATCAGTTCTAGAAAGTATTACATAAAAATCACACTTGAGTTCTCTAGTGACTTCAAAATCAATACTATAGCTTTGTTCGATACCGGAGCAGATTTAAATTGTATTAAATCCAGTCTCGTCCCAAAACGCTTTCACCAAAAAACTTTGGAAAATCTTAGCTCTGCTAATAACACCAAAATGCATATAGAGGGAAAAACAGATGCTAACATATTAAATCAAGGCTTCTCTCTAAAAAGCCATTTTGTCCTCATTACCAATATGCACCATTCAGTAATTTTGGGAACACCTTTCATAAATATAATAACCCCTTACAATGTCAATTATGATGGAATATCCTTCAAAACCAAAGATAAAAAGCTTGATTTCCTTTTCTTAGAAAAACCCAAGACCAGAAATCTCAACATTATAAAGGCTAGCTCCATTTATAATAATGAGATAAATTCTCTTATCGATCGAAAACAAAGTGACGTACATGATCTAAAACAGAAAATCCATTTACAAAAAATTGAGGCACAATTACAAGTTAGTGTTCTAAAAACTCAGATAGCTGACTTCCAAAGCCTCCTCGAAAGTGAAGTTTGCTCTGAGCTACCCAATGCCTTCTGGAATAGAAAGCAACACATGGTCGACTTACCTTATGAGCCTGATTTTGATGAAAAGAATATCCCTACCAAAGCCCTGCCAACCCAGATGAATGCCGACTTAGAACACCATTGTCGAGAAGAAATTAGATTTCTCGAAAGCAAAGGCTTAATTTCCAAATCTCGTTCCCCTTGGAGCTGTGCGGCGTTTTACGTCAACAAAGCTTCTGAGATTGAACGAGGCACGCCTAGGTTAGTTATAAATTATAAACCTCTTAACGATGCCCTTCGTTGGATCCGTTACCTAATACCCAATAAAAAAGATCTGATGCAAAACTTACACCATGCCTTTATCTTCTCAAAATTCGATATGAAATCCGGATTTTGGCAAATACAGATCAAGCCACAACATCGTTATAAAATCGCTTTTACTGTTCCTTTTGGCCAGTATGAGTGGAATGTTATGTCTTTCGGTCTTAAAAATGCTCCCTCTGAGTACCAAAGAATTGTGAACGATATCTTCAACTAACCCCTATTCAGACTTTTGCATTGATGACGTGCTGGTTTACTCAAGCACGGTTGATCAACATTTTAAAAACCCTAAGACTTTTTTCTGTCTAATTAAGAAAAATGATCTTGTTATTTCAGCAACAAAGATTTCATTATTTCAAACTGAGATTAGATTTCTTGGCCAAATTGTGTCTTGTGGCACTATTACCCCTATAGACAGGCCTCTCCAATTCACTAGCAAATTTCCTGATAAAATCTTAGACAAAACTCAACTACAGAGGTTTCTTAGTAGTTTAAACTATGTCTTAGATTTTTATCCAAATCTTTGTAGAATTACGAAACCTCTCCATGTTAGACTAAAGAATAACCCACCGCCTTGGTCTGATCTCCATACCCAGGCTGTTAAAACGATAAAAACTCGTGTCTTAGAAATCCCATGCCTTAGTTTAGCAAACCTTGACCTGCCTAAAATTGTTGAGACAGATGCCAGTGACAAGGGTTACGGAGGTATCTTAAAACCGGTCGACAATGGTAAAGATTACATTATCAGACTCGCCTCAGAGTACTGGAATGACACCCAGTTAAAATACTCTTTTATAAAACAAAAGGTTTTATCAATCTTTCTTTGTATTACCATTTTCCAGTCTGATTTATTTAAAAAATTTCATAAAAAAGATGCTCAAAAGGTTAAACAAAACTTTACTAAATGGCAAGCACTTTTATCTACCTTTGATTTTGACATTAAGTTTATCCGAGGAGCAAAAAACTCTCTTCCTGATTACCTAACTTTTGCAGGGACTTTTACAACAACTTCCAAGATGAGAAGCCCAAAGACTTCTAAAAAATGGAAACAACTCACTAAATACCACCTTTAAAGATTTCCCAAATTACTCCACAATATACCTTCCACCTCGAGAAATAATTCCCACTTCATACCCTCACCCCATATCCATTTATCCACTCGCAATATCCATTCAAAAAAGCACTTACCCTTTCCCAGGAAACCTCTAAAAAACATTAACCGTCTACCAACCGAAATACAGCTAATAATTCTCAACAAAGCCAAATTAGCAAAATTCAATCAATATTTTACCGAATTTCTCACAAAACACGCTATTTTTCACTGCTATCTTTGGCATTTTTGGGGTCTATCAGGTTTCTTCGATAAAGGATTTTTCCTCTATCTCAATGATCTTCCAAAGAATAATCCTTACTTCCTCACATGGCGATATGGGTTGGTAAGAAGATTCTATGATGTGCCAATTCCACAGGCTCCTATTTTCGAAGAATTCACAAAATTCCTACAATATATCTTTTCTACTATACACTCCTTCAGATGGCATGAATGGACTTATGTTGAAGCTATTTGTGCTAATATTGAAATGAATAATGGGAAAATAAGACCAGCCCATTACTTAATTTTCATAAATACCCAAGCTTGTATCCCTCGCCTTATTCCTTCACAAAAGAACCTCGCCCAAGCCAGAGCTCAAGGGCTTGCTTCCATTTCAGAAAATTTGACACATATTATCAATCATCATCAAAACCACCATTCGTTTCCAATTACCGTTATTCATTGTGGCAATACAACTGTTGTTTTCCTCCACTCCTTCAACAAATACTTTCTTACGGGCATACAACATTCAGAACCTCCCTCTCAATATTTATCTGATATTTACAGAGGAAAATATTTATCTGATGAAGGCAAGATTCATTTTGCTCAAATATCTTTCCACCATATATCTCAAAAAGATCCATGGGTATGTGACGATGGAGAAGATACTGGTTTCCATGATGGTTTCCAGACTTAAAAAAAATGATACTTTCAATATCTTCAATCAGCAACAGGTACATCAGTCACCACCACAACAACGGGCAAATTTCTGCTTCAAAACAAACAATAGTCAAAAGTGCAACAGTTTAAAGCAGCAAACTATTGTTCAACAGTATAAAGCTTCAAAAAAGATAAAACTTTGAACAGTGTAAAGCAGAAGACAGATTGTTCATCAACAGCTCTTCAACTTGACATCATTACTCTTCCCTGCCTATAAATTGAGGCTTCTCCTTCAGTTCAAGGGAGAGCATAACACAGCAATACAAGCTCCTCTAAAAATCTCTCTCTCTCTCTTTCTCTCACATAAAAAAATTATAACACTCTTTAAGTATCAGTTTCATTCAAGATTCTTTGTAAGTCTTTACTGTAAAATCATGGCCGGTTCAACCGCCTTACTTTACTTTGCTTACATGTTTACATGTTTTAAGTTTTAATATATATATATATATATATATATATATATATATATATATATATATATATATATATATATATATATATATATATATATATATACGATTTAGTATCACCAACAATAAAAACTAAATAAAACAATACCGTCTCCCCGGTAACGGCGCCAAAATTTGATAGGATGTCGTACATCTGTCAAAAATAATTATATATACAGTTTAGTATCACCAACAATAAAAACTAAATAAAACAATACCGTCTCCCCGGTAACGGCGCCAAAATTTGATAGGATGTCGTACATCTGTCAAAAATAATTCCTACAAAACCTTCTAACAATGTAGTAGGGTAAGTAGGGTCGAATCCATAGAGAGATGGTCGTTTTAATCTAACTTATAAGATATGGAGAAACAAAACAAGATCAGGAATATTGAATTAAAGTTCTAAACTAATCAAACTACGAAAATCAAACTAAAAAGGATCTAGGGCAATGGTTTACCATGTTTATAACTATAATCTATCAAAATATCATCAATGGTTCAATTAATCAGATATCTAGAGCACATGTTAATCCTACGATCGGGTCTTAACGCTCTCAAATCAACATATGCAGTACGGTCGCTAACATAATCAGATTTGCTAATTGTAGGCAAGCCTCTAAAAGTAAGATCTTGGTCAATACAAACAATTATTAGCAATATTTAATCAGACAATTGATCAGATTGCAAGATTAACAATAAAAACACTAATCAATTAGAGATATAAGTAACTAATCAAACCATCAATAAATATCAATCAAGAATCATAGCATATAAACATGGATTCCCAAACCCTAGAAATAAAAACTACTCAATCATGAAACAAATAACAAAAAAGTATTCTACAAAAGAAAGCATAATAAAAGAAATCAATGAAAGAAATAGAATGAAAATAATAAACTCATGAATTAATGAAGAAGAATAAGAAGTTAAAAACTAGGGTTTACTCCTAAGCTAAAGAGAAAAAGAAATAAGAAAACTAAACTAAAACTAAGAATATAAAATAACGTATGAAGGGAGAAGGAGAGAGCAAAGAGTGAAAACCTAATATAATTAATACTAGGTAACCTAATATGACTAGGAAAGTAATTTACAAGATAAGGAAAGCTGAAATAAATCATTAAATGGGCGGATTAGTGATCCGCGCGTACGATGACAGATTCCAGCAGAAACAGTTCCAACTTCGGAAAGGCATAACTCCTTGACTAGAAGTCTCCTCGGGGCATACCACCTATCATTGAAAAGCTCTTCAAGTCTAGTTTACAGATCTAATGGAATTATTTGATTCTAAGAGGCACATCAAAAGCTATGATCAGAAGAGTAGACATGACTCCTTTTTCACATTTCTTATAATGATTTTCCGCTTTGCTTTCGCTCAAACTCGTACTATAAAATATTCGTAGCGATCCTTATGCATTGGACCTTCCTTTCAAGTGGTCATAATCCTCAAGCTTAGCTAATTATACTCCAAATACGTTCTCGTTACATGAATTTTATCAAAAACAAGAAAACATATCGAATATGAGTATAATAACAGAATTTAAGAATATGATGCAATATGAACCTATATATGAAACTAAAAGTTCTAAAATGCAACCTAAATGCACCTACTATATATAAATATGGCTTATCAAGGAGGTGAGGGTGGATCATTAGAGGGTGAGAATGGATCAACAAAGGGTGGGTCAATAAATGGTGATATTGTGTCAGTTGATGGTTCTGATGAGGATGATAGTAATGTAGTCTTAAGTGATGATGATATATTTGTTGAGAATATTGATGAGGACATAAATGAAAGTGTAACCATGAGCTTGGGTGGAAATAGTGGCCAATAAAAGGGATCTGAACATGTTGAAGAAGAAGAAATAAACATTGAGTTTGTCCAGTGATAAGGAGTTGAATGAATCCGATGATGAAGTACACAGCTTGCCTGGTTGTGATGATGAGCAGGGGCAAAATTGGAGAAATAAGGGAAAAAAGTTAAAATTAGGGGTTTATTAAAACACACGTGCAACTCACGTAACATGGACAATGCCGGAGATCTAAGTCAACTCCCCAACTCCGGTGCAAGGTAGTCTTTTACAACAAAAAATAATTTATTAGGTAGTTTTTCACAACATTTTTTTTATTAGGTAGTTTTTCGCAAAAAATTTAATTTTTTTATAAGGTAGTTTTTCGCAAAAAAACCTTAGTAGTATTCAAATTACTAATGTTACCAAACTCTTATTGTTTCAAAAACTATTTTAACACTAACATATATTCTTACTTCCTTCTAATTGCATCCACAACAACCACTTGTATTATGGCATGGAGAGATTACTATTTGTGAAGAGAAAATAAGAAATTCCTTGGAAGATCATATAAGGAGTTCTCACCTTTTGCACCAGAAGTTGGAAGTAACACTACCACTTTTATTGTGGCACAAAGAGATTACTATTTGTGAAGGAAAAATAAGAAATTCTTTAGAAGATTGATCATATAAAAAGGAGTTCTCACCTTTTGCACTAAAAGTTGGAAGTAACACTACCACGAGCTAATTTTGGTTGGCAAAAGATGATTAACTGTGTTCATACAAGACGTACATGATCATAATTCAGAAAGATGGGATAATTTCTTGAAGCATAGACCATGTGTTTCTGCTAAGAAATTAAGGATTATAATAGGTTGCGAGGTGTGATGTGGGCCCCAAGAGCGTTCGCCTGAGCTCCGTTATCCGTACGCTGGAATCCTGAAAAAGAAGGTTAGACTACCCCGGGGGTGTTTCCGGGATCGCCCCTCCGACGCTCAAGTCAGAAAGTGATTAAGGTATAGAGAGATGCTCTAGTTTGTTAGGTGAGAATTGAATACATGGTCATTGATGAGACTGTTGGTATTTATAGTGTTGGGGATTCCCAGACAGGAAACGTTGATTGGATGGGCCTCCTTGGGATCAATGGCCGTGTTACCTTTTCAGGCAATGATTATTTTAGCCTTTTAGAGGATCTCCAAGCTTCTGAGATTAAGTCAACTCTCAGGTGGGACCCACTGCCACCTGTCTAAGGCTTTGTGGGGCTTTTCATGTCCTTGTTGGGCTGCTAATTAATTGAGCCCAAACAATTAGTCCCACGCCAGGGATGGGGGATCATGGAGGTCCGACCGAGTGACACCTGTCCGTGGTGGAATAGTGACCGCCTTAGTTCTGATTGACTCACTGTCCATCCAAGGTGGATAGGCCGAGTACACCAAGGCACCGACCGAGTCAATCCCTGCTGAAGGGTCTGACGCCGACCGGGTCGCTCCCTATTGAAGGGGTTTTTGCCGATCGGCTCCCCTCCTTTTTAAGGGAGGGCCAACTGGGTCACTCCCTGTTGAAGGGAAAATGGTCGACCAGGTCAATTCCTTTTGGAGGGAAGGCACCGAGCGGGTCGCTTTTCTGTTGAAGAAAACAGCGCCGACCAAGTCATCTTCGGTTGACGGGAGCAAAGCCGATCGGGTAATTTTCCGATTGAAGAAAACGATGTCGACCGGGTCATTTTTCTACTGAAGGAAATAGCGTCGACCAGCTCATCTCCTGTTGAAGAAAACAATGCCGACCGGGTAATTTTCTGGTTGAAGAAAATGATGCCGACCGGGTCATTTCCTACTGAAGGAAATAGCGCCGACCGGGTCATTTTCCTGTTAAAGGAAATAGCGCTGGCCGGGTCATTTTCCTGTTGAAGGAAATAGCGCCGACGGGGTCATTTTCCTGTTAAAGGAAATAGCGCCGGCCGGTCATGTTCCTATTGAAGGAAATAGCGTCGACCGGATCATTTTCCTGTTGAAGGAGATAGCGCTGACCAGGTCGAGTGAGTATGGAGCCATTCGGACGAGGGACAAACGAGTCCCCAGTCTGTCCGAGTGGGTGTTAGCTGATATACTTGACCAAGTATATAACCGACTCGGCAAAGGAGGGAGCTCCTATTGGCCGAGTGAGTATGGAGCCACTCGGACGAGGGACTAATGATCCCCAAGTTTATCCGAGTGAGTGCAAGCTGATACTTGGCCATACTTGACCAAGTATAGAAGCGACTCGGCAAAGGAGGGGAGCTCCTATTGGCCGAGTGAGTATGGAGCCACTCGGACGAGGGACTAATGAGCCCCAAGTTTGTCCGAGTGGGTGCTAGCTGATACTTGGCCATACTTGACCAAATATAGAAGCGACTCGGCAAAGGAGGGGAGCTCCTATGGACCGAGTGAGTATGGAGCCACTCGGATGAGGGACTAATGAGCCCCCAGTTTGTCCGAGTGGGTGCTAGCTGATACTTGGCCATACTTGACCAAGTATAGAAGCAACTCGGCAAAGGAGGGGAGCTCCTATGGGCCGATTGAGTATGGAGCCACTCGGACAAGGGACTAATGAGCCCCATGTTTGTCCGAGTGGGTGCTAGCTGATACTTGGCCATACTTGACCAAATATAGAAGCGACTCGGCAAAAGAGGGGAGCTCCTATGGGCCGAGTGAGTATGGAGCCACTCAAACGAGGGACTAATGAGCCCCAAGTTTGTACGAGTGGATGCTAGCTGATATTTGGCCATACTTGACCAAGTATAGAAGCGACTCGGTAAAGGAGGGGAGCTCCTATAGGCCGAGTGAGTGGGACGCCGCTCGGATGAAGGGCTGATGAACCCCAAATTGTCCGAGTGGGTACCGGCTGATCTTTGCATTTCGCTTGATGGAGTGGCGGTTATTTTTCCCGAGTGGATAGGTCCGACCCTGAGTGCCACATGGCTATTTCTAATACTTGGGATCTTGGGACCCTTCTCTTGGATAGAGCTGACTAGGCGCTGCCAAGGGTTTTGACGTTTGATCTCCCTTGGGATACCGAGTAATGACGCTTGGTTTTCTTGGACTCTTGAATGCTTGGGCTGAGTAGGTCCAATTGGGCCGCTTCAAAAAGCCCATTAAGGCGACGCGGGGGGTTTGCGTTGCACATCCCCCTAGGCGCGCCTATATATATAAGGGAGGAGAGAGAACTTCATATCATTTGCTCATTTCTCCAAATCCTCTCTCTCAAAAATCTTCAAATTCTCCCCAACTTTCAAGCTCTTCCTCTAGTCTTTTCGTCCGACCAGGTACGCTCTCGATCTTCTTTTAAGTTTCTTTTTCTTTCTTTTCTTCGAATAATCTCGGCCGACTCCCTTATCTATAAATAATGGGAGATTCGTCCGAGTCAGTGACACCCCCGGCCTCACCTCCCTATAAATTATCCGAGGAGGTGAGGGGGATGGGAATAACGTTGGTGTCGACTGTAATAAGTTTCCCTGAACCCTCGGCTGTGCCCGACGCAGTTGTACTTCCGAGCCCGTCTTCTTCGGTAGAGGATGAGGCCGAGGGTATCATTCCATACCCTTGGGAGGTGTCTTTAGCCTATCCCCCCTCGATGAGTTACTTAGACAAATATTTGTCTTCTGATGTAGTTAGAGTGGCCATGCCGAGGGGAGCAGGAGAGGCGTCGACTTCGGGTCAAGAAATAGAATACCCCGACCTAGATCCAAAAGGGGGTCCAGGAACCTTCTTTTCCGAGCCGGGTTTGATAAAGTCCCTTATTGATGATCTCCGAGGGACAGCAACGAGGTTCCAGATAAGGAATCCATTTTACTTAGTCCGACATGAAGCCCATCACACGGTCCTTACTCCTCCGCCCGGGTGCATAGCGGTCTATTACAAGTCGATGGATATGGGGCTTCGGTTTCCTCTGACACCTTTCGTTAAAGAGCTGTTGAATGTGTAACACCCGGCCCATACGGAGTCGAGTATATCATCACCAATGCGCATCCAGGGCCAACAACTGTCCTCAATAACCAACACAAGTTCTTCCGCCGCATTTTATCCTCACTCATGCGCACCCTGAGAAACTTCCCAGGAGGTCACCCATCCCTGGACTACTCCCAGCCAAGCACGCTTAACTGTGGAGTAACTAAGGAAATGAGCTCCCTAAAAGAAAGATGCATCTTGTTGGAATGAGTAGCCTGCTAAATCCCTTTAAAGCAATCATGAGGGGTATTACATACACCCCCACTTGAGAATAGCAACGCCCTCGTTGCGCCTGAGGACTCCACATATTCGGCATACGGCCTGTGGGTCGCCCCAGCCTGAAGACCGATCGCCGGAGACTCCAGATATTCGGTCTGACGACCTCTGGGTCGCTCCTTATGACAATGCAGCCCCAGAATCCTCACCCACTAGGCGCCTGAGGACTCCTAATATTCGGCCTTACGACCTTAGGGTCGCCCCAACATGCGGTCGCAGGGTTGCTCTGATACCAACTGTAACACCCCAGAAATTCAAAAACGGAAAAGAAAAAGAATTAATATATATTTAATAGGACGATGGCGGAAACATTGTCTTCCGGGAATGTCACTACTACAAGAATAGTGTTTAAATAACTAAGTGATAAAAACAAACTTAAGTAAATACTATAAATAAATAACTAATTCAGAGTATTCCAAACGAGCAAAAAAAATCTAACTAGAAGTCTGGGCCTAAAACAACTATCATTACAATGCTCACAACTCAACCCGCACCCAAAACTAAAGAAGATTCCCATCAACATAACCTATAAAATATATAACAATAATCCACAATCAGCGGAGAGTAACTAGTAGTTATCTTAGAACAATAGTGATTAGGGTATTATTCGGTATTAGATTATTACGCTAGGAATTATTTAAAATACTTTTTAAATGAAATTATTGATGAAATTTGACGTGAATATACTTGAGGCATGCTGTATGAATATTGTATACAGAAAAAAAAATTTCGTCTGAGTTTTAGTATTTATTCGATTTATTTGGTATTTTGTGCATTTTTGGCTTAATTGCAAAATAATTATTGAACGAATGTTAAAATTGCTGAAATTATTTTTAGTGAATCATTTTATATGTGTAGTATGTATTTCATGCCTTGGAATAATCTTTTCCTACTGTTTACAGGTTTATTTAATTGGTTTATCTGTTTTTGCATTTTCGTGTCTGTCAGTATATAAATCGTGAAAATTATTTCTGGAGGCCGAAAAATTCATTTCTTTGTATATTATGTATTACCGTGAGTTTATGCATGTTATGAGCATTTTTGGTAATTTTTAGGCGTTTATTTTTATTTTTAATTATTATATTGGCTTTATTGAGTATTCTGTAAATTAACGTTTAAAAATACTTTTAGAGTCCGAAAATTAGAAATAAATTTGTACCATGTCAGTAGAGCCATAATGGTTGTATGATAATTTTTGTGTTATTTTACTGATCATGCTTATTAGTTTAATAATTATCATTGTGTTTTTATTATGAGTTTGAGGATATTCTTTTTAATTATTTAAGGGCTTGTTAATCAGAAATAATTTGTGACCTTTTATGTTCTTGGAAGTTGGTGTTTATAAGGTTGCTGTGAGTATTATTGAGTATCATTATGTTTACGTTTGGTTTATGTAAAAATGATTAGTCGTGTACGCTTCATTTATTTAATAAGCCTTGGAGTTAATTGGTGATCTTATTTGATGTGATTCATTTCTGGTTGATACTGTTGGTGTTGTAAACTCTTTAATTGTCGTTGTTTGTGCTTTGTGGCGCAAAATATTTGTTGTTGAGATATTTGTTGTAAGTGTGTAAGTTACTACTTTGAGGATTTTTGAAGAATTATTTTTGATAAATTATGGGTATAAGGCCGGGTGGCATCCCTTTGACGAATATTTTTGAGATGAATGATACTTTGATGATATTTACGATTTTATTTTGCGATAAGAACATCCGATGGGATAGATGTAGTCCCCGGTGAAGAACATGTCAACAACCTGGTTTGCGAACTAGGGGTACACCTGGGTTAATTGTTGTCGTCCGAGAGGTCAGGGAGTTCTGCGTGTTCTACCCTGCATCGGGAGTTTGGCCATTCTTAGACACAGGCGAAGTGGGGAACGTAAGCCCATAGCCCGACACGGAGATTGCGATCTGACAAACCTTAGGAAGTGAATTGCGATTCACTGGCGTTCGGTTTCTGACTCAATAACTTGTTGTACTTTTGTTTTATTATTATTTAAGTATTCTAGATTTGATTTACTCACTATATCTTGTATACTTGATGTTGAATATCACTTGTATCACTTGTGAGCTTTATGGTTTTGGATGCATGTTATTGTTATCATGATTGTATGCTTTCCTTTCTTATTAATCTATGTCTGAATCATGCTTTGATTTCTTTTGTTCTGGGAGAACTGCTAGTTACTCCCCACTGATTGTGGATTGTTGTTATATATTTTGCAGGTTATGTTGATGGGAATCTTCTTTGGTTTTGGGTTCGGGTTGAGTTGTGAGCATTGAAATGATAGTTGTTTTTGGCCTAGACTTCTAGTTAGATTTTTTTTTCTCATTTGGAATACTCTGAATTAGTTATTTATTTATAGTATTTACTTAAGTTTGTTTTTATCACTTAGTTATATAAACACTATTCTTGTAGTAGTGACATTCCCAGAAGACGACGTTTCCGCCATCGTCCTATTAAATATATATTAATTCTTTTTCTTTTCCGCTTTTGAATTTCTAGGGTGTTACAGAATGCCTATAACTTGGCGATTTGCCGGATTTCTCCCAACTCCTAGGGGGGAATCACTGCTTTCCAAGTTTTATGTGAATTGTTGAACGCCCGACCAACCCTCAAATTGTGGAGGCATATATACAAGCTGGTCGAGGTGATGGCCGCAACGAATGGACCTGGGTGGTGGAGCTTCCAAGTCCGACCGGGGTATCGGACTGTCCTTAACCTTCCTACTTCTCATAAGGGGTTCCGGAGGGAGTTTGCCTTCGTCTACTTTGGTGGAGATTGGGGATTCCCCTGGTTCCCCAGACGACCGAACTCGGGTCATCGGTCTAAATTTCCGAGTCAGGGATCTTGACGACGAGGAGGGTGTCACGGCTTGCTACATGCAAACCGAATCAAAAATAGTCAATGGAGGAGAGATATTTGTGTCTGGCCAGTGCTTACCCGACTGCAAGCTATTCAAAAATGAGCACTTCCTCTCGGCTATGGGTCTTAACACGACCTTCCCGAAGGGTAATCTGCTGAGGGGGTGGCTTAAGGTTTTCGGTCGGGTAGCATATGTTTTCCCTTTTTTTTACTAACACTTTTTGGTTTTTTGCAGAACATTCCCAAGCCTACGTAGGGGATACTGACCCCACAATGGCCGACAAGCTGAACGTGGCGGCGATGAGGCGGCTCGAATGAGGGCCGAGATAGCTGCCAAAACCATGAAGGTGCCGGCCGCACCAAAGGTTAGTGAGTTATAGTTTGACTCTGTATGTCTTTTATTTCTTGCCGAGTGACTTGACTGTTTCCCGATCTGTTTCAGGATCCTGCCAATCCAAAGCCAAGGAAGAGGAGGGAGCGGTCCGCTGATAAGGTCGCTCAGACCGAGAAGGCCGTTGCAAAGGCCAAAGCTGAGAGAGAGAAGAAAGCGGCGAAGAAGTCCAAATCCATCGAGGTCAACAGCCCGAGGGACTCGGACAAGGGGCCGTCTCAGCAGGCCGACGGTGCTGACATCTCTCTTCACTCATCGGATTTTCAACCGATTGGGAGTCCCCAATATACTCCCCTGTCTCCCCCCTATGGCTCATTGGGGGGCGCCTCGACTGACGTGGTTGCTGCCACAATCCCTTTTAAGGGGTTGAGTCGGGCCGAGAAGGACGGTCGGTGGACCAAAGCTTTGGAGTATGTATACACTCCGGCCGACCGGGAGCATATCAACGTCACTTGGGGTGACAATGAAACCAATGAGCTCTTCCGCACGTGGGTTGACGTAAGTGTTTAATGTCTTTACTTCTCTTTATTAATCAATGTTTTTGTACGTTTTTGCTAACTCTTTTACGCCCCTGCATCAGCTCTCCGCTCGGCTGGCGAATGTGGCCCAGAACCGAGTGAGCCTGGCCGAGGAGGTTCACGACTTAAAGGAGAAGGCGAAGAAACACTTCGACGAGGTTTATCAGGCTAAGGAGACCAAGAGAATAGCCGAGGACAAGCTCGATGATGCTCTTAGGGCCATTAAGACTGATCAGGACAACTTCAAGGCCGAGCGGGAAAAGTGGGAGAAGGAGAGAGCCAACCTCGTCCTAGCTCATGACTCTGCTCAGGCGGCTAAGGACGATGCGATCGTCAAGCTGAAGGAGGCTGAGCAGAAGGTGACTGATCTCCAGGGAAAGCTGGAGGAGGCTGAACAGCTGGTGAAGACGGAGACCCCCAGTCTTTTGTTGTTTTGGCTGGTCCTTGTGATTTCCTTCTTCCTTCCTCTTCTTGCTTCCATCATCCGAGTGGCGACATATGTCTGCTGCCTGGATGAATCTTTGAGCCTTGCTCATTGCGTCGGAGAAGGTTTTCACTTCGTTTTCTACCAAGGACCATCTTAGCCGACCGGGTTGAAGTCCGGACATTAGGGCGGTGAATGCCGCCGCGTCTTGTAGATCTGAGATTTTCAGGGACTCCTCATTGAATCTTTTGATGTAATCGGCCAGGCTTTCATTCTTCT